>JAMWET010005162.1:0-317500 GCA_024036415.1 Prochilodus magdalenae
GCGCATTTAGGCTAAGTGGGCTACGCTTAATGCAGTCGCCGGTAAGCTTTAATGAAGCCACTTGTGAAAGGCTTCCAGTTTTTATATCCACGCTACTGGGAAATATACCAAACGCATACTAAGATCATTAAAAACCCACAAGGATAAATAAATCAATATTTATAATTGAATAAAAGGGCTCTAAACTCACTCAGATCAATTTCTTACATGAATGAGTCCAGAGCGTTTGCTTACTACGATGAATTAATCAATCTGTCATTGGTTTGCACACAGCTGCGAATGATTATGCAATGATCAGACTGACCCACACAATCTCCTATACAGCCGTGCCTTTGATTGATTTATCACACTGTCCAGTTCTCAAATGTGGCCCCCGGAGTTTCATTACTGCGCATTTGTGACTAGAGCGCAACAAAAAAAAATCCCAATAATAATAATAATAATAATAATAATAATAATAATAATAATAATAATAATACAATAAATAAATCATAAATAATAGCAAATGATTAATCTCTATATGTACACAACGCACGATGCTCTTACCTTGTGGTTCTGGTAAGAAGTGACCGCTATAAAGGCCGTTTCGGGGAACACGTGAGTGCAGAACGCCGTGTTTTTGGAGCCGAAGCCGTTATTTTCATCCGCCTTCACGATGTGGATCCTGGGCTGGTATTTATGCATAGAGTTCAAAATGATCTAAAAGGGAACAAAAAAGAAAATAATGAGTCCAGATTCCTTACCAGCACACATCCGGAGCGTGCACGAGAGTAACGACTCTGTAGTAACACTGTAAGTAATTGTAATTAAATGTAAATGAGTGTACAAGAGTCTTGCATTCAACTGCTTTTACTACTTTGAATAGAGATGATTGGACACGGCTGCATGTATTTAATTTTTTTCATTCGGTGCACAATTTTGTCGCTATAACATGAATTAATGCGATAACTTGAATTATTAAAAACTTTAAATAGCGCCATGAAAGCACTTCGCTTAAACTGTATATCATTAAAAGTCCATAGTAAGGCACATATAGCGTTTATGTCTTAATTTAATTTCGAACATTTTGAAATTATTCGAATAATCGTAAAGGCCCCACGCTGTGGCCAATTGCTAAGCGGAGACCGTTTTACCTCTACTCGGACTCCTAGGGAAAAAAGGTTCTGTTTACTTGCAATAAGGTTCCTTGTTACAGGGGTGGTGCTTTAATGGTGCTTTAGTAAAGAAAATATTTATTTTTCTACGGTCTATTTTTCATGGTTCTTCAGAGGAATGAAAAATTAGAAATGGTTCTACCAACATAGTAGGCGTTCTGCTTTTTGTTTCCCGAAAGAACCATGCAAACCATGCCGCCATGCAAAGAACCATTTCCGCATAACCCCCAGTTCTACATCTATAGGGTTCAAAAGACGCCCCCGCCCCCTCCCGGTGCTTCACACTGAATTCTGATCAATTTGAGAACAGGTTATATGAACCTCGAGGACTCGAGAAAAGTGAGTCCTCGAGGATGAATGAATGAATGACTGACTGACTGAATGAATGAATAATTAAACACATCAATCAATAAATAAGGCGTCTGCCGTATGGCTTCGTACTCGTGCATCGTTGCTCCGGGGTGCAAAAGAGCAATGCGCGCAGCTCCTGCGCCGGTCTACATGCCTGTACGGTGTTTTGTTCTATTCCCCGCTGCGATGTTCGGACACCTTCTACCCCGCTTGTGCTTTCCTCCTGACCTCCTCTGACCCGCGCTGGCGCGGCGACACGGAGACGCTGTTCGCTCAGTTGAACTTGAGCCCCGCACCTCTACTCCAAAGGCCCCTGTTATCCCCAGGCCTAAGCCTAATTGTACTGACACGCTCGGGAGTCGTGGGCATCGGCCGTGTAAGGGGGTCTAATGGCTTTTAATGTCTGCTTTAAAACGCAGCGATAACAAAACGCCCACTTTACCATTACTAAGCCCCTTATGCTCAAGGTTCCAACAAGTTGGCCAACGAGTTCCGTTGGCGTGATTCGGGGAAAATTGGTACCGAACTTGCTCTTGGATGAAGGTGTAATTTAAAAATCATTTAGGAGGAGAAACAGGTCATAACAGTTTATAACATACTTGAGATGGTTTCAATTTTTATAATGCATATGGACTTTATATATACGTGTGTATGTATGTATATATATATATATATATATATATATATATATATATATATATATATATATATATATAAAATGTAATAATATATTATAATTTTATAAAATTAATAGGAGCACAAACATGTTAAATTCCTTACTAACACACTGAGAGTCTGAGAGTAATGATTTTTCTGAGAGTATTGATATGCATGTTTAAAGCACTTTCTTATTATTATTATTATAGATAGATGGATAGATAGGTAGATAAATAGGTAGATAGATAGATAGATAGATAGATAGATAGATAGATAGATAGATCAGTGTAGCACTAGACAACATTCTTAAATATAAACCTCATGGAGAGATTTCATATACTGTCTATTATTGCTGTTGTTGGACTCCTTGACTCTTATAGCTCTTATTAACTTTCCATAAATGTATAATTCTCTTCACATGTAATCTATGACCCCAGTCAGTGTCATCTGTTGTTTTGCTTTGCAGTGCTCTTGACTGACCACACAAACTCAGAATTTGACAGCAGCAACTGGTTAAAATGTTTCCCTTTGAGCTCAGTGCCAAACAACCACTCCCACCAACCACTCAACCTTATAGAAAAAGCTCTGGTAAACTGTTCAGACATATCGTCCCAACTTCTAATATGGCTCAGGAGAAAGTTACCGGCGTAACATACATTGGGCCTGCAGATACAATCCACAAAGCTCCACCACAGGAGTGCACCAGTATTTGGAAATCTGTGTTGATATCAGGCGCAGGGCAGTTTTTCTAGCATGCTTGTGGCGGGACCACCCACCAGGAGTGCAACATTTGTCTGGGTTGGGTGCCCCCGTTGCTCCGTATCTGCATTGGCCCCCAGCTCTGTATGATAGTTTTTAATGATAGCAAGGGATCACAGAGGGTCCTGAACGCTTGGCCCTCTCTTTCATGTCCTTGACATCACAAGGTTCCTGAAACCCTCCAGATTAAGAGTCTTTGTATACCTTTGTCCATCACTCATCTCGCGCTGTCATTAAAAGATAAACAGTTCGGAGCACAGTTATCCAAACTTCGCCATTTTGACTCAAATGTTTCTGGATGGCTGTGAACTAGCGGGGGAAGAATGTGTAAGCCTATTGAGGGGATGATGAATGGTCCCAAAAATGATCAAAGCTTCGGGTGGGTTGGATGAGAAAAGCAAGAAGTCGGAAAGCTCAGAGGAGCTGAGGTTCTTATGGTCTGTCCTGGTTGGAACTATGGACCTTCACCAGTGCAGTTCTTCAATGTAGTACGCTCTGCAAATAGCTGTAGTCTTCATCTGGTGATGTGAGCCCAATTAGGACGGAGCTCAAGAGCACACAGGCCCTGTTTTATGTATTCTCTAACTTGATCCAGCCTACAGCGTGCATGCATGTTCGGCTCCCATCTCGGAGGTTAGTAATTATAAATAGGTTTGAAATTATTTCAACCACCTGGAACAACAAGTCGATGGATTGTTATTTTGGTCGAGAAGCCATACTTCATTTATAAATCCCAGGGTGCTCTTTCAGCACACACACAGAAAAGAGGGGGTGGTGGAGGGGGGCGGGTATATGCCAAGAACCACTGCAACCAATCAAAAATGCATTCTGGCCAGAAATTTACAACGCTGCTCACATTCCAACTGGGCTCTAGTTTCACTCTACCAGCTGGGGTTTGGCAGGACAACAAGCATGATCAACTTTAAGTGCAAGCCAGCGGAAACTTGTGATCAGCACTAAATAGTGACATGGGACGGTATGTTGCATCTCTGCTCTTGGAGCAGCATTACAAAGTCAAACAACACAGATCAATGCCGGCCGGACCTTCCAGCAGGCTGCATGCAGACATCTCCAGGCTGATTAAGCCCAGTTCTAGATTAGAAGAGACTTTCAGGGGAGAATTACCTTTGACAGGATAACACGCCATGCAATCTGTCTTCAGCAACTTACATTTAGGCAAGCAATTGAAGCCCAAGGCCTTTGTGAAGGGCCTTAATGAAACTGTACTACTGTGCACAAGGGGTGGCCAATATGATGATATGATATCAATACCATGATAAAGTATGTCAGGGTGGGCTTTTCTGAGCATATTGTGCATATTGTCAGTACTTAACGAACACTGACTTATTAAGTGGACTTATTTAGGCTTGTCTGGCTGGATTTAGTACAGTACAGTTAAAAACCACAGATTAAAATTCATCATAACTGTAGGATTATTATTATTATTATTATTATTATTATTATTATTATTATTATTATTATTATTATTAGTGTGTAGTAGTAGTGTTAGTATTATTATTATTATTATTTTATTGTTATTAAATTAAGTATTATCAAGTATTTACTTATTATATCATTATTATACATTATTAAAGTTTTTGTTACAAGCATATTAATTAGAGAGGACGTTGAATGAACACCTTCAATTAATTTTTAAAGTTGAATAAAAGTTGTAACTAATTGATCATTTTTTAGGGTGCACTTTTAACAAGGCAGATTTTACTAGGTCTATTATTATGATGTATTAAATTTCAGAAAAACTAAATATCGTGATATATATTGTGATATGACATCTTTACCATATCGCCCACCCCTTAGTATAGTATTATAGTATATGCATATATAGTATTGTATTATGTATTGGACTGTAAACTGTATAATAAGATCTGATTGCAGCGGTTGACACTGGTTGACTGCTTTGACTTGTTGAGTGCTTCATTTCCAGATGAATGTAATACATCACATCCACACAGTCTTTCAGTTTTCTAACTTTCCACCAATAATTGTGTTTGTTGTCATTTTCCATCCAAGTGGAAATGATGCACATGTGTGAATCAGTGCACTGTGCCATATGTGAACTAAATTTAAGACCTGCTTAATTTCACCCATTTTTTCCCTAAACATCATGGAAAACTCAATTATGGAATTTTCCTCACTTTTTTTTGGTAAAAATAGGTAAACAATTCCATATAGTAAAAAATGGAACACTTACTGAATGTACTGCTTATG
Organism: Prochilodus magdalenae; assembly: GCA_024036415.1. Classification (NCBI taxonomy): domain Eukaryota; kingdom Metazoa; phylum Chordata; class Actinopteri; order Characiformes; family Prochilodontidae; genus Prochilodus; species Prochilodus magdalenae. Next base: position 5,151 of record JAMWET010005162.1, read on the forward strand.
ATGTCAAGAAAACCACCATAGATACATACATAAATATATATCTTATTAAACCTACAACAGGTTAGCCCCGCCTATTAACAGTGTTTCGAGGTTCAAAAATTGGGTTCACATATGGAACCTAGGCTAAATTCACCGCTTGTGATGTCAAGAGAACCAACCCAAATACATACATACAACCATACATACATACCTACATATATACATACATACATACAACCATACAACCATACAACCATACATACATACATACATACATACATACATACATATCCTACATACATACATACATACATACATACATACATACATATCCTACATACATACATACATACATACATACATACATACACACATACATACATACATACATACATACATATCCTACATATATATATATATATAATATATATATATATATATACATATATCATCCCCTATTTAGCCTACAGCAGTTTAGCCTCACCCATTCACGTAAAGTCATAAGGAATGTTTCAGCTCATACTGCAATACAGAGCAGACCATCAGGACCAAAAGGTTGGAAATTTGGGAATGTGAGAAAACATTGTAACTGGGAATTTTTCTGGGATCATAAGTAACCATATTTGGTATCATAAATACTGGAACTCGTCTAATAAATTCACTGAAAGAGAAAACAACAGGCCATGAACCCTTTAAAGCGGCGGGTTCCTAAATGGAATTCTGGCGTTTCATTTCAGGTCCAACACAAATGGATTCACTCTCCAACATCCACTGCAACTTCCCTCAAGAACAAGCCCTTCTCCCACCAATTCACACTTTAATCCAGTTTTATAGTTCCATTTAAAGGCACGCCGTCCACATCAGAGGCTCATTCCGCGCTCATAGCTGCCTGTATGGTTGTCACAATTAACATTACTGCATTTAAGATGGCGTTTTTTATTAATGCACGAGCTCTGGCATTCGTCAGCAGCGCCTGTAGAGGAGGGGCCTTCTCTGTCGTCTAGTTCTGAAGGAAGGCTGACCAACAACACGCTGCATGGTCCCGAAACACCTCAGACTGATTTATGTTTGTGCATCTGGCAGTAAGCATAAGAACACTATACATACACACGTACACACCGTGCACAATACGTATAAGTTTGAGGTAGGCCAACCGAAACGTCAGCAAGGGTACCAAAACCTTTGCACGCGACTCTACAATGACGCTACAATACATACAGTAGAATACATGTATGTCAGAGCGTACCGTGAACCATATTCGGACCTGCTCCAGTACAATGGGTTATTATTCAATGGCTCGTTTGCCTAATCAATCCTTCATATTATATCAAGTGTGCTGGTTGTAGAACGCGATGGCCGGGCTACCTTTTATTGCGTTCATATTTCAAATAATTCATAATTCATATATCCGTGTGGTTCAAAACTCTTATAAACACATATATATTCATAAAAGTTTTGAACCATACGACTGTACATATACAGTACAGCGTAAATGTCTTCTAGGCGCATTGACAAAACACATGTATTTGAATACAGTAAAAAATAATTAGAAAGAAGTTAATTTTTCAATCAAGAAATAAATCAATAAATAAAAAGTAGGCCATGTCTTGTGAACTAGTTTTTATGGAAGCCCCCAGCCGTTACCCCTGAGATTTGTGTTTATCCCAGTGTGCTAATGTAAATAAATTGCAGCTGACTTCTGATTCCTCAAGAGCGTTAAACCCATAGACAGCGCTATATACATCACTAGCAAACAGCATATCACTGGCGCACTCACATGTCCGAATGGGTCGAGGTGGTTGTTGGTCAGTTTCAGCTTCTGGAAGGAGACTAGCTGGCGCATCCAGTGCGCTCCCGTGGCTGGAGAGTCTGGGTGCACGTAGAGCCTACCAGGCATCGCCGGCTCTGCCTTCCCTGTCACGGACCTGCACCACAGAGCAAAACGAACTGCTTTTTAGTCAATCGCCAGATTTCTTATGCACCTCCTATGTGTTCCCGGTGCTTGTCTAAACTGGTTTTGGAGGTATAATCTCGTGGTGACGTGATTACACATGGATTTGGCTCTTCGTCGTTTACATTGTGATAACAATGGCGTTGTTCGCGCGTTTCATGCTTCACATGTGTGTATAATATGCCCTGATGGCGTCATTACTTTCGCAACAACACGCGCAACCGGACTGGAGCCTTTTTGAGTCACGGAAATCTGAGGTTCCTTTCAGTGTGATCCATATGCGCGCTCCGCTCGCTGCCACAGGATGTAATCTAATTTGGAGCGCGCGTTATGTGCGGCTCATTAGCTTGCGTAGTGGCATACTGACACGGATTCTCCACCGGCAAGGCTCGGCTGATTTGGGAAAGAGATGTTGGGGGCGGACAGTAGCTGATCAAGAGGGATGTTAGTTCCGGTGCGTGCACCGAACGGATAATTATCAGCGATATTGGCATGTGGGCATCCCTGCCGAACGGGCGTCCATTGGGAAGCGGTGACCCAGAAAAGGGGTGACTCCAACAAGCTTCTGAGGCAGAAATCTAACGCACGAAAGATCGCCGTTTACACACACACACACACACACACACACACAGAGAGAGAGAGAGAGAGGGAGAGAGAGAAAGAGAGAAAGAGAGAGAGAGAGAGAGAGAGAGAGAGAGAGAGAGAGAAAGGGGTACAGGCAAAGTGTTTAAAGGCTCCCTTCTTAATCCTTCAATTTATTTCGTCCGAGAAATATTTAAGACATTCCGCTTATTTAGCAGGGAGCAAGGCTTTGGCAAGACAGCCTGTTACTCACACACACACACACACACACACACAAATACAGTATGTCAAACTGACATCAGAATCAGTTTAGTCATGCTACACCTGGCTATGGGCAAAAGCCACTGGTCGCAGAATGTACAAGCAGTGTAGCCTCAAAGGTACTGTGTCTAATTATGGCACCTTAAATTAGTTTTAATAATATCACTATTTGCATAAACCGTAGCAAAATCATAGATAGATAGATAGATAGATAGACAGACAGACAGACAGACAGACAGACAGATAGATGGATAGATAGATAGATAGATAGATAGATTTAAAAGTTTTAAACGTACATGCTAATATACCGTTAAAGACACAGCTACAGCCTTCAGGTCCACATGTGTAAGTAAGTAGGTTCTAAAGTTTTATTCACTTTCTCAGGACCCTATTTGAACTGTTATAATAAGCATAAAAAAATTCAAAAATAAATACAATATAGAACAACCTGCAATCAATATACAGACTATGTGGAAACACTGCAACTAATACACATTATGAAAATATAACTATAATGTTACATGGAACCATTATGTTCCCTAAGCAAAAAGACGAACGCTCGATGGTGCCACCACAGCAACAGTTCAGTACTTTCAACTGTACTTTCCTGGGAGTTTATTAGCAAGACTACAAAGCGGTGCAAATTTGTAAACACAAGTTCAACAATTTCATTTAAAAAAATGAAAATCAAAAATTCATACATACACAAGCAAATAATCATAACGTCAGCTATGCTACTACTACCATTAATAATAAAAAAAAGTTAGCGCCAAATTATAATTAGCTACCTCGCAGTAGTAACTGTATTAAAAGTGACATTATAAGTTTGGTATATTATAGAAGCTTTACATTTTACATTCAATACTCCACGACTGAAATGTGTTAAATGTGGTTGCAGGTGGGTCAAACGTTACTTCACCATTCCTGTCGCAATGTATGCGATTCTAATGCGTTGCACGTGAATTGAACGTGACGTCAAAATAATATTTGCCCGTCAGAAAGAGCGCATTTGTGATAACCGACACATTTGAATCATTGTTTGTATCCTCCAGTGTGGGTTTGATCAGCAACGCAAACAGTGCGCATGTGGCGGCAACGCATTCATGCAGCGGGGAACTAGCGGTTTCGTAGGTGCAGCTAAACGCGAGGCAGTAAGAAGTTAACTTGGCATTTCACGGAGCAGCAAAGCGGCTCTTGTGCTACTAACTTGCACAAGAACTGCGCCCATTCACCCCCCACCCCCAACCCCACCCCACCAGGCTAAGCATAACTCCAGACAGCACTGGAAAGCCTGAAACTCTGAAACTTTCCCTCTCTTCTTTTTTCCTGAGTGCGGTTCCCGCTTCCCGAGCCTTCCTAAAATATTCATCCGGCTTTAGCTGTAAGGAATGAGTAGAGTTCTGTGAACCGTGCGCTCCCAGTACAGGCTAGAGAAAGTTCATCTTTACGCACATAAATAACTTTCAGAGGTATAACAAAGGTAGTTATTGTTACGAACCATTTATTATCGGCGAATTTATAGCGGTGGTCGTCCGCTGGCACGACATCCATCAGCAGAATGTATTTCGTTTTGGGGTTCAGTCCAGTGACCTTCACTTTGAAGCTGGGGAACATTCGCCTGCGGACGAAAAACGGGAACATTGTAAGGCTGGGAATAGGACATGGCTTGCAGTGCTGAAAAACAAGGTGGGATTTCCCTCTGTCTCTGTCCGGGTTCCAGACCTTGTGTTGCGCTTGTTGTTACTTTCAATGACATCAGCGCTAAGACAGGACAAGTTGTGCCTCCGTGATGGGTGCTCTGAGCCTGGGAATTATTTTGGCATGCTAACAGGTTAGCTAAACGACACCACGGCAAAGTCGCTTTAGCGTCCCCCTCTTATCGTCATGCACCAGGTGTAATGGGACAATGTCAAAGCTAGGCAAGGTAAGATCATCGGGGACTGGGTTTTATACGGATAAGATGGATCATAGACTTGCACAATTTCCCACTTTTTATAAATGTCTTCGCTGAGGGACTTATGGTGGAAAAATCAATTGGGAAAATAAACCGTGTTCCATATAACCTGCACCCCCATGTTACTATGCCGCACTCTTTTATTCCTGATAATAATTAGACTTCTTTAAAGAGAGGTAGAACGGATGGAAACATTCATGCGTCCATTTGGTCAACTTCTGCGCGTAGACGTAAACTCTTTTAGAGCTCCAGTCCTGATTCAAGTTCTTTTCAATGATGCCTGTTCATCCACTTACTACCATGCGCGCAAGACGCACGGTTATCCACGCACAAAAGCCCATACTGCACATTTTGGTCTATTCGTTACGCTGCTGGTTGGTGGGGGTGGGGGTTTGTGTAAGGCCGATTGGAGCCAGGACTAGGGAGTTATAACACCAGACCGTGGGGACGAAGTGGGGAGGGACGGCTAAAACGCTATGGCTAGAACGGTGGGTGAATGAGCTGGTGTATGAAAGACGCTTTATGCCATCAAGCGGTCAATAAAAAAATAAATAAATGAATGAATGAATGAATAAATAAGACAGGTCTCAGTTCAAGCAACGTGGCCCTGATAAATATTGAATGCCCGAAACGCTCAAGACAATTTGTTAACATGCACATTTCCCATCGACATTTTGAGGGCTTGGGCCCGAGATTGGCACGCGAGTTGGCACAGTCATGGAGCGTTTTGGTTGAAGGGATTTCCCTTTAGATCGCCACCAGCGAGTTTACATTTACACGTGTTTTATACTATTATCATTTTTTAGATGTTAGGTTTTGCGGGTTCGCAGAAACAAATAGCGGTTGATCAAAATTGTATTGTATGCAAAAAATAAATAAATAAATAAAATGAAATAAAAAGCAAGCGAAATTATTAGATACCAGGCAATAAGATACAGCATTATTCAAAGCACGTGCACTACCAGACCACTATTAAAAAGCATACGCAGCCTACACGAGTTTATTTTCTCGCGATACTTCATTGCAAAACGAAGTTAGAAAAGAACTGCGTCTGAAAAACACGGGATTTGGGGAAAAGTGCGCCCAACGCTACATACAGTGACCAGATAATCCTATAATCTCTTCGGTCAACAAAACATATCTGGTGGGCATACGAGGGGAAGACGTGGGGTTAAATAAACATACAGGAAGACATCCAGTAATAGGCTTCCTGAGCGTCTTGTTCTTGTAACTGTATTCCAGGATTGATTCTGGGGGGAGTGCTTTATAGCCTGAACGGTAATACAAGGAACTGTCTGGGTTTTCTGTCTGGTGTTTCAGTGGAAGTAGTCCCAGTTCCTATAGGTGATTCACTAAAACTTAGCGCACCCTGCCCAAGAAGAGGTCCCCGTATAGCGAAAAGTAAATAAATAACCCCCCACCCCCCCCAGAAAAAAAATCAACAGCAGATGACGGTCATTAACTCCCTAGACTTTATTTTGAACAAATGGAGAAAAAAATCTCAAACGTGAACCTACCTCCCTGCTTTGGTGATGATCATCTCGGTCCCTACTTCGTGGAATTTCATCCACAACTCTCGTTCATGTAAATAAACTTTGATTCCCTCCATCCCCTGGCAAGAGAAAAAAAAGATGGAGCATGAGCTTTATATGGCACTGTTATCTACTGGAGCACAACCAAATTATATATATATAATATATATATATAATATTATAATTTATGTAACCAAACCATTTATATATACACTATATACATATATTATATGTTATACCATAGTTTATATGATAGTTTATATATACTACATATATTGTACCACAGTACCAGATTTAAAAGACTCTACAGTCTTACACTTAACAGCTCCAATTTATGAGAGTACAGAACACATGCTGATATACCACATATACTCTTGATGCACCACAGTATGATATTTCTCCTTATCTCCACCTCTAATATATATTTAGTGGTGTAAAACTTTGATCTCTTTTTCTGCACAGTGTAAAAGCTCTAGTTCTCCTTTCAGTTTAGTGAATATTCATGATGGACAGACCAATAGAATCGCTCCAAACCTGCTTAGAGATAAACCTTGTTCTATCAACCTCCACTGCAGGTTAAGAATGTTATTTCATCTTCCTCTAAAGGTGTATTTTGGAAGCGGTGGATTGTATAATTCCATAAGTGATATCACTTTATCTGTTTTGTATGTAAAACAATCGGTCAAATAAATAAATAAATAAATAAGAATAAATTAAAAAGTTAGAGATTAGCTCATTATTATATATCAGAAGATTTTTTTTAACTTCATGAAGCCAATAAATAGCGCCATTAGTAGCTATATATTAATAACACCATGTTCAAATGCTCTGAAATCGTCCCAATCAGAGAACGCACGAAGCTATAACTGAACAGTACCGCTAATTACTTTACAGTACACATTTCATACGTGTCTTATAACTGAAATATTTTTGCGAGTTTAATATCATATCAGACGCTTAATGGCTGAAGTTGATGTGGAGTGAACGGAGTTTTGGGGAAACGAATCAGAAGCGATTAAGATTCTATTACACATGATCCATTTGTTAAAACAGCGCTTAGCGGTGAAGCTATGATGCCCAGCAGGCACGCATGCACAACACTGACCTGTTGAATGTAAGTTGTTTGGGATGACGGAGATTTGCTGGAGCTCCCATTCTGTTTCTCAGCTTTGCTCTCGTGCAAATCCTTCGATTCGGGGTCGTTCGGAGAGTTCTGGAGCCCGAAGCCTTCTTCGCTGTCCGCCATGTCAGAAGGCCCGTTGCTGTTTCTGCCGTGAGGCCTAGATGACAGAAATATCGGATCAAATCGCGAGACGTTTACAGAGACACGCGCACCAAGACTGTTTTCGAGAACTAATGGAAGGATTGAGTTTGCAGTGGTGAAAACGCGCTCCAAGGTTTTTCTTGGTAAGGCACACATATCTGGAAAACCGGGAGTAGACAGAAAGGCCTGATGCTGCAAAAGTGCAACCAAAAACGAAGGCCTTAACATTTTCTTAATTAAACTTAATTAAAAATAGACATGATCTTAGACGTAGGGTATCTAAGGGGAATGTATCACTGGGCTTATTAATTTAAGTGCATATATACTAACAGTGCAACACAGGTCTACTTTAACATTTACCTTCCAAAGCCAAACTGGATCGATAAGGAAGCCACAGATCACTCTCTACTAAAAATAGGTTTTATCTTTTACTGTATCTCCTACTGTAATTAAATGTACACTCTTTCTAACCATAATTATTCTACAGTAATTGGGGGATATTTGGTAATGTACATTGTAAAACATTATTAAAATAATTATTATATTTATTGCTATTTTTTTATTGCCAAATCATTTAATCAATTCATCAGTTGATATCACCGAGCTCACTGCTTTGGCGTCGACTGTTTTTAAGTGTTGTATAAGGAGCCAGAGTAACTAAATCATGCCAAACTTTCTTTGGACTGCAGGCAGATTCTCCTTCATGGAGCTCTTGATTAATGGTGTTCTCGCTCGAACAAGGACACCGAGAAATAAACGGTACACTTCGGCTTTTAGAGTACAACCAACACGTAAACACGCCTCGCGGACACATCTGTAGCGCGGACTCCGCCACGATTGGAAGAGATCAATCCTCCTGAGGCCCTGTATCAGGACTGAGCTCGAGATACCCGCTCGAATGTGCCAATACCACAGTGGAAAAAAAGTCAAAGTCAGGGAGCAACGTTCGGCAGTGGAGAGGGTATTACCTTGTACGCTGATGCGAGGCGTGCAACGTCGCCAGTCCGCTCGGTAGCCTGTCTTCTGCGTCGATGGTATAGCAAGCCTCCCTGTTTTTAACGCCACATATATTCCAGCTCGCGCAGCTCACCGAATGCTAGCCTGCGAACCCATGGGGTCCCTTCATGCTCGCGGTCAAGCAGTGTGTGGAGGTTGGGGGCCGGTGTGAGGGGTTCTTCGACGCTTCCGACGAGCTTGGCGTGACCAACAGCCGCTCACCACGAGCCGCTCGCGAGGAGAGCGCCAGCAGCACCGTATTTCGGTGGACCTAGCCTAGAGCTCGCGCATACCATTGTAGTATTCCTGTAGGAGAGCAATCTCTGTCACCGCCTTCCTCCCTCTCTCCCTCTCTCTCCCCCTTTCTCTCTCTCTCTCTCGCTCTCTCTCGACTGGTCAGTTCTGCTGATGATGCGTCGTGGAAAACGGAAGACGAAAAGCGGAGAGCTGCTAGCGACTGTGGACAACGCTCCGCCGTCAGAGCGCTCATTCGGTGTCCACCCCCCCCCCCCCCCCACACCCACCCCCCCCCCCTCAGTGCTGCCCCCCCGTAGGATCTCCACCCCACCCCCCACCCCCCCCCCACACCCCCCCACCCCACCCCCCCCCCCCAACCCCCACACCACCCCGCCCCCCCACCCCCCCCCCCCCCCCCCCCCCCCCCCCCCCACCCCCCCCCCCCCCCCCCCAACCCACCACCCACCACCCACGCAACCCCCCCCCCCCCCCCCCCCCCCAAAGTACCCCACTTCTCTGGGCACCAACCACACCACTTCCTGTCAGAGCCACACTGATAACCTCTGCAAAGTCCTGTAACTGATAACCAGACCAGTTATGTAAAGCTATATTTGTATAATACCCCATCACGCTACATGCATCAGATGGACGTGTTAACCATGATCGAATAAGCTGCATGCTGTCTGACCCTCGTTTCCGCTCTGCAGTGATTAGAAACCTTGCCCTGACGCAGTCAAACCTGCGCCACCTGAAAGATCAGGCCCTATCTAACAAATTCCACGCATCAAATAACCACCATGTGTTATCCTCTCCCGACGCACCTATTCGGAGCAAGCCAGGCCAGGCACGCGGCGTGGCTCCGAGGAGGAGCGCGTGGTGGGTTTTTTTTGTAGTCGCTATTTTGACAAGACCGCTATTAAGCCCTGCGAGCGTCACTTCAGATAGGGCATGAGCGGTGATTCAGCGTGCACCACGGGATTCAAGTCCCATCAAACCTACAGTACATGGCGGGGACTGAGCATGGATAGCGTGTGTGTGCAGTGATGTGAGTGGAGACAACCGGCTGTCGTTCTGCACGGTGGTTAGTCAATTAATTCATTTAGCATTCAGTTTTGATTCAAAACGCTCAAAACACCGTCCTCAACGCTTGGTTAACAGAATCCTCCATGCAGCTCCGTTATTACATAACCTATACGTTATATTATATAACTGGAGTATATAATTCCAGACTACATGCACACACTTAGGTGTTTCCTCGGGGGGTTCTTGGCAAAGGACATGGTTACAGAGAACCACGAACACACACGGAACTCTTTGCGTGCTGTTGCATGGTTAACGCAGTCTTTTGATTATCTGTTTTTTTATTTTATTTTTGTATAGAATATTTTTGATAAGTTTTTTCCTGTTCTAAGAAGCGTGAATATATATATATATATATATATATATATATATATATATATATATATATATATATATATATATATATAATGCACACATAATACCTTTTGCAGCGCATTTCCTATTTGTGAACAATGAAATATACTTATCTATCTTTATCTATATATTTCTATGATGTACTCTGATGTATTTTATTACATATATGCAACAGTGGAATGTAAAATAAATAACCTACAAAATAACGTACGGTCAATCCTATTCAAACTAACTAACTGGCCACTGATGAGCCATTGTTTACTACCTTGATGAGCTATTCTGTAGCCTCTACTTGCTCTTTATATGTGCGCAAATAAATGCACAATAGACCAATGCCTAATAAAGGCCTATTTACCTTCTCGCTATTTGCAATAGTCCGGTGAGTTGTCAGCTGACCGCTGATAAAAAGTTAGGCTTTGACTTTTGAATGAGCCGCTAAACCATATAGCAATTAGATGATTAACTAGGACTGATCTGGCCAAACGTCCTCGCTGTTAACTTTATATATGTATATGTGTACACCATAGCGCGTCTCATGGAGCCTGGCGTCTACAGCAGCACACCACAGTCCAGGGCTCTTCTAGAAGCGAAAGAGCACACGTACAAAAGACAAAGGTCGTCTGCTGCGCTAAACGGTGATTCAACAACAAGCATGCTGATGTGCCTGGATAGGGCCCGGGGCTCAGAGCTAGCCATGCTACCGGCTCTCTTAATAGCTATTCTGGGTCGACGTGTCAGGAGCCCTAGCTCAAGCCCCGCATCTGTCACATCAAAAACTGCGCTGTCCTGAAGGATAGTGAGCCCGGGATGACTGGGCGCAGATAGCCTGTTTACAAGGGCACCTCATGTGTAGGCTGGTTGGGAACGCGTCAAGCAACAGACTGAGCTATGGCAAAAGGGGTGATGAGTGTATTGTGGAACTTCGTTACTTCCATAGACAACTGTTTTTGGGGTCGCAGAACGGAGGGTAATTAGACATGCGCGCTGAACTCACAAGGTACACTTTGTATTACCACGTGCTTCATTTATCTATTTAATTATAAGTTAAACTGGTAAACGAAAGGTAGGTCCCCATCATACCACGTCAAGATTAGGTTGGCTAATATAGGCTCTAGAATTCTCCATAATATTTCATAATAGAGGAACATTCCTATATTCCTGGTTATCATAAGGTGTCATAAGGAAATGTCCACTTACAGGGGGATCTATCCTAAACACAACAGGCCACCTGCTGGGCTTAGTAATAACAGGCATTCATTCATCTGAATTGTAGCTTAGTTGATAAAGATTATTGTAAATATATATTTGCTAATCAGTCTGCACAAACTTCTATTTATGTGGCAAGAGTAAGCGCGTGCAGTTATGTATGTAGTTCCCTAAAACGTCTCCTTATTCACAGATGCTGAATACAAAGCATGGTTAACCGTTTGGGCGCAGCTTTGCATTTAAAGTCATTTCGTAGCGTCTTTTTCCTCCTGCAGTTTTAAAGCCTGCCCGGGTGCAGCTCGCATTCTGGACTTCACCAAACCGTTGGCTCGCGTGCTCACAGAAACTTTCTACAGCCTTTATAGAAAGTTGGACATCTTTCAGTGACGCGCCTAAATCGCTCAGATTACGCCTCACTTGTTTCACGTTGATGCGTCATTACGTAGACATGCTAAGGATGGTCAAGCTTTGTTTTGCTGGGCAGATTATTTGATAATGAGGATAATCCGCTGTATGCTCACCAAACACTGCAGACCTGAATTTAACACTAAACAACTTAACATGCGTGTTAGTGGACTCGACAGGAGCTCATTTAATACTGGCACGTTGGTTCACTACTTCACAACAGGGAAAAATCCCGGATTTAGTTCATGGAAAAGACCTAAAACGAGGGACTTCTGCAAGACTCGTCTCGTGCATGTGCTATATAGTGGACTATGGTATTTTTCAGCATTATATTCGTGGCACTATACAAATATAATAATAGAGAACATACCATTCCACCAAATCACTATTATATTTGGACAGCAGTGCACGAATATAAGAAGGCGACCATATAGATTATTATGGAAGTATTATATAGCATTGCCGTATACATATCTTATATATTATCTCACATATTTTCTTGTAATATTACTACAGAGGGGAACATGCATTTAAATTTAGTTTTCCTGTTTTAACACATTATATAGCCATAGTTCTAGGTAGCTTAGAAACTTCGTAAAAAGTGGGATGACTGTGTTCTCGTAAATGTAATATTCTAAAGAACACGCTGTCCACACGAATGTGTGTTCCATTGTTCCACTGTCCACAATACCTCCTTCGGAAATCTTTCTCGTTTGAAGGTGGTTGAATGTTGGCGCTATTAACGTACAAAGTTCGCAAAAAAACAGCAGTTAATTTCGGGGTTTTTTTTGTTGCGAATTTCCCATATAACGCATTGCTTTATTGGGATCGCTACCTGCGCGCTGGGATAGTGACCCGAGAGGCTGCCAAAAACCACCTGAGACCATGCTTTAAAGTGAAGCCTCAGTCCGTATTCCCGTCCTGTGGAGATGACTGTAGGTGTGCGGGTGATTCTGTGCCAAAATAAAAATTCTACTTTACGGAGGGAAGCAACACGTGCCCAGTCTCCTGTTGCCCACGGCTCTTTTACCCAACCCTATACCAGCGCTCTTAATGTTAATGTATTCCAAAACTACTGCGGGAAACTCATGAAACCATGTCACATGTAAACCTGAACTATCCGTCCAGTGCACCGAGAAAAGAAACGAAAACGCAGGTGAACAGAGCGACCCTTAATATTCGGGGTTTCAGAGCTTTATATCACAACAGTGAACTGAAAGCAAATCAGGGAAAATACTTTCTCACAGTATTTTAATTTCAGATATTCAAATATACATGCAAATATTGTCTACGCAAGTATTTATTGGTTAGAATGGATATTATACACGGCAACTAAAGCGTGTAGTGATGATTGTTTTTGTTTAGGCTGATTGAGACTGTGAATCGACTTTTAAAGAAATAAAGAAATGGCATAATACATTATTCCTGTATTTTACGTGGTCTGCCTTACCTAAAGGGTATATGGCAAATTACTATTACTCTATAATTACTGTAAATAGTATAATTGGTAACTTTCTACATATATACAGGTCTAGCGTAGAGTAGTAGCACTGAAACTACTATAGCTGCACTATAATATTAAGTACTATTATACTATATAGTAATCTTTGCTCATTTACTACGTATGAACTATATATATATATATATATATTACATGCACTTATATACTATATAGTAAAATAGTAATTACTACTATAGTGCTATTTTTATTAGTTTCAGCAACTCTATGCTATATATGTGTGTGTGTGTGTGTGTATATATATATATATATATATATATATTATATATATATATATATACACACACATATATGTCTCTATCTATCTATCTATCTATCTATCTATATATATATATATATATACACAAACACATATATTTATGTATATATATGTGTATAGCATGGAGTTGCTGAAACTGCTATATCATATACTATACTATATTATATCCTGTACTATATGTACCATATATTAAGAAATAACTTCACTGCTATCTATTAATAGTAAAGCAATAATAATAATAAAAAAACCTGTTTCTGTTGATTTCTGTCTGTTAAAATGCTTAAACGGATGTGAGATTGTCATGCCAAGTTTGTGCTAAAATGCGCTTTAAAACTAAAACTTGTGTGGTACCTTCAAAGGTACACCGCAGTACCTTCAGCTAGGAAAACATAGTTGTGCCATAATCAACTGAAATAATAAATCTGAACCTGCAGTGACTGTGTACATCCTCTCTAACCCTTCATTGCATTGTTCTATCCCAAAGTACTGGGTTATGGCTAGGTATGTCGTATGTACATCTTTCCTGGCCAAACATACTGAAGCTACAAATTTACTTTGTGTGTTACTCATTTAGGAGGTAAACAAAGTCATAGCTGAGCATTTGTTATCAGGAGCTGTGTTATGGTTTCATATTCTCCTCAACACTCTATTACATAACTTCATGTGATGATTGGCCCAGTGATAGCATTCAAAGCCAGGGGCTCTGTAGACATCAAACAAATACGAAAGACAAATCTCCCCCAAACTGGTCTGAGAGAAAGGCTGATGAAAAACTTACATATAGGGAGAAGTAAGAACTTAGCAAGTGCACACAGAGGCATGATAGAATGGAAGTAGCTACTTCCGACCTGCTGACAAGGACTAGTATGTGAAGCCTGATCACGTTGGTGGGCATAATGAGGGGCACACATGCTTGTGTAATCAGAGCGGGTTGAGGTGGCAGCTGGATGCGAGCTGCATGGTGCACATATTAACTTGCTTAAGAGCTGCCCGGATTCACTGCCAGAGAGGAAGAAAGCAGTCCGAGCAGGCAAATGAGAAACAGGCCAAAGAGACCTACCACTGGTGGAGTTTCCGTGAGATCTGTCATTCCTCGTGCATAGCTTTGAAATACTCTGGATAATAGTCTTCACTCCACTGTTACACACACACATACACATCTTTCTTAGCACCTCCACGGGAATATGTTTGTAGAGATCCTTTTTTTGTGTGTGTATATGTGTGTGGCATTCCCGTGGGTGACGGATGGATGAACCATTAGGAGTCTGGTCCGGTTTCCAGATCTGAGCAGGTGTTGGATATGTGGGTCCAGGGCTTTTTTTTTTTTACCTTATGTTCTAGTATGAGGAGCAATAAGGAAACGAGGCTGCTCTGCGTTGCTCTCAACTGAGAAACCAGAAGTAATCTACAGAGCATATTCAGAATTGTCGGTGATGGGAAGAGCACCCAGCACTCAATATATCTTCCACATAATGAAAGACATGTTCCCATATCCTACACCTTTCCTTGGACTTTAATTCCAAATCCACTTATACAGTCGAATGCAGACGTTCGGACACCCCTGGTCATTTTTTAGTGATAATAAGTTAGCACATGTTCTACAGGGGGCAAATGTAAATATGGTTGGTTCCTGCTCAGTGGTGAGTCTGTTGGGGTCCCAGGCAAAAATTCATGGGGGATTCCTCCATGCGGTGTTTAGCAACATTGTATTATAAATAAGTTGACACCAACAAAAATGATTATGAAATGTAAACATTTTAAAAGTAATTATCACAAATATAAATATCAGTTAAAAAAGAAATTTTAACAAAATTATGAAATCTGTAATTTAAATAGATAAGTATACATTCTATGTCTCCCATTCGCACGGGGACCTCTAGAAGTTGCCGACCTTGTCTGGTGGCAAGTGGTGCATCTGTTTCTGCAAAATTTAGAGCAAAATTTAAGTTTTTTTTTTTGCTAAATTTAACACATCAGCAAAAATAAAACTTTAAAGAAAAAAAAATTAGATTAAAAAATCTAAAAAATTAATAGTTTTTTTTTTCAATATATTAAATTCAGCCAATAAACAGTACTTGTGCAGTATAGCACATGGCCTTATGTGGGTTTATATGCTATATAATTATGTTATAGTCAAATCCATTACATATATGTTGCTCTATAATATACAGTATATTACAGTCAAAATTTTATTTTATATGGTAAATTTCCAACCAACTTCTTCTTCCTTAAGGGGTGATAGCATGAACAGGCTGTAAGACTTGTGTACATAAATGAGAGTGTACATAAAAGGTCATCCAGGCCGAAACACTTCTTTAAGCTTCAGTCTCAATGGGCCTCATTTACCAGTTGTGTTAAAGAAGAAGTTTCCTCCTAAACTACACTATCTTTCCCAAAGATTCTGATTCTTTCCCAGTGTTTTATGATATGATGATTAGGAAAGAAAAGAAGCTACACACATTCAAGAGCACAAAGTGTAAGTCGTTGCATGGTTTAGGAACAGGCCAAGAATCTAATGTAGGCTTTTTCTTAGAGTTAAACTACTATAGGCTGAAAAGGCAAATCCCGGTAAGCACTGAACTGTTTAAACCATTGAAACAACAATGAAATCACATATCAGACTACATTTAAACCCATTTTAGATGGATGACTAAGCTGTTCATCTTAAATCCTTACTGTAGAATAAAAGTGAAGACATCAAACTATAAAATAACACTCATGGAATTATACAGCCCACCTTTAAACCCTCCGATATGGACCTTTACAGGAGGATTACCCAGCTTTCTTAACCTGCAGTGGAGGCTGATAGATCAAGGTTTATCTCTAAGCAGCTCTGGAGCGATTCTATTGGTCTGTCCATCATGAATATTCACTAACCTGAAAGGGGAACTAGAGCTTTTACACTGTGCAGAAAAAGAGATTTTACAAAGTTTTACACCACTAAATATATATTAGAGGTGGAGATATGGAGAAATATCATACTGTGCTCCATCAAGAGTATATGTGGTATATCAGGATATGTACTGTTTCAGACTCTCATCAGTTGGAGCTGCTAAGAGTAAGACTGTAGAGTCGTTAAGATCATCAACTACACCCCTTTAGATGGGGTTGTCTAAACTTTTGACCCGTACTGTGCGTGCATATTAAAACTATCAAAGCCATGAAAACATGTTTGAGCAAACTCCCTAGTTACTCCTTAGAGGCATGTTCCACGTTTGCCGTTAGACGTCCGAATAATGGTCATTTAAATTTCCATCACCTTTTTATTTATTCAGCTTCATCAAGAATTTAGAAAGTAGAGCTCTAGTGTTTGTGCTCGCAGAACCAGTCCAGACTTTCTGCAGTCTAGTCCATGTGCATGCACAACTGCTGCAGAACCAGAAGTTGGACCTCCAGGTTCTTAGCATCTGGCATGGCCACACATGGCCATCCACTGGGGTTCCAACCGCAGCCCGTCCTCCGTTCGCTTGTTCCACTAAAGGCAGCGCCGATAAGGTATCTGGGGCCTTACTAGAGCGCACTGCTCAGCAGCGTCGTCCCCCACACCTCACGCCTCACTCACAACTCCACAGCCTGTCTGGGGCCCATGGCTCTGGGGTTGGTGGGCCTGGGCTGACACATTTCTGCTAACAATCACATCACACACCGGACCAACATTCCGCTTCCCTGGTCCTTTGCTTTTTTTTCCATTCACTTCCACAAGCCTCCCACCAGTGGGTTCATCAAATCAGACCTCCTGCCCCAGTCCCCCCCAGCCCAACCAACACACATGCCAGGCATGCACATGCACACACATGTACAATTGCAAGGCTTGTATAGCATGCAAGGGCTCAGAGGTCATAGTCATTAAAAGAGCCAGAGCATGTTCTGCATGTGTTTATGTCATATTCAAGACACAGTCTGGCACATTATGACATCTGAATTTTTTATTGATAGTGGTGAGAATCAGAACTATATGCCGGAATGTACACTTGTATGCCACAGTGTGAATGGTTCCCTGTTTTTCTTGAGTTAGCATATTGAAAATACATAAAGAATAAAAAGTAAAAGTGCCATAACATTTGCACAGCACTCTATGTAATTAACCCCCTTCCTTAATACATTGCATTCAATAAATAAATAATAATTGTTCATTTGAACTTGTAGACCTGTGTTTGTTCAATGTGCAACATGAAGAGTAATGAAACATTGGCACTGACCATTGATCAGCACCCAAACTGCTGTATATGACTGTAATAGCCAGTTGGTTCTAAATACCAGTTTTAAATGGTAGAGTAAAAGGTCTTGTCAATTAAGATCTCAGCCATAATTGCTGGTTGATCAGTCAATTGTGTTGTACTATTGTGCTGTGCTGCCCTCTACTGGTCTTTACTTGAAACATCACCAAATGGGCCAAAGCACTGTGTATGTAACTCTCAAGAGTGGTTCCCCTAGATGTTCCACACTGTTGCTCAGTCAACTCCCAAAACATAGTGTGGACCAACTAGGGTTCCCTGAGGACTGGTTTAAGAACCAGTGACTAACAAGAAACCAGAGCCCCAAGTAAATCAGTTTTCAGTTTCAGAGCAAACGTCAAGCACTTCGTAAACTTTATGATTGGCGTAAACCTCAGACTGCTGTCTAAACAAACAACTGGCGCATAAAATATACAGTAATGTCTATGTTTATTTTACGTCCCTTCATACTGTGTCAAATGAAACACACAAATCTAAAGTTCTCAACGTTCCTGCTTTACGGTTCTCCAGGTGGGCTAGTCCACGCCTCCAGCTTTGTTTAATGTGAAGTTTCCATGCGCCATTCCTCTGTTTTGTTTGTTCTGGAAGCCTTACAGTGTCTGCAATATATGACTTCTCCATTGGTACTGTGTGTGTGGAGGGTGGTGTGGTTTTGGACAGCGGTGGTCTTTGAGGGCAGTGGGGTCTGTGTGCTGTCTGTCTCACCTGCCCTGGTGGGTCAAGCCTCTCTGAACTGCATCACCTTCCTCTAGATGTCCCGACCATTATTTACGACTGCTTGTTGGCCCACCTCCAGCAGTTCAGTGGCGGACTTGAGGTTAATTCATGAGTATGCTGATTTGAAACATCCTTTAAAGTGACCTTTCCTTAAAGGTGACCTTGTTTTTGGAATTTCTCACAAGCAGTCAACATTCCAGAGTTCCAGTGGTCATCTTCTAGGCTTGAGTAAGATGTCGTAACATGTTGAGACTAGATGTTGCATCAACTGAGGAAAAGAATGTTAAGCAGATGTTCAGAAACAAATGTATTGTACTAGGCTGAATTGTATGTATAGACCATTCTACTAAATTATTTTAAACAGCAGTTACACTGTAAAAAAAAAACACAATAAAACTTTCAGACATTATATTATTATTATTATTATTATTATTATTATTATTATTATTATTATTATCATTTTCATCATCATCATCATCATCATCATCATCATCATCATTATTATTATTATTATTATTATTATTATTATTATTATTATTATTATTACTATTATTATCATTTTCATCATCATCATCCTCATTATTATTATTATTATTATTATTATTATTATTATTACATTTTTTGTTTACACATATTGAACTTGGCAGTATTTGGCATTAACAGCATGGACCCAACCAACTATATGTCAGAGCTGGAGGTGGTATAATGGAGTGAGAAATGGGCCTGTAAATGCCAATCATCCATCATTTGCATGCCAATACTGTAGTAATAGGCAATTCGACCTACACCATATGTTTGGATTCATGTGTAGATTAATGTAACAAAAATATTTCTACTTTCATTTCTAGTTTTCTTTTTCTTTTTCAATATTATTCATATCTTCTCATTACTCTTCCACTCTTCAGCTATTACTCCAACACTGCGAATATTTTTAAATCTGCCAAACAGTAAATGTGTCTGTGGGATGGAGAGCCAGCTGGACACTACTCCATTTCTAAAGGCTCAAAGTGCCTGTAAGGAACTGCCACCACAACACTGATACATCAGTGAAACTGAGAGGTGCACAGAATGAGTAGGTCATTTAGAGCTGGTCAATATTAGGTCATTAACAGAATCAAACTTGTGGTGAGGATGCTGTGAATTCCAGAATAAAATAATTAGCGTGTGTGCTTTTACGTTATTAATCTGTAGATCGCAGACTAAAACGCACCCACTATCTTAGGTTTTTAGTTACAGAGCTGGAGTGAACTGGCCCACAGATCTGTCTTATTGTTTGTCAAATGTCTCCATCATGTGGTACTACAGGGTATTTGTATTTAAGCCCCTTATTTTCACTTAAAGCTACATTTATTCTTTAAATGCATGTAGGCTGTGATACAGTCAGTGAACTCTGCACAAGAGCTTTCATTGATGTCTCACAGCTTATGTACATTTAAAGGCTGACTGCTAAGACATATTGGCCCCAGTATGGTCCCCAATATCATTCAAATATGTTGTCTAATTCAAGCAAAATCCTTATTATTATTATTATAAAAAAAATGAAGTAAATACACCAATAAGCAAATAAAAAAGAAAAAAAACTATTTTAAAGAACTAAATTAATATCCCATCATAATTAATGGATTTTGTGAAAACAGAACTACTGCTATCAAACATATTTAGAAAATAGAGCTAGCAGCTGGCAAGTATGTGGATGCCTGTTCATCTTTGCTTTTTGAGCATCCCATTTTTAATCTATGGTCATTTAAACTGCCTGGCCAAAAAAAGGTCACCAAGAAAATAGGTAAGAGCCTCCCATTGGATAATTACTGCATGGGTGATAATGTTTCAGATGGGAACAAGTTACTTAACCCTAACTGTTGCAGTGAGTAGCTTCTCATTGTTAAACAACCATGTGGAAAGACACGTCCTGTGGTCATGGAAAAGATGTCAGTCTGTTTCAGAAAGGTCAGATTATTGGCATGAAGCAGAGAAAACATATAAGGAGATTGCTGAAACTACTAAAATAGAGCTGGTTTAGAGCTGACCAATGCATTATTTAAAAAATGGAAGTACAGTGGGGAAACGTCATCTTCCAGGAAGGAATGTGGTTGGAAAAAAATCATTAGTGTTGGTGATCAGTGATCACTTAAGCTTTTGGTGACATCAAAAACAGAAAAAACACCAGCAGAGCTCAGGGATATGTTTAATAGTGAATGTAAGAGAGTTTCCATACGCACAGTGCAATGGGAACTCAAGGGATTGGGACTAAACAGCTGTGTAGCCTTAAGAAAACTATTTGTCAGTGAGGCTAACCGGAAAACACATTTTCAATTTGCTAGGGAAATTGGACTCCGGAGCAATGAAAGAAGGTCACGAGATCTGATGAGTCCAGATTTACCCTGTTCCAGAGTGATGGGTGCATTAGGGTAAAAAGAGAGGACGGCTGGAGTAAGGCACCCATCATGCCTAGTGCCTAGCGTACAGGCCTGTGGGGGCAGTGCTACAATCTGGGGTTGCTGCTGTTGGTCAGGTCTAGGTCCGGTCATTATGATCCAAAAAAAATGAGGTCAGCCCACAACATTATGTGACTGAAACCACCTGGTTATTCCACGGTCAATTACTTTTTCCCTGATGGGTGACAATGCTAGAATTCCTAGAATTCCTCGGGGTCAGATTGTGAAAGAGTGGTTCAGGAAGCATGAAACATCATTTTCACACATGGATTGGCCACCACAGAGTCCAGACCTGAACCCCATTGAGGGTCTTTGGGATGTGCTGGAGAAGACTTTGCGCAGGGGCCTAAATCTCCCATCATTAATACAAGATCTTGGGGAAAAATTAATGCAACTCTGGGCCGAAAGAAATGTTGTGACATTGCAGAAGCTTGTGGAAATGATGCCTGAGTATGTGACTTTTTTTTGGCCAGGCAGTGTATATGCAGTTGATCCCCATGGTAACCACTATAACATATAAAGCCCCCCAGATTTGGAATGAACCTCCATTGCATTAACCCAGAGCAATCAGAACAGGACTAAGTATCTGTGTGTCTCTGTGGTGACTTGAACATCTGCCTATACGGTCCAGGTTTGATGGTGGTCCCAGATCAATCTTGATCCCTCAAGACCAGTTTAACCACTAGGAGCCTCCTGCATGGGTCACTGTCTCGTCTGCTGTGGGGAAAAAGCCTTGCCAGCGTCATTAGTGAATAGTTCTTCGTTACCTACACTTAAACTTCTGCATGGACACCAACGAAGAAAATCCATTGTGGACAATGCTCAAGCAACACTGAGCTCTTTACCCATCCACAATCCTTGGTTCATCTTGTTACGACCCTATAAGCAGTCTACAGATAAACTGGGATGAATAACACTTTTTTAAGCAAATTTCATAAAATAACCAAACAGATCTGCAAATATAGTGAAGGGTTTAAGTGTGACGTGTAGAACTAGGGAAGGACAACCCAAACACTGTTTGCAGATTTGACCCCTTTTAATGCACACCAAATGCTTATCTGGCAGCAAAGTCAACAAATGGTCAGACAAACAACAAGGTTGTAGAACGAGGGCTGCTTGCATAAAAAGGGAAGTCTGGACAATGACAGCACTAAAGGAAAGAAATACCAATCAAAGCCAACAAACCAAAGAGCTAACCTATCTCTGCTAACTGCTCAGCTAACATTACATAAACAAAGAAGACTGTACAGACTGTAGCTAAATGGAGAAAAATCTAATACAACATGTTCACATTTTATTACAACAGTTAATATACATCATTTAATAAATTATCAATTAAACACAATTAAAATGTTCATAATATTTTGTTGCCTAAACCAACCAATAGATCTGTGACCTTTAATCAGAGGTGGAAATGGGTCGGAAAGCATCGGGAATGATACCCTAGCAGTACAAGTCAGATTGAAACTCTGCTCCAGCTCATATTGTTTAAACATAATATTCACAGATAGTCTTTTACACTTTTCATAACTGTATATATCTATAATCTGTATATATGACCTGAAATGGTGTTAAACTCACCTCTGTTCCAGTCAACAGCCCTACAGTCACTGGAAAGTTGCAAGAATAGCCTTCCCAGTCAGACAGAACATTTCGGAGTCTGAATGGCCTTGATATCTTAAAAAAAGCAGTGCTACTAAGAATTCCAACCAAGAAAAAGAAGAAGTCAGTTGTCACAATGGTCTGCGTTCATGTAGTTCTGCATCCTGCAGCCGTTTGCCGCTAGGTTTAGCGGTGCTGGACCTAGTAAGATGACTCATGAAGGGCATCACTGCACGCTGAATGTCTGCAATCAAGGCTGTGCATGTCAGACAATTTGTTGGTTCTCTCTCTCTGTGGTTTGTGTAGGTTTCCCAGATCTTTCATGCCACTAGTGAGTGCCTTGTTTGATCTTGTGCAGGATACCATCAAATGCACAGTTGTGCTTGAGACTTGAGTCATTTGCATGTCTCATAATGTCAAACTTACATACCAAATTGAATTCCTGTTGGATGACTCCTTCTGGGTGCAGCTATATTTTGATGATGAGTGAATTTGGCCCACCAAAGTTCCTTTTAGACCATTTGAAAACATGTAATATCAGTTTATGATATCCCACTGCTGCTGTTTTTATACTAATTTCCAATCTTTTTTAAAAATAAAACCTTTAACGTACATGATGTATTTATCATGGTTGGCTTCATCTAACAGGCTTTGAAAAAGGCTAGGATATAATGTTGTTTGAGCTAACGATTAGCATTCATCTGTCTATCTAAAAGGCTTTTTTGCATCCATGGTGATCTTTTAAGGAATCATCCTGGGTTTAATTTGATGCAGTAATGGTATAATAATGAGTACCACACTGGAGCATGCAGAGAAACCAAACAGAGCTGGGAGTCACTGGTGCTGGTCTTCATTAGAAACAATGAACACCATGTGACCAAGCATAGTAAACATGTAAAAATCCTTTGTGTGGAAACCGAAATGAAGTTTCTGGGGAAAATAAACCTAACCAAAATATCTAGTGAAAATCGTTTGGATCAGTGCCTAGGTTACCTCGTAATCAGGTTTCCCCCAGGACCTCTACCACAGTTTAAACCCCGTTCAGATCATAAGCATGCTTATATAAGAGCAGACAGGACAACCACCATACATGCCCCAAGGCTATGGTGAGTGAAGCCATTAAAGTCTACCTCATCCTTTCACGTGAAAAGTGCATTATATTGGAGGATGAACTCAATGACAATTCCAGGCAGAATAGATTTTAGTGCTGCTGGCAGCTTTATTGATCAGCGCCCATGCTCATGTCGCCTTGGCAGCTCAGGGAAGACCTAAAGAAACTCATCTGCTGTTTTTGCAAGTAGACAAATAATACTATGAAGCCTTGTTACCATGTTCGTCATTAACTTACACCGTCACATTGTCACCCTCTGAGTGCCATGGCTGAAAAAGTACAACCCCAATGATTCCTGGACCTGCAGAGAGACTTAAGGTTGGTCACTATTGGCTCATGCAGTGCTCATGAGAGTAACTGTATTCCTTACTGTTACAAGAAAATGGTCACCTTGTGTGTTTAAGGTGCTAGTGCTTTCAGGCTCCTGCAGATGGTGCTGCACGAAGATAATGGGGCTATAATTACCTGCAGGGGATCCATAGATTGGGTAGAGGGTGAGTGACAGGATCCATAGATTGGGAAAAGGTAGTACAGTACAGTTAAAGTCTCACTCCATGTGTGGAAAATGGCTCCAGAGCAGAATTTAATGATTGGCTAAATAGAGTGACTGTATTTGGGCATCCCAAAGACCATAGTGTGAAGGAAGTAGCTGAATCTGCAGGTGTATGGAAGCATATAATCATACGGGTCCACCAGCAGTGGCTAAAATCCCAGTCTACAGGAACCTCTCCTTGAAATTGTGCCAGGGAAGGCATCCATCAAATCTAGCCCAATTACTCAATTCAGTTTGTCTGAATATTGATGTGGCTACATCCAGAAACTTTCCAGTACATGCCAAATCCAATCACAGCCTATATTGCTGTTTGTGGAGGTATTATAAGCTATTAGGTATGTTTCACACGGGACTCACTTTTTGTCCGCTGAGCTGCTTACATGATTGCTTTGATTGCTTTCTGTTCCCATCTGGCTTTGCAAATAAGCAGGGAGATGATCCTTAGACCAAATCTATAGCCATTTACAGCTAGAAGATAGTTTATAGAGAAACACATCTATTGAGCTTATCTTGCCTATGTCAATGTCTTGAACTTATGACTGTACAGCAACCAGGTGCTCAGTGGCTGGACCAAATGTTTTCCATGTGACAGAAGACTCATCCTGCATAATGCTGTCAAGTGGTGAATTCATGATGGCTTTATCACCATACAGCCTGTCTTCTTCAACATCCAGAGCTCAACAATCCAGCTGAGAACATTAGAGTGACTGTTGGTCTCTGTGTAAAGACCTCAACCTTGAGGAAGACATTATGAGATGAAACACTTTCTCTAGAATCTGTTTACCAGACACCTGAACTGTTGTTGTTGTTTCTGTACCATGATTTGGTCCGCTCAGCTGCCAGACAGGGGGCAGTCATGGGCTGGATGTTAGGGAACCAGTCTTTGATTCCTTGAACTGATGGACATGGACATGATTGTAGTGGTGATCAATGCACCAAACCCTCAACTACTCCTGGGTGCAGTGGATAGGGCTGCCATTGCTTCTGGATATGTGTGTGGGTGTGTAATACACTATGCTCCTTTTACACAGAGCCCTCTTGTCAAGCACAGTTCTTCTGATCACTTTATAGTTTTGGACTAAGCACCTCTCACAGACTCCATTTCTCATAATGCTTTCACCAGTCATGTGACTCAACACGCCAATCAAAACTCTTTTATCTGTTCCCAGCAAACCTGTGTTCCCTTGTTTTTAAACCAGTCTGTTTGTAACCTGTTGCCTGTGTTTGTACCCTCAGTGGGTTTCCTGTTTGTTGCTGTTTATCTTTAGCTTCTTCTGGTTATAAGACCAAGCAGGTTGGGTTTTCGTTTTGGTTACTGATTAAAGGCAACAATCTGTCTATTATTTATTTAAACCAATAAAAATCGATTCTTAGTGAAATTATCATTTACTTAAATTAAACATACAGTGATGCTGAATTCCATTGCCAGTGCCAATTGAAATCTACTACAGTGCTCTAAACTAAACAAAGTCATTGCTACTTTACCAGAACTAGCTAATGCTGTTACAGCTTATGTAGCTTGCTGACCAAGACAATTAACCTAACAATAGGAAAACCAGGAGACGCTGGAGCCTGACACAGAGCCTGAAACTCTATAACAGACTGGCCTACGGCATTGACCAACAATGGGAGCAGCCAGGGGTCAGTGCCTGAAGAATGTGACCCGGTGGTGAAGCCTACCAACAACATCATGTAGCTACTTTTCTCAATGACAAGTTGGATAAGATCAAGATGGAGAACCAGGGTCCATGCCTCTCCATAACAGCATCACGCTTTGAATGGGAACTGTCTCACTGGACTATGATGGAATCATATGTCTTCATATGTATAGGTTGGCATGCTGCGTTTGAGAAGACATCAAAGGTAGGCTTAGAACTGTTTATGTTTCTGCTCACTGGCTCTTTTGTCTTTCTGCAGTGTGCTGTAATAGCAAGTTGAGGATGCTACTGAAGTTGTGTATGTGATCCATATAGCTTATTATGAATGTAATCTTCATGGTTTTAATACAGATTAGTGTATGTGAGAGCTGATGTACTACTCTGTTCTACTTGAGTTTAAGCCTTCTATGTGTCTATGGTGCATTTATTATGTAGATATTTATTATAGAACGTGCTTTGATGCTTAGACAAAATTCTTTGTATTTGCCATGAAACTGTTTTCACTGTTCTTATGTCTGCAATGGGGCGCTTGTTCAGAGTTTGAATATACTGTCTTGTTGTAATAACCGATGAGGGTGCACTGGTTTGATCATAGGCAGAACACTTTTGAACTTGTATTGTACTGTAACAGCAGCTAAGCTACACTGTATTGTGTGGCCCTCCCACTCGTATTCAGGCCCAGCTGTAATCAGCTTTCTTGGTATGCAGCTGGTACATTTATATCAGTATATTTACCATATAAATATCAATCAATCAGTCAGTCAGCCTTCATTTTCACTCTGAATACAATGAGGGTGACCCCTTATTTCCAGTGTAACCGAACATTTAGATCCTAAGCAATATATTTAAAAAAATTAAAATAGATATTAATCTGGAGAAAAGGCTGCATAGAGCAAACTCAAACTAAACAAATGGCAAAAGGATTACGATTAAACTGATAAAGGGGGAAAATAATAAAACCAACATTATAAACTAATTCAGAATATTCTGAATTAGCAGATATTCCCAGTTCAGTAAAAACTCTCGGTACATGATGGGTGATGCAGTTACTGTTTGGGAATCATAATTCCACTGTACTTAAGTTTATTTAAGGCAATGAACTTTAAATATCTCTTTCTTAGAAGGGGAAACATTAGAGCCACTGAATGATTTTGCACTGACCTTGTTCCTCTAGTCAGTGAACAGGTCCCTGTGGTCACTTAATTTGGAGAGAGCTTCTTTTGTTCTCCTCAGAGACTTGCCATAAAATGAATTGGCTTGGTTTCTGAGGTATTTTGAAAGCAATGTGGTTTTGCCCTTTACAGCACATGTGGCTAAATTGAATTTTCCCAATGTGGGTATTAGCCATGAAATGTAATTGTCATTCAGTCAGTTTTGGAAAGTCAAATGTTTCATGTTCTTATCAGTTGAAACAATATGTTGGCATGACAGGGACAAATGTACCACAAAACGAAGGTTTAAACAAACGAACAAAAGGAAGTCATTAGATTTGAAACACCACACTTCTGTAGCAGCTTTTCTACAGTCATCAGGGATCTTGTCATTCTATCTAGACCAGTAATAATTTCCACCTCAAGCCCCATCTGATAAGTACAAAGCATAGCAGTCCACCAGAAAACTACAGTCAGCTTTTGTAAACACAATTTCCCCCACAAAATCTGGATAATGGAAAATTAAGGTATGTCCAAATGTGTTAGTGTACTGTAAGTAGTGTGTTGGTGTACAGTAACTCAGTAAGTGTAATGTGTTAGTGTACTGTAAGTAATGTGTTGGTGTACAGTAGCTCAGTAAGTGTAATGTGTTAGTGTACTGAAAGTAGTGTGTTGGTGTACAGTACCTCAGTAAGTGTAATGTGTGAGTGTACTGAAAGTAGTGTGTTGGTGTACAGTACCTCAGTAAGTGTAATGTGTTAGTATACTGAAAGTAGTGTGTTGGTGTACAGTAACTCAGTAAGTGTAATGCGTTAGTGTACTGTAAGTTGTGTGTTGGTGTACAGTACCTCAGTAAGTGTAATGCGTTAGTGTACCTTAAGTAGAGTGTTGGTGTACAGTAACTCAGTAAGTGTAACGCGTTAGTGTACTGTAAGTAGTGTGTTGGTGTACAGTAACTCAGTAAGTGTAACGTGTTAGTGTACCGTAAGTAGTGTGTTGGTGTACAGTAACTCAGTAAGTGTAATGCGTTACTGTACTGTAAGTAGTGTGTTGGTGTACAGTAACTCAGTAAGTGTTATGTGTTAGTGTACTGTAAGTAGTGTGTTGGTGTAAAGTAACTCAGTAAGTGTAACGTGTGAGTGTACTGAAAGTAGTGTGTTGGTGTACAGTAACTCAGTAAGTGTAACGTGTTAGTGTACTGTAAGTAGTGTGTTGGTGTAAAGTAACTCAGTAAGTGTAATGTGTTAGTGTATTGTAAGTAATATGTTGGTGTACAGTAACTCAGTAAGTGTAATGTGTTAGTGTATTGTAAGTAATATGTTGGTGTACAGTAACTCAGTAAGTGTAACGCGTTAGTGTACTGTAAGTAGTGTGTTGGTGTACAGTAACTCAGTAAGTGTAATGCGTTAGTGTACTATAAGTAGTGTGTTGGTGTACAGTAACTCAGTAAGTGTAATGCGTTAGTGTACTGTAAGTAGTGTGTTGGTGTACAGTAACTCAGTAAGTGTAATGCGTTAGTGTACTGTAAGTAGTGTGTTGGTGTACAGTAATTCAGTAAGTGTAATGCGTTAGTGTACTGTAAGTAGCGTGTTGGTGTACAGTAGCTCAGTAAGTGTAATGCGTTAGTGTACTGTAAGTAGCGTGTTGGTGTACAGTAACTCAGAAAGTGTAATGCGTTAGTGTACTGTAAGTAGCGTGTTGGTGTACAGTAACTCAGTAAGTGTAATGCGTTAGTGTACTGTAAGTAGCGTGTTGGTGTACAGTAACTCAGTAAGTGTAATGCGTTAGTGTACTGTAAGTAGAGTGTTAGTGTACAGTAACTCAGTAAGTGTTACGCGTTAGTGTACTGTAAGTAGAGTGTTAGTGTACAGTAATTCAGTAAGTGTAATGCGTTAGTGTACTGTAAGTAGCGTGTTGGTGTACAGTAGCTCTGTAAGTGTAATGCGTTATTGTGCTGTAAGTAGAGTGTTGGTGTGCAGTAGCTCAGTAAGTGCAATCTGTTAGTGTGCTGTAAGTAGAATGTTGGTGTACAGTAACTCAGTAAGTATAATGTGTGAGTGTACTGTAAGTAGTGAGTTGGTGTACAGTAACTCAGTAAGTGTAATGTGTTAGTGTACTGTAAGTGTACTGTAAGTGCAAGAGGTACTGTAAGTAGTGTGATGGTGTACAGTAACTCAGTAAGTGCAATCTGTTAGTGTACTGTAAGTAGTGTGATGGTGTACAGTAACTCAGTAAGTGTAATGCATTAGTGTACTGTAAGTAGTGTGTTGGTGTACAGTAACTCAGTAAGTATAATGTGTGAGTGTACTGTAAGTAGTGAGTTGGTGTACAGTAACTCAGAAAGTGTAATGCGTTAGTGTACTGTAAGTAGCGTGTTGGTGTACAGTAACTCAGTAAGTGTAATGCGTTAGTGTACTGTAAGTAGAGTGTTGGTGTACAGTAACTCTGTAAGTGTAATGCGTTAGTGTGCTGTAAGTAGAGTGTTGGTGTGCAGTAGCTCAGTAAGTGCAATCTGTTAGTGTGCTGTAAGTAGAATGTTGGTGTACAGTAACTCAGTAAGTATAATGTGTGAGTGTACTGTAAGTAGTGAGTTGGTGTACAGTAACTCAGTAAGTGTAATGTGTTAGTGTACTGTAAGTAGAGTGTTGGTGTGCAGTAGCTCAGTAAGTGCAATCTGTTAGTGTACTGTAAGTAGTGTGATGGTGTACGGTAACTCAGTAAGTGTAATGTGTGAGTGTACTGTAAGTAGTGAGTTGGTGTACGGTAACTCAGTAAGTGTAATGCGTTAGTGTACTGTAAGTAGAGTGTTGGTGTACAGTAACTCAGTAAGTGTAATGCGTTAGTGTACTGTAAGTAGTGTGATGGTGTACCGTAACTCAGTAAGTGTAATGCATTAGTGTACTGTAAGTAGTGTGTTGGTGTACAGTAACTCAGAAAGTGTAATGCGTTAGTGTACTGTAAGTAGCGTGTTGGTGTACAGTAACTCAGTAAGTGTAATGCGTTAGTGTACTGTAAGTAGAGTGTTAGTGTACAGTAACTCAGTAAGTGTTACGCGTTAGTGTACTGTAAGTAGAGTGTTAGTGTACAGTAACTCAGTAAGTGTTACGCGTTAGTGTACTGTAAGTAGAGTGTTAGTGTACAGTAATTCAGTAAGTGTAATGCGTTAGTGTACTGTAAGTAGCGTGTTGGTGTACAGTAACTCTGTAAGTGTAATGCGTTAGTGTGCTGTAAGTAGAGTGTTGGTGTGCAGTAGCTCAGTAAGTGCAATCTGTTAGTGTGCTGTAAGTAGAATGTTGGTGTACAGTAACTCAGTAAGTATAATGTGTGAGTGTACTGTAAGTAGTGAGTTGGTGTACAGTAACTCAGTAAGTGTAATGTGTTAGTGTACTGTAAGTAGAGTGTTGGTGTGCAGTAGCTCAGTAAGTGCAATCTGTTAGTGTACTGTAAGTAGTGTGATGGTGTACAGTAACTCAGTAAGTGTAATGCGTTAGTGTACTGTAAGTAGAGTGTTGGTGTACAGTAACTCAGTAAGTGTAATGTGTTAGTTTACTGTAAGTAGTGTGATGGTGTACAGTAACTTAGTAAGTGTAATGCATTAGTGTACTGTAAGTAGTGTGTTGGTGTACAGTAACCCAGTCGGTGTAATGTGTTAGTGTACTGAAAGTAGTGTGTTGGTGTATAGTAACTCAGTAAGTGTAATGTGTTAGTGTACTGTAAGTAGTGTGTTGGTGTACAGAAACTCAGTAAGTGTAATGTGTTAGTGTACTGTAAGTAGTGTGTTGGTGTACAGTAACTCAGTAAGTATAATGTGTGAGTGTACTGTAAGTAGTGAGTTGGTGTACGGTAACTCAGTAAGTGTAATGCGTTAGTGTACTGTAAGTAGAGTGTTGGTGTACAGTAACTCAGTAAGTGTAATGTGTTAGTGTACTGTAAGTAGTGTGATGGTGTACAGTAACTCAGTAAGTGTAATGCGTTAGTGTACTGTAAGTAGTGTGTTGGTGTACAGTAACTCAGTAAGTGTAATGTAAGTGTGAGTTAGTGTACTGTAAGTAGCGTTGTTAACTTGGGGTGTACAGTAACTCAGTAAGTGTAATGTGTTAGCGTACTGTAAGTAGCGTGTTGGTGTACAGTAACTCAGTAAGTGTAATGTGTTAGTGTACTGTAAGTAGCGTGTTGGTGTACA
The DNA here is from genome assembly GCA_024036415.1 of Prochilodus magdalenae. Classification (NCBI taxonomy): domain Eukaryota; kingdom Metazoa; phylum Chordata; class Actinopteri; order Characiformes; family Prochilodontidae; genus Prochilodus; species Prochilodus magdalenae. Next base: position 36,375 of record JAMWET010005162.1, read on the forward strand.
GTAACTCAGTAAGTGTAATGTGTTAGTGTACTGTAAGTAGAGTGTTGGTGTACAGTAACTCAGTAAGTGTAATGTGTTAGTGTACTGTAAGTAGAGTGTTGGTGTACAGTAACTCAGTAAGTGTAATGTGTTAGTGTACTGTAAGTAGAGTGTTGGTGTACAGTAACTCAGTAAGTGTAATGTGTTAGCGTACTGTAAGTAGCGTGTTGGTGTACAGTAACTCAGTAAGTGTAATGTGTTAGTGTACTGTAAGTAGCGTGTTGGTGTACAGTAACTCAGTAAGTGTAATGTGTTAGTGTACTGTAAGTAAAGTGTTGGTGTACAGTAACTCAGTAAGTGTAATGTGTTAGTGTACTGTAAGTATAGTGGATGGTGTACTCAGTAAGTATTGTACTGTAAGTAGAGTGTTGGTGTACAGTAACTCAGTAAGTGTAATGTGTTAGTGTGCTGTAAGTAGTGTGTTGGTGTACAGTAGCTCAGTAAGTGCAATCTGTTAGTGTACTGTAAGTAGTGTGATGGTGTACGGTAACTCAGTAAGTGTAATGCGTTAGTGTACTGTAAGTAGAGTGTTGGTGTACAGTAACTCAGTAAGTGTAATGTGTTAGTGTACTGTAAGTAGTGTGATGGTGTACAGTAACTTAGTAAGTGTAATGCATTAGTGTACTGTAAGTAGTGTGTTGGTGTACAGTAACCCAGTCGGTGTAATGTGTTAGTGTACTGAAAGTAGTGTGTTGGTGTATAGTAACTCAGTAAGTGTAATGTGTTAGTGTACTGTAAGTAGTGTGTTGGTGTACAGTAACTCAGTAAGTGTAATGTGTTAGTGTACTGTAAGTAGTGTGTTGGTGTACAGTAACTCAGTAAGTATAATGTGTGAGTGTACTGTAAGTAGTGAGTTGGTGTACGGTAACTCAGTAAGTGTAATGCGTTAGTGTACTGTAAGTAGAGTGTTGGTGTACAGTAACTCAGTAAGTGTAATGTGTTAGTGTACTGTAAGTAGTGTGATGGTGTACAGTAACTCAGTAAGTGTAATGCGTTAGTGTACTGTAAGTAGTGTGTTGGTGTACAGTAACTCAGTAAGTGTAATGTGTTAGTGTACTGTAAGTAGCGTGTTGGTGTACAGTAACTCAGTAAGTGTAATGTGTTAGCGTACTGTAAGTAGCGTGTTGGTGTACAGTAACTCAGTAAGTGTAATGTGTTAGTGTACTGTAAGTAGCGTGTTGGTGTACAGTAAGTCAGTAAGTGTAATGTGTTAGTGTACTGTAAGTAGAGTGTTGGTGTACAGTAACTCAGTAAGTGTAATGTGTTAGTGTACTGTAAGTAGAGTGTTGGTGTACAGTAACTCAGTAAGTGTAATGTGTTAGTGTACTGTAAGTAGAGTGTTGGTGTACAGTAACTCAGTAAGTGTAATGTGTTAGCGTACTGTAAGTAGCGTGTTGGTGTACAGTAACTCAGTAAGTGTAATGTGTTAGTGTACTGTAAGTAGCGTGTTGGTGTACAGTAACTCAGTAAGTGTAATGTGTTAGTGTACTGTAAGTAAAGTGTTGGTGTACAGTAACTCAGTAAGTGTAATGTGTTAGTGTACTGTAAGTAGAGTGTTGGTGTACAGTAACTCAGTAAGTGTAATGTGTTAGTGTACTGTAAGTAGAGTGTTGGTGTACAGTAACTCAGTAAGTGTAATGTGTTAGTGTACTGTAAGTAGTGTTTACTAAGATATTTTGGCCTATCTGCATTTTATTAACCTTGTAAATCGTTCTGGAAAGAGCATCAGCTAAACCAACCTGTGCTACAGACAGGCCATCCAGGACTGATGTTGTTTCTGCTTTAACAGTGGCGATAGCTCAAGTGCACTACATAACTTGTTTGACTCATTTGTGTAATGATACTGATCATGACATGTAACCTGACTGCTTATGGAGTTTTGCCAGACTATGCTGTCACCAGCTAGACTTTGATCCACATTTTAGCACCATCTAGTGGTCTTTGTGGAAAGGGTTTCTTTTCATGTGGGCTTAATTTCCATGGGCTTCTGAAGAGGACAGAGTAAGTAGTCCCTTTTTTCACATGTGGAAGATCATATATATATATGTGTGTGTGTGTGTGTGTGTGTGTGTACACACACCACATTTGGCATTGCTATGATGACCTACTACACTGAGGTGGTACTATATTTGCAATGGAAAGCAAAGTAGCATGTGTCAAAATCATATAGTACAGTTAATGTAGAGATCCTTCACTGAATCGCATGCTGTAGACTGGGGTTCAATCTCCTACTTTACACTTACACCACCCTACCTTGTACCACTATACCAAAAAGGGCCCCTTGGCTCCTTACACTCCTCGTCTGAGTCTGGATAAGAGTGTCTGCCAATTCTGTAAATGTAGAACATGAAATGGAATAAGAGTATTGGTGCAAAAATTTCAGAATATAAATACCACAAACATACCGACAGTACTAAATAAGAGCTCTGTACACATCATTGCACCCATTTACCTGTACCTAGAACTAAACAGATCACCTAAGATCAACGTTAATGCCACATGTAAACAAGGCCTTTAAACTCAAAACCCTCTGCAACCCTTTTAATCAATGTGAAAATGGAAACATTATTATAACTGTCTTCAAACACTGAAGCCTCAGGCAATTAGTATTGTGCAATCTAAGTGCACTGCAAGTACTTGTCTTAAATAATTATTTACTTAGGCACGGTTCTAGTAAAGGTTCCCTCCCCCATTTTTAATTGTTCCAACATGAACCATAACATGAACACCACCACATTAACTGCCGAGACAACAATCTCTTAATGCTAAAAGAAATAAAGAGATGACTGTTGACTTTAGGAGGACCTGCAATGATTGCTTTCGCACATCAGTGGTTTAACTGTGGGAACAACAACCTCATCTGAACCTGCTACACCGCCTGCCTAACCAAGAAGTGCAATGCTAGTGGCCTTATGCATGCAAGCACTTGTGGTGGGAGGTGTTAATATTGGATAAAGGCACACCAACAATCTACCCACGTAGCATCCCGCACTCCAGGAAAGTGCAATTCCTGTTCCAGGCAGAAGGGAATGAGGGGAAAAACACTTTCTTGGCTAGGAAGGTGGTGTTGTGGGTCATTTCCTAGGCTGCCTTCACCCTCCTGCCTTGGAGGTGCCCAAGCATCCATATCAACACATCTAGACTCTGCAACAGGGGTCTGTCCTTAAAGCAGTTAGATTGCTGATTCATTTCTAAACTTGCTTTGTTGTTTAATGTTCTGCTGCTGTGTGTTGCACTCTGGGGCCTAAAGAACAACATCTTCCAATTTATACAATCCAGTTTAAAGTTATATGGAGAAATGACAAAGAAGCGATCTCACTAAATATAGTATTTAAACTGACCAGCATGTGTACCCATATGTTCACTAGGTCAGAGGAAGAAAAGAAAAAAAGAATGTTTCATTCAAATATTCAGAGTTTGCCACTGTGTATTGAAATAACAAATTTCAGTGGCATTTAAAACATACATATTTGGGGCCCCCTGGTGGCTCAGAGGCCCTAAGCAACTGCTTGTACCAAATAATATTTATAATCTCTATATACAGGGGTTGGACAATGAAACTGAAACACCTGGTTTTAGACCACAATCATTTATTAGTATGGTGCAGGGCCTCCTTTTGTGGCCAGTACAGCGCCAGTTGGTCTTGGGAATGACATATACAAGTCCTGCACAGTGGTCAGAGGGATTTTAAGCCATTCTCCTAGGATAGTGGCCAGGTCACTACGTGATGCTGGTGGAGGTTCGTCCTTCTTGGTGGTATGCTGACATTACCCTGGATACCGTGGCTCTTGATACATCACAAAGACTTGCTGTCTTGGTCACAGATGCGCCAGCAAGACGTGCACCAACAACTTGTCCTCTTTTGAACTCTGGTATGTCACCCATAATGTTGTGTGCATTTCAGTATTTTGAGCAGAACTGTGCTCTTACCTGCTAACTGAACCTTCACACTCTGCTCTTACTGGTGCAATGTGCAATTAATGAAGATTGGCCACCAGGCTGGTCCAATTTAGCCATGAGACCTCCCACACTAAAATGACAGGTGTTTCAGTTTCATTGTCCAACCCCTGTATGTGTGCATACAGATGAATTTTCAGACCAGTGGCAGCTCAAAGTGCTTTACAGACAGTTGCTGCCAATAATAGCAGAATTTTAATTCTAGTACCAAAGAATGTACCTTATAATATTTATTTCCTATTTCATTTCGTGCTGCTATATTTCATATTATCTTTTTAAATTTCTGATTATGTGCTGCTGTATATTTTGTATTATTTCACCCACACAATTTTATTTAATTCTGTTCTGCTGTATATTTACTATATATTACAGTTCTATACTTTAATACCATGCAAGCCTATTGCATGCACGTGTTGTATACTGAATGACAAAGTTTGTCTAATTCTAAAAGGTTGAGTTTTCATTAAAGGCTGATTAAAGAAAGACATTTTAATATGTTTATTAAAGCCCTAACAGAAGACTCCCCATGTTGTACCTGTCTGTCCTAAACCTAATCTGTCAGAGTATTTATCTCTTAGTTTTAATACTGAGAATCAGTATATATAGTTTTTTAACTTTGATTTATTTGTAGAACATTTTGTGACTCCACTGAGAAACATTTGACACCTGACTTGTAAGTTGCTCTGCCCAGTCTAGATTTTCAGACAGAATGGAAATGTATAATTACATGTTTTAACATGGCTATCATGTTTATATCATGTATCCTAATGAAATCACCTGGAGGAAACATATACAAAGAGAAAAGCAAGGGCACTAAAACTGACCCCTGTGGTACTTCACAAGGAAAATGTATATTTTTGATTTCCTTTTAAAACCAGGAACAGTCTGTTTGTGATTTAAACCTGTCTAAAACTGACCCTGAGAGGCCGACCCTGTGCCCAGTGTTCAGGACTGGTGGATTAAAATCTTGTGGTCAACAGTATCAAAAGCTGCACTAAGATCTAATGAGACCCAAGTAGAAGGATTCTGTCTATCAGTGCTGAGCCTGAGCTCACTAACAACAACTAACATTAGATAATTGTTTACTTTCTTGAAATGAACTCTTTTCCAGGACTTTACTGAGGACAGCAAGGTTTTAAATTGGTCTACAATAACTGAGTAAAGTATTGTTCTCCATGTTGTTCTTCTTTAGTAAAGGCTTCACCAGGGCATCTGCAGAACACCTGTAGACAGAGAACTGTTTATAAAAGTTAAGAAATCATTCTGAACACAGACAAACACCATCTTAAGATAGGAAGTAGCACTGGATCAAGATCACATGAAATAAATTTATTTATAACAGTAATAAGATCCTGATAACTGACAACAGAGGAAAGTGTAATTGCTGGTGTAGGCGTCTTATCAGGAAGGTTATTAAAACGTGTTCCAGCTTATCAGTGCTATTTTATTATGAAAACGACTTTGCTTTAAAGCTTCCCAGGTTTTGGAAGATAAAGACAAGTTAGCAGAAACATTAGGGTTAATTAGTAGGTCTATGGTGGAGAAAAGAACTTTGATATTATCTAATTTGAGAGGTATGACTGTCTGAATAATTTCATTTCATTATTGTAGGTGGAGATCTGCTCTTTTAGAATATTAAAAAGTATTTTCCATTTAGTTTTCCTCCATAAGTGCTCTGATTTACCATCATCTCAGTCAAGCTGCTGGATTTCCTCGTCTATCCATGTTTAGTTAGAACTAGCTCTGACTGAACTAATCACTGTCAGTGTTACACAAATCTTAACCATCCGTGGTGACATTTAGCTTTTATAATGATTATACCCAGCATGCCAACCTGTATGTTCTGATTGGCGTTTGGGGTTTTATTTGGCCTCTGAATTAACTTTTAGGAAGTTTGAGGCCTGGTTTGTGGGTGTGCCCGGGTTCTGTTAACATCCTCATAGGAAATTTGAAGTGAAGTTTGAAATATTTTGTTGGGCACAGTTTGTACAGAGAACCCAGGAGAAAAAAGTACACTGAAGTGTAGTTAGTTTAAGTATACTTAGTATACTTACTTGTACTCGTGATTACTCTACTGCAAGTGTGCTGTTTTATACACTAACTATGTACATATAATAAATATAATATATTTATTAGTGCTGTTAAAATATACTTCAATAAAAATAACTCTATGTAACTGTAGCATTTTGAGACACCACCTAGATTTACTTAGAGATAGAGAAACATATCTATATCTACACTGCTCAAAAAAATAAAGGGAACACTTTGAAAACACATCAGATCTCAATGGGAAAAAATCATGCAGAATATCTTTCCTCATATAGACTGGGTAATGTGTTAGGAACGAAAGGATGCCACATTGTTTGATGGAAATTTAAATGATCACCCTACAGAGGGCTGGATTCAAAGACACCCTGAAAATCAAAGGGAAAAAATGATGTAGCAGGCTCGTCCATTTAACCCAAATTCCATTGTAGCAACTCAAAATGGCACTCAGTAGTTTGTATGGCCTCCACATGCTCCTAATGAGACGACGGATGGTGTCCTGGGGGATCTCCTCCCAGATCTGGACCAGGGCATCACTGAGCTCCTGGACAGTCTGAAGTGCAACCTGGTGGCGTCGGATGGACCGAAACATAATGTTCCAGAGGTGTTCTATTGGATTTAGGTCAGGCGAGCCGGTGGGCCAGTCAATGGTATCAATTCCTTCATTCTCCAAGAACCTGCATACTCTCGCCACATGAGGCCAGGCATTGTTGTGCACCAGGAGGAACCCAGGACCCACTGCATCAGCGTAGGGTCTGGCAACAGGTCCAAAGATTTCATCCTGATACCTAATAGCAGTCAGGGTGCCATTGTCTAGCCTGTAGAGGCCTGTGCGTCCTTCCAGGGATATGCCTCCCCAGACCATCACTGACCCACCAACAAACTGGTCATGGTCACGGCGTCTCCAGAGCCTGTCACGTCTGTCACATGTGCTCAGGTAAAACCTGCTCTCATCTGTGAAAAGGACAAGACACCTGTGGCAGATCTGCCAATTCTGGTGTTCTGTGGCAAATGCCAATCAAGCTCTACGGTGCTGGCAAGTGACCACAGGGCCCACTACAGGACGTCGGGCCCTCAGGCCACCCTCATGAGACCTGTTTCTGATTGTTTGGTCAGACACATTCACAGCAGTAGGGCTCTGGCAGTGCTCATCTTGTTCCTCCTTGCACAAAGGAGCAGATACCGGTCCTGCTGAGGGGTTAAGGACCTTCTACAGCCTTGTCCAGCTCTCCTAGAGTAACTGCCTGTCTCCTGGAATATCCACCGTACTCCGTACGGAAGACCGTGCTGGGAGACACAGCAAACCTTGTGGCAATGGCACATATTGATGTGCCATCCTTCAGTAGTTGGACTACCTGTGCAACCTCTGTAGGGTCCAGGTGCCGCACCATCTGAAAAGATGAGGGGGGACAAAATGTCAATGACCTCGTCCTTTTAAACCATTCCTGTTTTGGTGGGTCTCATTGTTGCTCCTCTACTGCACCTGTTGTTAATTGTATTAACACCAAAGCAGCTGAAACTGATTAACGGCCCTCCCTACTACTTAACTGACCAGATCAATATCCCCCTGAAGTTGAACTGAGTTGTTACTCTGATTAAAAAGTGTTGCCCGTTTTTTTTGAGCAATGTGTATATATATGTGTATATATATATATATATATATGTATGTATGTGTGTGTGTGTGTGTGTGTGCTTGTTTATTTTTTATTTACATATGCATACTTAATTTTTATTTACCTGGGAGCGCAAATTAGTATGCAGTTAATGCCTGTTAGGTCTGTCAGGGACAGCTCTAAGGCCGGTCCTTACTTCCGTCACATGTGCAGATGAGCGTGAAACTAGAATCATTCACATATCTCACAATGTTACACCTACTCACTTAGTGTTATGCCTGTCGGTTGATTAATTCTGGGTGCGGCTATGTTTTCTGACTATGAGTGTTTATATCACGGATGTAATTATTGTGAGTATATTTTACCTCAGTAAAACGGTACTGATCGATCTAGGTATCAGCACTGGACCCTCATGGTGAGTTTTAGGCTCTAACCTTCCTGTACTAGCTGGAATATGATCCAATGTAACTCTAAGCACGGTTGTAAGTCGCTCTGATTAAGAGTGTCTGCTAAATGCCTTAAATATAAATGTATACCAAGTTATAGTTATAAATTTTCCCAGGTATAATTTACTATAAGTGTACTTAAGTGTACTTAAGTACATTTATTACTTAATATATACTTAAGTATATCTAAGTGAGTCTTAGTGGTGTCTCAAAGCCATGCAGTTAATTGCTGTTAGTTCTATTTATATCTATTTTAATAGCACCAGTAAGTTGAAGCAGCAGTGAAGTGCCCGTGGTGTATCAGGGTGTACCAATGTTTATTTAGAAAACCTGAAGTATGAGCAGTTGTATACCTCTGGAACACAGGCGGTTAACTACCTGCTCTGCTTACTAACAGATTCCTTTTTATCCGCTGCCAAATTTGCTTGAGCTTACAACTTCTAAATAGCACACAAGAACGTGAATGCTGCTATTTGTTAAGTACTGGTGGGAAGAGAGCTAACCTGTTGGAGCATTCACTGTTTAGCTGCAAGCAGGGGCGTTGGTTCCACCGTCACGTTTGAAGGTTTGGGTTGGTTTTGACGATGAAAGATATGAAGATGAATCATGTTTAGCTGGGCTCCAGGAGCGAGTTATTCAAGGGAAATACCTGACTTGATGATCCATAACCCCAGTTGTGAGCTTGTGCAGTAGCCTGCTAGTGTTAAACTCAAAAACTTGGATTCAAAAACTGCTTCAAAGTTTCAAGTTACATTAAATTGGAATTGCTGTTTACTTCAACTCATGACGTCATATCTAGTTTGTCTCTGAATTCCTTTCATCAAGATGACTTGACTGTATATTGCTTGTTTCAACTTTGCAATGCAGGTTTACAGTACAGATGGGTTTTTGTCTCTTGTCTCAATTATTGGCTTCAACTTATGTAACTTGAAGTACTGACATATTGTAATTGACAGACTGTATACCAGCTCCACTGACCATACAGGAGAACTCTGTCGTTCTTCAGTTCCAGACTGTAGTCCATATTTTTCTCTCTATACTTTATTACCCTGTTCTTCAATGGTCAGGACCCCCACAGGACCACCGCAGAGCAGGTATAATGTGGGTGGTGGATCATTCTCAGTGATCATTCTCACGTTGTGGTGGTGTGAGTGGATCAGACACAGCAGTGCTGCTGGAGTGTTTAAACACTGTGTCCACTCACTGTCCACTCTATTAGACACACCTACCTTGCTGGTCCACCTTGTAGATGTACAGTCAGAGGCGATAGCCCATCTGCTGCTGCACAGTGCAGTGTTGGTCATGCTCTAGTCCTTTATCAGAGCTAACGGGACGCTGTTAATGGGAGTTACGCCAGTCGGAGGGCTAGTGTCAATGACTTTCTACAACCCTACACCTCTCAAGGTTCACTTTTGTGAGGTTCACTTGAGTTTACAGTCAACGGCAATATGACTCAGCTGTTAACCTTGGAACAGAAGTATGATACGCAATGTATGGAAGGTAGGGTGGAGAGGGGAAGGCAACACAAAAGGGTAAGTCAGGGTAAGTAAAACATTATGCAAATAGGTGTTGCCAAGAGCCAGTGGGAAGTAACACTCTGTCAATACTTCCTTCAACGTACATAAGTAAGTTGAAGTCAGTAAATGAGGCAGGTTTCAGAAACTCAGATTTAAACTTCCATTGCTCACAAAGTCAGTTTCATTTCCGTTTTATTGAATCAATTTAAACCTGGAGTTAAACCCCTGAAACCCCATACTAATCTAGTTAGAATCACAAAACATAATTTAGTAAGTTAATCAATTATAAAAGTTATGCCTTATATATTAGTTAGCCTTAGTTATTGCCTAAATATTGTGATTATTACTGTGTAGACCTACATGTAACCCATACAATCAGGCAGCTTAGAGAACAACACAAAGTGGAGCCTATTTACTTGTGTTCTACAGCCCATCTAAAAGAACAGCACATGCCTGCATGTATTCCATACTGGTTTAGGCTGGTATAGTGCTGGTTTAGCACCTGGTTTTAGGTCATCCAGCCATTGCCATGAAGGCAAAACTCAACATATGATGTGCTTTGCTGACAGTAACCATATTACCTTCCATTGCAGCTGACCAGTATACCAGTATAACGTCTGAAACACAATGTATGCTGGCTTTGCTAGTGACTAACCATGCCGATCTGTGCCATGTCCTCAGTCCTGAAGTAAATAAGATTTGCAGTGCAGAGGGCGTTCCAGGATCAGGGCTGGCAACCACTATTCCACATATGAGAAATCCAGGAGCTGTTCCTTAAGCGACCACTAGATGGCGCGCTAAGCATATGCAAACAACTCACAACACGCGTGCGTGTGTGTGTGTCAGGTTTATGCCATACTGTGAGGAGCTGCTCTTATTCTCACTTTTAGGGGACCTTTTCATGTACCGTTAGGTTTAGTAGTTCTTGGGTTTAAGCTTAGGGTTAGTGATAGATCTAGTAGAAGCTGTGGTTAAGGTTGGCGTGAGTCTTTAGGAAATTCATGTAATTTTATGTAAATAGCAATAGACACTGTGTTTGTGTGTGTATTGATGTACGTCATCAATATTTAATATTATGGTAAGATTAGAGTTAGGGTAAGCGTTAGAGCTATGTTACCAAGCCCATGTAATAGCCCACAATTCATAGAAACAAGTTCTATGGACATATAGTCCTTGTTGGGATCACAGTGTAAATATTTCAGTTTTAAGATCAAGGTATGGTTCAGGGATAGGGTTAGGTTTAAGGTATAACGTTAAAGTTAGGGTAATGTTAAGGTTTGGATATGAATAGAATGTTTGGCCAGTAGTAGTTAGGGTTCAGGCTTGGGTATATGTCTAGGAAATTAATGGTAGTCTATTTAATGGTTTCACACTTTGTAAAAACAAGACTGCGTGTTTGTTTGTTTGGAGGTCAGGTTTATGCCACATTGTGGGAACTAAAACCTGTCCTTCTGTTTGTCCTGGTGGGGACCACAAGCTGTGCCCCATAATGTAAATCACTACATGCAAAGGTTAGGGTATGGGCTAGGTTAGGGATAGGGATGGACTGACATTAGCTGTAATTAAGGATTAGCTAAGTCTCCATAAAATGAATGGAAGTCTATGTAATAGTAGTATGTAGTATGTAGTAATAGCCCCAAACAAAAAGCAAGACTGTTTGTGCATGTGTGTTATTACCACATTGTAGGGACTTGAGATATATATATATATATATATATATATATATATATATATATATATATATATATATATATATATATATATGATTTATTCCTTGTTAGTTGTTGATTTATTCAATGATTATATCTTGAAGATCCCACACATATAAAAAACAAGAACAAACAGAAAACAAAATATTTACTATCCTGCTGGGACGAATTTCTTTCTGTACTGGATTTTGAGGTTTCATGATGAACATATTGTTGTTATTTTGAAGGTTTATTTTGAACAGCTGTCCACAGTCCCGCTCCAATTACATTCAAATGCTGTACTAGAGCCATGAGATTCATTCACTTGCAATAGTAATAATTCTGCAGTAATAGAATAATTTGTTATTGCTGTAATTTTACATTTTTTTCATAAAATGAATGGAAGTCTATGTAATAGCACACGATTCATAGAAACAAGACTGTGTGTATATGTGTGAGTCAAGTATATACCACACTGTAGAGCCCAAAACCTGCTCCTAAACTCATGTTATTGGCGCATTTCATCCTTGTGGGGACCAGAAACTGCACCTTACAACGTAAATCATCAAATTTTAAGATCAGTGTTAGGGTAGTGTTAGTGTTGGAACATGGGTAAGGCTTCTGCCAGTAGTAGTTCTGGTTAAGGTTTTTGTGAGTCTCCAAAATTGGTAGTCTTTAATGGTTTTACAATTTGCAGAACCAAGACTGTGTATCTATGTGTTTATAGGTCAGGTTTATGTCACATTGTGGGGACCAGAACCTGTCCCTCTTTTCGCCCTTAGGGGAGACCACAAGCTAGTCCCCAAAATCAGTAGGGTAATGATAGTGTACGGGTTAGATGAGGTTAGGGCACTAGCTCTGGTTCAGGTTTGGGTTAGTCTTTAGCAAACTGATGGAAATCTATAATAGAACCACATTTCACAGAAACAGATATGTGGGTGAGGGACAGGGAGACTGAAGGGGAGCACACACGCGCGCACTTACGGCGTCACGGCGTGCTTTCTTCAGATTTCGTTTCCCGGTCCTTTTAATCAACACGTCCATAATAAACAGAAGGAGCACACGAAGGAACATCAGGAGCCCTTGGTGCAGCGATGCCGGCGCTAACCGGGTTCTCTGTCTGACTCAGCTCAGGAGAGAAGGCGCGTGCGTCATCTAACCTAAACCCCGTAACCGCTGAAGAATTAGCCCGGAGGTGAAGAGCGAGCCTCCCTGCAAACGCACGGTGTGAAAATGATCGGCACTCGCTGGAAGCCTCTCGGCGAATCCAGCGGATCTTTAGCTGCTTCCAATGGATCTTTGACCTCGGTCCAGCCTTGTAAGGGATGCATCACACCAAATGACTTTCAGAAAGCTATTACAGTATCATAAAGTGCGTGCACATTATGATCGGTGGATATGATACGGTCGCTTTAAACACGTAGCACAGTAACAAATCAACGCTAATCTGGCTGATTGGTTTTTCCTCGTTTTTTAACGACTGTTTTATCATAAAGCCATAATATAGATCAGTATTAGATTCTTGTCAAAGGCGGAGCGTGGTGGCTCGTGGGTAGTTTGTGTAGTTCTCCGTGTTGGAATGGAATAGCAGATTGAGGGAACCCGAACTGTCCACATGTGTTCTTTACAACCGCAGTAAAGAGTCGTTTGTTGGTTTGTTTTCTTACCCTCTGTGAAGCTTCATATCTCCGGGATTCCGTGAAAGTAGCCTGTTTATTTGGAAACCGGAAATCCTCATTATATATATTGATTTATGTCTCGTGGGCCATGTTGACCCATTCCAGGATTCCATCATGAAAAAATCCTACATGTATAAAAAATGAAAACGTGCTTATACTATTATCCTGCTGAGATGTATGGATGTTGATCATAATGATCAGATTTGATGTTATTTTAAGGCGGTAGCGCAGCTGTCTACAGTCCCACTCCGATTACATTCAAACGCTATATCAAGTCTAGGAGGTCGATTCACTTGCAGCAATAATAAGTATGCGCTGATATAATTATTTGTTAATGATTGAATTTGGCCATTTTTAATCATTTTTGTGCGAATACTTAATGTAAATAAATTGGTTTGATATAAAATGTCTCATTCTATAGAAACCTACTGGTTGAAAACTGTTCATAGTGGTGGTGAATGGAACCAAAGGTCCACCTGTAAAAACTCCCTCACAGGAAGTTATTAGATTAAATGGTTATGAAACACGGTGTAGTTAGTTCGATCGTAGGTTTGCGGTCACGTTTTTGGAAATTCATGTGATCTACATATGATGACTGTTGTAAAGCAAATGAGGTTTATTTTGTTCCGACAGGCCGATATTCCTCCATCATCAACATTCCATAGAAACCAAATCACGTGTAGGGTCCACTGGTGGTTTTGTTGGTAGATAAAATGATTATATTTGGTTTGTAGATTTGACAACCCCCGGTTCACATCACCACCAGCAGCACTGTAAATGGAGTAAAAATAAATGGTGTAAATAAATAAATACAAATATATAAATATACTTCTAATTCACACCAGACAAGTCTGGATTATTATTTTTTGGTTACGTTCCCAAGAAATTTGGGAAAAACACAAAACAGTGGAGTTCAAATTCACGCTTATTATATCATACACCATATACAGTATATTTAAATATCATATACGCTGGTTACATAATATGTACTTGTCCCCTCCGCTTGACCAATAGATGGGGTGTGTGCAGTAGCCTGTTTTCCTACACGTACTGTTTTCCTACAAGTATTGTTTCGTCAGTGAATTTTTTGAGCAAAATATATTTTTATTCGTTATTTTTGGTTGGTTGGTTTGTTGTCTTGCGATTATAGCGTTTTTGGAAGGGTGTGAGACAAACTTCTCCAGCAGAATGAGTGTAAGCGTTTAAGTCCCTAATGGCTAATATTAACTGAGTTCATCAAATTACCTGGGGAAAAATAACTTTTTCAGTAACACCAATAATCCACGCCTCTCGCGCAGCAATACGATCATAATAAAAAACCAACTCGCAAAGTACGAAAGAAAGTCTACTTAGCTGTCCGGAGCTGAGCGAATAGAGCTACAGCCCCGCTCAGCGAGCCGTATCACCAGCCGGTGGGAGTGATCTCCGCGAGTGTACCTTGCCCTGTAACCGCTGGGTGGCGATAAGCAGCTGACATCAGCAGGAAAACTCCCCTCCAACATTGCTGCAGACGCACCGTCGCCTGCCGTGTAATAAAATCAGGTGAGATATCGGAGGCGCCAGGTGAGCAATAGAAGGAGCAATTCAGATAGTTCGCCTTGCGTTCTCTGCTATTCTCCAGCGCCACTGCCGTTACTTATTAACCGTACTATATACAAATAAAGATACGGAGCCTGATAAGCCCCGGCCTCTAGGCGCGACCCGGAGCTGGGAATCACGTTATTATCATTGTTGTTATTTATGTTATTTAGTTTGTTTATTATTTTAGCATTCTTCCAGCTTTCATATTCCACACGGTTTATATGCTGGTTCCTCATGAAGCTCGGTCATTGGTTCCGTACAGCTCAGTGTCCACCAAAGAATTCCAGTTATGGCAGGTCAAGCCTTGAGATCTGCCCCCTCTGTGATTTTAAAGGGAGTTCGTGTCTTTTACAGACATCCTCAGTGATCTTAACTAAGACTCTCCTTCAGATATGACAGGCCATAGAGAACCAGAGAGCTGACCGCACGCCCAGGGGGTACCAGGATGGGTGATGCGTATCTTCATGCTCTTCTTATTTCTATTTATTTATTTTTTTTAAATTTTATTAGTCAATTCTGCCTAGTCAAATCTAGATGGTAGTCCCGGCGTAGCTTCACATGAGTTTGTAGCAACGTGTAGGCATCACTAGCAAATAAATAATAATAATAATAATAATAATAATAATAATAATGGATGAATGGTGTTGGTTGGAAGCTAGCCCACTATTCTACCGCACTCTCAATTCAGTTCCTATTTTTAGCACTTCTTGGTGAACTTCTAAACCTTTGTAGATACTTTTTATTGGAATCCAAAAAATATTAATTCAATAATCTCCTGTTTAAGAATTCGCCTTATTTGATATATATAGTGAAAAAGCGTTGGGTTTAAAAATAATAAAGCTGTTTGAAAAATAAAATAAAAGAAAGAAGGAAAGGAAGAAAGGAAGTGATGACCAGCTGGACGCCACTGGTGCAATGTGCTGTCGCCTTTAATTCGTTTGAACAGAAGCACTTAAAACACAGACAACAGTAAAAGGAACGATGGCACATGATTGTGTCCGCTAGGGAACCTAGCAGTGCGGGTATACTGCTTTAGTTCTGTTTGTTTGTATTTTTTTTTTTGTTTGTTTGTTGGGGGGCGGGTTGGGGGGGTAC
This sequence comes from Prochilodus magdalenae, assembly GCA_024036415.1. Taxonomy (NCBI): domain Eukaryota; kingdom Metazoa; phylum Chordata; class Actinopteri; order Characiformes; family Prochilodontidae; genus Prochilodus; species Prochilodus magdalenae. The sequence goes on from JAMWET010005162.1 coordinate 52,036, forward strand.
ATTACAATCCATAGTCAGGGGCACGTAAATGAGAAAATGTCATAAACAAGGCTAATACCTCACAAACTATTATTATTATTATTATTATTATTATTATTTTTACACAGGTATATCAACAATAAATTAAGGACAGCTCCCCAAGAAGAAACAAACTCCATTATATTTACACGCAATATCCATATGAAATAATTACATAAATATTTTTTGTGTTGTTGTAGCTACAGTATATGTCACTATGTACATTATAGTCATTAGAACCATGTCCATCCTGGTTAGATTCCCTTTTCCCGATTAATCTCAGAGCTGGATTCAGTGATGCAGTTCTTGTACCGTGGTAGCCTAGAACAGTATCAATGGGCTGTTGGACCGATGTAGCCAGTGTGTTTCTTGGCTGGCTGGCTGGCTGGCTGGCTGGCTGATTGACTGATTGGGGCAACTTGGCTAGAAACTTGTCTCGGTTTCTCAAGCTGTTCTCAGTGATGGGGTGGAAGTGATCCCGGCCTAGAACGTCGCAACAAGCACCGTCTCGCTTGCTGTCGGTGTGGTTGGTGTGTATTTGGTAGTAAATAAAATGAAAACAAAATTAGAATTATTTAAATGAACAGTAAACCGGCAGTTGTGACGTTTTGTCTTATGTCATGCAAACCTCATTGCAGGGCAGGAACGCCAGGTTTCCAAACGCTTCAAACACACAGCTGTCTTTACAAGATACAGAGATGTCCAATAAACTAAGACCCTATAGGTAGAGTGCATATTAAAGGAATCCATTGTCACCCCAACCAAAGTTGACTTGAAACGTAGGACATCCGACTTTCTCAGCCAAGCTGTTCATCTTCAATACTTCTCTGGTAGCCTATTCAAATGAGCGGGGAGGAGGAGGAGGGGTTTTAATTTAACAACAACAACAAAATAAACGGGAGACATACATACTAACTGGGTTTGTCTTGTGTGTTAGCAAAAGTGCATTTGAAAATCGGACTTTGTTTGTTTGTTTGTCTGTTTGCTTGTTTGTCTGTTTGCTTTCCCAATGTAGGTCCGTATTGTTGTAAACCCGCTTTCGCTAGAAGGGCGTCGTCGTACACAATCCGTAGTGTGCAGTGTCCACTCGCTTGGGTTAGGCCTGAGGTGACCTCACGGAGACACGCTCCGCGCTCTCTCCTGCTTGGATTCGAGTCCACTGACCAGGCGCTGGATGCTCTGCAGCTCGCTGCTTGAGTCCTTCTCGTGCGCCGCTTTGGGCGACAGCGACACGGAGCCCGAGGACATGGTGGACGAGCGGCTGGTCACCTCTGATGTGGAGTCCAGCGTGGCCGACGCGGGGCTCGAGGCCATACCGTCCGCCTTCAGGTCGATGCCGCCGCCTCCTCCCACTGGTGGTACGGCTGTGGTGAGCAGCGTGCTGTCCGGCACGCCGGGCAGAGAGTACGGGCTGTACCGGAGGCGCGGGCGCACGGCGTTGAGGAACGGGTGGCGGTGCACCGAGGAGGAGGCCGCCGAAGAGGCAGCCGCCGCGGCTGCCATGTACGTGTAGGGGTAGGGGAAGAGGCCTCCGAAGGGGGACATTGCTAAGCCCTGGATGGGGGGGAAAGAGGAGAGATCGTTAGAGCAGCAGTTCCAGAGAGCTGTGTGCACACCAACCATCCAGACCCATCCAGCGCGCATTAGCTTTGACAGAAAAGCGCCGTGGATCAAGCAAAACATCAAGTGGGCGTCTTTGGGTTGGCAGTCGAGCTGGGAGGCTAGTGTAGTTAGCAGGTCATATTAGCTTCATGTTGTTATAGACAACAGATGTATCTTGGGTTGATCTGATAGATCTGTATAAATGGATGTAAATTTGCGCAAATTCTAATTTCCCTTGCAGGACTGCAGTGCGCCTGTGTGCCTTCGGTTTAACTGCTGAGTTGTTTAGACTTTTAATTGGAGTGAACTACCACACTGCAGAGCCTTAAAGGAAACCTGTACAAACACAGCACTATTGAGCAAATCACCAAACTGCGATACAATCACGACCTGCTAAAATAAACTATAGCCCACTTTAGCGCATTAACGTTTTCATTACTGCCTACCAGACATCAAGGCAATCGTTTCCAACTCCAAACATCAGCACTTTGGTGTCTAAAAAGCCAGAACATTCACTGCCAAGCATTTGCTGCATTTGTCCAAAAATGTGGACGCACGTGCTTCCATACGCTCGCAAATACTTATCCCAGTTAGCGCTATCGTTCCTACAGTTCAAGCAAAAACGTTTGACAGCTATCCACCTTTATAAGCGCATCTAAACAAACGCTAAAACCAGCCAGTGCTCTGAGTATGCGCTGTCCTTACGCATAGGCCTTAAGGATTTATGATCTGGGTAAGCAAGACAATTAAAAGGCACTCTCAGCTCTACAGCCACACCTCGAGTTCTCAAACTTAGCGACGAAGTTATGGAGCCCATTTGTATCTATACACTATACAGCCTGCACGCCTGTCTCCGACAAATGGGTGGACTGACTCATTTACCTGCGACGCCAAGACGTGCTGCTGCAAATGGAAAGGTAGTCCCGGGCCTCCCGTCAGGCTTTGCGACGGTGACGCCATGCTGGCCGTGTCCATGGTGCTGACCCCTCCGGAGGACACGGCCGCCAGTAATGGCCCCATCCCTGCGGCCATGTTGGAAAAGGCGCCTCCCATGTTGAACTGGCCGGGATGCAGGAGGAAGGGGTGGGCGCCGCCCAGGTGGTTGAAGAACTGCTGGCCTGCCAGGCCCGGTGGGAATCCGAAATTGTGCAAGGGGCCCTGGTTTAAGTGCGCGCCGCCGTCCGTCTGCACGGTCAGCGGCATGTAGTTATCCTTGCTCATAGGTCGTGGCTCGTCCGCTTTGCTCTGCTCGCGTGCCGGACTTTTAAGGTCTTCCGCCGAGCGCGTGGTACTGGAGATGACCGTGACCGGGCTCTGGCGCGAGTCGGCCCTGCTTTTCTCAGTCCGCAGGCGCGCGGCAGAGTCGCCGTCGCCAAACAGGTGGTCTTTGCCGAGCGCGGCCTCGTGCTCCTTGGCGTCGTCGGTGGTGGTGGTGGAGATCTTGCTGGAGTCCGGCCCTTCCTTCACGTGCCCGTCTTTGTCGTCCTCGTCGCTGTCCTCGTCGCTGTCGCAGAAATCTGTGGCGAGGTCGGAGGAGAGGAAACGTGTCAAGTCGATTTGAGCAGGAAGCTGGTGTTCCAAGAACATTAGCAGCTTCATAACAATGACCTCAGCTTGATTCATGCTTCCTATAACCTTATTAATCAAAGGCATAATTAATTAGTATTAAAATAGTAGCGCTAGCGCGCGCGCACACACACCAAGGATGAAACCGCACGACAGAAGATGAGAACCAGTGTGTCTACGATATAGTATAGTATATAAATATGTGTGTGTGTCTAACTAATATACATATATATACATATATATACATATACATATATATATATGTTTCTTTTTTATAAGTTAATTTTTCGCGTAAAATATATATCCTATATGTTAATACTAATATGTGGCGAGATTGTGGGAAATGGTATATGTTTTATTATAGACGTATTAACCTTTAATATATTAATAATTAATATATCTTGTATTTTATGTAACACACATATTACATATAATACACACATTACATATTTATTAGTCTATAGTATATATTTTATGTCATATAACCCAAACACACATACACACACACACACACACACATTATATATATATATATATAGTGTGTGTGTGTGTGTGTGTGTGGAGAATTTATTAATATATAAAGTAAACATATATATGCATTATATTAATAAGTGTGTTAAGTGTCTTATACATGTAAAATAATATAGCATAAAATAATAATTTAATAATATAAATAATATAGCATATAATGCATGCATATTATGGAATTGTAAATATGCGTTATGCACGATATGTAACAAATATTATACATTTTATATGCTATATATACTCTATATAACTCTCTCTATATAAATGTATCAGTATATTTATTAACGTGTAGTAACAGCAAAGCTCATGTAGGATGATGCCTATATCTGTAAATATGATATGATGATATGTAATTTTCTTGATTGGTAAAGAGGTGAAAGAAACGCAAATGACTGAACTGTTGAAGACGCTACTATCACCCCATCTACACATACTCATTTGGCATTACTACACCATTCAATTAGACCACCTTCAAATTAGTGCACTCTTCTTGTACCATCTATTCTGCTCAAAGTAAGAATACACAACTGGCTTCCATGCGCTCACTCACTCCAACACTCATTTGACATATGTGTAGCTGAGAACGTAACAGGTAGCCCAGCCTGTTGCGGCATGTTTCTTGGATAGGAATCAGGGTGGGCTCAGTGGCTGCACATCAAGTCGCAGGTTACCTTTTAAGTTGGGCTGGCCCACGGTGGACACCGCGGGGGACGAAGCCTGGCGAAAGCACTTGAAGGAGGCCTGCTCGCCCGAAGAGTCGTCGGAGGTGCCGTTCTCCTTCTTCTGCTGCTCCTCGTACGATCGCATGGATTGCAGAGCCAGCTGTTTCCTGTAGCCCAATCGCGATAGGCACATTCAGAAACATGTAAAACCCCACGCTGAAACGAACTTGTCACGTGCGTGGCTCTCCACAACACTTAGTGCCCACGCGACGCTATTTTACACAGTCATTCTATTTGTTTGATTATATACATGTATGACGTCAAAAGCAACTATATTGACATTATTAGGTCTATTTTTCTTAGTAATAACTTTACAAAATCAGCATATTTCATTAGATCAAATGCATTTAGATTTAAACAACACATAAAACAATAACACAATAATAACTGCATTAATAACAATTGCATTTATTGTAAATGAAGTGTTATGCAAACGTACTATTATAGCAAGGGTATATACTGTATCTCTACCCGTGTGTATATCTGTATGTGTATATCTAAATATAATTTAGTTATTTGATTGAGTTATTTGTTTTACTTTTCTCTGTTTTTCTTTTTTTTTGTTTCCCGCTCACCTTTTCTCTCGCCTTCCATTCCCAGTATCGCGAAAACCCTTCGCGAAGGGGTTGTGGTCAATTTTCAGCTGTGTTATCTGAAACACAACCAGAAATAAACAGTGAATTACAGCAGCCTGTATATTTATATATGGCCCACGCGCGCAGGTTGGGTCCGATCAATCAGAGCCGGTCCTCCGTTTATTTACACATTTAAACAGGACCAGCACCTTTTGGGCCTGACCCGAAAACAGCGTGTCCTCGCAAACGAAGAAACACTGACCGCACGATTCTCACGACAATCATAGCGCATTGCGTTTCATAGATCCGCTGGTGCGCATGCCTGTATTGAGTTATTGCTGGAACCTTTTTCCAATTAATTTTTCACAATTGACGAAGCTAGGTGGTCCGGGAAGCTGTTTCCTCCACTCATAAAAAAATACGTTTACACCCCCCCCACCACCTAACACACCCTCACCCACCACACACATTTTATTTATATCTGACATGCAACAAACTGTTTTGCGACTCGACATAATGAATAAACAGCCCGTTCGCTGAAAATGCATTCAGAAAGAATGAAATCACTTTCTCTTAACTAGGCTCCATAATCTCCTTTTCCTCCCCTCTCTCAACCCCCCCCCCCCACACACACACACACATACAGACAACAAACACACACACAATGCAGTTTGCCAAATACTCGACCCTGTGTGATTAAACGTAATTAAGATAACCTGTAAGACATACATTCCTCAGACTGTCTGCTTCAGACTGATCGTTTTATGATCGTTTGGGTCGTGCAGTGGAGTTCAGGCTTACTGTGCATGGTCCAAACACCTTCCCTACCATACAGCATAACAGCTACACCAAGACTTTGAACCGCGCTATTACATGGCCAATGTTAAATGTGGAGAATATTACCCAGAGAGCAACACACAAAGCAACGTCTTGACCTACCTTGTCGTTTTGGTATGCAGTTACAGCAATGAAATCCGTCTCGGGGAAAACGTAAGTCCTGAACGTGCTGTACGGGAGTTTCAGAATGTCGTTGGCTCGCACGATGTGAAATCTTGGCTGGTATTTGTGCATGGAGTTAAGAATCGTCTGCAATTATAACAAAATGATAAGAGTAACTAAATGATATGGTTTATACCATGCAAAAAAATACCACCACCACCCCCATGCACCTCCACCCACACCGCCTCCTCCTCCTCCTTGCTCTAACAAGCTGAGGCCTAGCAGGCTTCATTCAGCACAGCTTTTCCACTCGAGTAGAACAGTGAAACACTGACTTTTGGTCACGCTCTCGATGCCATTAACGATAAAAAAAAAATCAGTACTACTTTATAGTATTTTATAGGAATTTGGTGTATATAATGGAAAAGGTGTATATAATAAGTTGGTAAACGAAAAAAATGGTAACAAATGAAAGGAGAAAAAAAAGAGTAATGGCTATAACTGAGTAATCAGCATTAATATAACAGAAGGCTACACCTGCATTTTCAATACTACTTTTACTACTATTACTACTACTGCTAATAACAATAATAATAATAACAATAATAATAATGATAATAATAATTATTTAAAAAAAACGCCACTTACAAATCCATGTTTGTCGGAGATATTGTTCGTCAGCTTAAGTTTGTGAAAGTTGACGACTTTGGACATCCACTGCTCGCCAGTGGCCGGACTGTCGGGGTGAATGTACATCCGCTTTGGCATTTCGGGGTCAGCCTTGCCTGCCACCATCCAGCGCGAGTTGTGAAATTTATACCTACAGTCGTCCGCCGCCACGATATCCATCAGGAGAATATATTTGGCCTTCTTATCCAAGCCAGTGCACCTCACTTTAAACGGAGGAAACATTCGCCTGCAAAGGAAAAGAAGAAGGAAAGAAGGAAAGACGAAGAAGAAGGTTTTGAATTGGGTCCAGTGTAACCTGTTGGCTTTTTCAGGGGAAATGCCATTAAATATGATTACGCTAATTGGGGTCGACCAAAATGGCCTGTTTGTCTGCAAAGCCTAAAAAAACACAGAATGATTTGGGCTTGTTTTGGTCCTGTGAGTAGGCCTAACCCTGCAGAGCTTCCTCAAACTCCCAACACGAGCGAGCAAAACAATACAAAAAATAGCAGATCTGAAATCATGCCATGTATAATGCATTTTCCAATAAAGTTCACTCATTCGCTAATGAAAAATATATTTTTTAATATTCATGAAATCATGTGGTTAAATCCATGTTCAGCCTGTCTCTGACATGATTTTTAGGTCTTCAATATTTCCATTCTGTCAAATTAGGTCGGAGCCTGATGCAGTCGTAAAATATGACTAGGTTAAATTGTTGCCATGGGCGAAATCAAACCAGCGTTTATAGTATAGGCTGGGTTGCGTTTGAAGCGTCGTAAAGATTACATCGACATGCGAGGTGCCCATATACAGATAATAGCCCACATCATAAAGTCATTCACAACTGCGCCTGTCTTAGCCTAATCTGCTGAGCTGATAAGTGCTGAACGTGAAGGAACCCTCAAACTCCGAGGGCACCCAAAAGTAGAGGAACTCCAATCAATAAATCAATGCGGTCAGTCTCCATGACTATCGATAACAACTCCAATCACGATAATCTCTCAAAACCGGCCCCAATTTGCTCCTGCGCTTTTTTTTTTTTTAAGTTTGCTTGTTTTCTTTTTCTTCCCCCCTCCAATGTTTACCTTCCTGATTTCGTGATAACCATTTCTGTGCCGCACTTGTGGAAGAGTTCCCAAAGCTCCTTGGCTTCGAGGTGCACTTTGGGGTCGTCTTCCACCTCCTCTTCGGGCTCCAGGGTCTTGAGCGGCCTGAGGTGCGCCGCGGCGGCGGCGGCGGCCTGGTGGCCCAGGGAAGAGAAGTGCAGGCCGGTCTCCGCGGCGCCCATCAGCTGCTCCATGATGGGCTTCCCCAGCGCGCCCGGCAGCGAGAGGGAGCCGCTGGGCGGCAGCGCCAGGGCCGGGAAGAAGGGCGGCTGGTGACCCAGCATGGCGCTCATGGCAAACTCCGGACCCCGGTGAGGTAAAAACGGGTGGTATGCCATGCTCGATCCCTGTATGACTGGATCTCTCATCAGGAAGCTCATTCAAGGCCAGCTCGTAGATACCTTATGCCTTGAAAGGGAACGGCTTCTTATTCTTCTTAAGCTATAGCGCTCAGAATCCAGTTTATTTTAGAAGTTCTCCACGGGAAAAAAATACAAATAAAAACAAACAAAACCAAAACAAAGGATCCTTCGCCAATCGGTAAGCATCCACTGGCTGCTGGCGGAGCAGGGCTGTTTGGCGTTATTCGTTAGACGGGTTCCCACAAAGCGGCTGCAAGAGAAAACGACAAAAGGCCATCCATTAAACCTTCGCTGGTGTTGCCGGAGAGTTCGTCTGCTGAGGCGTCGGCGTGTGAACGGAAAGCGTAGGAGAAGAGAGGAGAGAAGAAAAGGCGAAACCAAAGCGATCGCGCGACTCAGAGCCTATTTGCGTGACGTCCGATCCCGGACATTCTTCTGCACGCGCTGTTTGGGTCCCCCCCGCCACCGGCTCGCGAGTTCGGACTCTTCCTCACGATAATCCCCGTGCCCTGGCCCCGTCTGAGGCGTGCAAGTTCACGCGCGCGGACACTCTCTCCTTCTTGGCCGTTCTGCGCTCACGCACATTTCCGTGAGGGGAGCGCGAGGCAAGGCGAGGCGAGGAGAGAGAGAGGCGAGGCAAGGCGAGCTCCCAGCAGCACACGAGACGCTCCCGCCGCTTCTTCTGAACTCCATAAAGCTCGCGGCGGCGCGGACGTGTCGACGCGTTGCGGGGACGCTCGCCTCGCGTTGATTGGCTCTTTGACGCTTTCGGGACCAATTGTGGGCCTCCGTAGGCGTGGTTTTAACAGGTCGGGTGGAGGGGAGAAGACTTCAGACTTATAAAAAGGTGTTTGGAAAGTCCGCGGCTGCCGCGGGAACGGCGCTGCCTCGCTGCGTGGCGTGTGAACGGCGGCGACGTCATTAGGGATGGATGGAGGGAGTGAGCGGGAGGAGGAGGAGGAGGGGGCGAGTGGGGGACTGAAGCAGAGCCGTAAGAAATCACTGTCCGCAGCGTCACGGCTAGGGGCCCCCCTCCGCTTTGTTTTCAGCGGTTCAAAACATTTTCTGTCAAAGCTTTAGCGAGCGATTGGGCCGTTTCAGTCATTTACAGTGGCTTATAGGCATGATTATCACTGTGCTAGTCTTCATAATCAATCACTCGTTGTTGGGCTTTGGGGTGTTTAGTTTTGGGTGAGTTTATTCAGTAATATTAATACAGTACGTATATTCGATTCTGGTAAAAAAAAAAAAAAAAATTGAACGATGATTGAGATTAAGATCAATTATAGCGACTTTCTTTTCTTTTCTTTTTTCTTTCTTTTTTCCCTCTCGCACTTAATTAACACTCCAGCATTTAAATAATCTCTCTTGGTCGCGTTTCTGTTCTTTTTATGTGTGTATGCAATAATCTGAATAAATCGTTATCATTATATTTGACATCATAATCATCATCATCATCATAATCATTATCATCATCATTTTTTCTACGTTTCCTGCTCACGTATGTTTGGCAGTCGCAGACATCCCGCACACATTCACGCATTAAAAATGCCGTTTAAGAAAATACCGAATAATCGTATTCTAATCGGATTTTCTCGCCAGATTTCGCCGAGCATATTCAGCGACACGGAGCTGCTGACTTGCTTCATATTCTCCTTGAAGATCCCCCCACCGCCTCGGCGTCCAATTATATTATCCTATTCTATTCTTAATATTTTGACCAGCATCTATTTCCACGCGATCCGCGGCTTGAATGTCACAAACGCTGTTTGGACTGGTACGCAGCGACTATATCCAATTACTGCAAACTCAAGTGGAGGTTAGCTTGTGTGCACATGGCAAGTTTTCTGTTTAACACTGGAGACAAGCACACATGGTCGGATCCATTTGCACGTAAATAACAGTTGGTCGTGGCCAGTCGCTTTACTTGAGCCGGCGGAAGAAAAAAAAACAGCCGATGACCTAAACATCCATTTTCGCTTCAGAAGAGGCAGGTTTCCAGCCGAGACCACATCGCAGACATCACGTATCAAAGCAAGGGCCTTCCAAACCTAGACCTGTAAGCGGGCCCATTAAGCTCGCCTGTTGGTACGGGGGTGTGGACCCCAGTCGTACGGGTCATCTTCATCACTCGCTTTTAGCGAAATATGTAAGAAGTTAAGGGTTGGGAAAAATATTGAACACGTTCAGCTGCCGCATAGAATCATTTTCAAGAAATAAAAATACATATAACAAAGTTAAATCAAACATACAGAGAATCACAGGAACCTCCAAAGTGTTGCCCCTCCATCCACCCACCTATTTTTGGGGATATCAGTTTTAGAAGTTTGCTTTCTTTGAACACGTTGACTGCAGAGAATGTGTCTAAAAGGGAATATAGGGGAGAAAACACATTTGGTTCTCTAAAGGATATGGTTCTTCAGGGAACCATATTTGTAAAGTTTGTAGGAAGAGCTTTTAAATTGGAATAAAAGGTTAAAATTAACATCAAGTTTTTTTAAACACTGTTCTTTAGGGAACCAAAAGTGGCTCCTCAATGGTATTGCTCCGAAGAACACTTTGTGGTATCTTTTTAAAAATATGGGTTAAAAAAACCCTTAAGATACCATGCTTAGGGGTGTATATGTGTCCACTGTTGGTGTTAAGCTACACTTATTTCTACCTACAGTCAGGTATATACTTAACAAATGCCAGTCACCTTAAACAAACTAACACACAACTGGAATAAAATGTGTTCCCATAATGACCGCTCTTATCTTTGGTGACTACTTTAATGGCCTTCCAACGAAGTCATCTTGCAACATCATTGCACTGTATGCAAAGCTGACCACTGTGTGTGGTGTATAATACAGCCTCCTTCGTCTGGCTGCGTGTGTTTGTTTGTGACTTCCAGCCTGTTCTAATTTCATGGCTATTCTTTAGACATCTAGCCCTATTAACAGGACATTCCAATTTAGCAGAAGGTGTCACTAGGAAGCAGTGTTGACACAGCAGCACCCTCTCATTTCCAACATCCACCCGACTTAATTAAGAAAGCAACCCTCAGAGAACGGTCAATAGACTGTCTAAAGTTTTACAGGGTTAAGGCTCTCATGACTGCCAGGGGTCATAAAATACCAAGCCCAACATGGCTGATTGATGAGAACTGTTGGTCAGTGCTCAATATAGATGTGCTGATGGCATGCATATGGAAAAGCCCACCAAAACCAAAAAAGTAAGACTTGATCATTAATACATTTGTAGTCTGAAAGTTTCTTCACATGTACACTTAAATACTTAAGTTCTAATTCATGCTGGCATAAGTTCGTCTGTCATCCTTCTGCATAATTATGCATTGCATGAGAGCTGGAAAGACTCAAAATAGCTCATTTAACATATCAACATGTGGTGTAATAAAGCATATGATTGGAATATATAGCTTCAGTTTCCACAGCAATTGGTTGATCAGCCAGTTCTCCTAGCCCCAGAAGACTAAAATTTAGGTTTAAATAAACAGTTCATTAGACATTAGAAGTAAAACATAACCTAAATGGTTCTAGATTTTAATCTACTGTTTAGGAAAACCCTTCTATTGGTGTACAACCTTTATATGAAGGTTTTTAGTCATGATTTTAAAGTCATCACATCAAAACACCCCACATTTTGGCAGCTGTATTTCTAACAGTGCTTACTATTGTTGAATGACTAGGATCCCAAAGAATCTATGATTCTGTAGGGAGCGTGTTGGATGTATAACGCTCAAAGAAGAGGCCTCAAATGTGTACAAAAACTTTGAATTTAAAATTGAAAATTGTTACAAATTTCTTTTTCAGACATGTTTGTTAGGGAACCAACAGGCACATTTTTAGCAGCTCCAAACCAAAAGAAAAAAATGTTTTAGAAAGTTTTAAATTAGCTGATCAAGAGACTAAAATATGAATAGATTCTTAGCTATGGCCTTCTGTTTAACCATTTTAATTTCTATGTATTATGTATAATTTGTATGCATTATGTATAATTAACAAACATTTTAAAGAACTCTCTTTTGTAATGTTCTTCTATGGCATCCCTCAAGAAACCTCTAGGGGCACCCTTTTTTTTTAAAAGTTCCAAATATACATTTAAAAGAACTGACCATTACACACAGGAGAATAGACTTTTAACAAAGGTTCTTGGCTTTGGCCTACTGTTCTAGATAAACAATGTAGTTTGTAATGGTATATATATTAGGTGTTTATAAATATGAAGGGACTTCCATGTAATGCAAAGGTTCCATACTGCATATCTCATTTACGAGCATTTTAAAGAACTGTCTATTAAAATGTTTTCCAGAGAACCAAAAGTTCTCAAAAAACCCTTAGTGGTTTTTGAACAACATTAGATATGGGAAATGTCTCTTGAAAGTGTCTCTTGTGTTCGACCCACTTTTCTAGACAAACAGTTTAATTGGAGCTCTATATATACAGTATATTGGGCATTAATTAATGTTAAGGAAAGTCCATGTGACATGAAGTTACAATATTGCATATCTCATTTTCAAGTATTAAAAAAAGCTATCTATTGAAAAGTTAATCAGAGAACAAAAAGTGGTTCCTCTATGGCATTTCCCAAATCAAATAGTCATCATCATTATCCTCTATGGTGTTCCTCTATGGCATTTCCCAAATCAAATAGTCATCATCTTTATCCTCTATGGTGTTCCTCTATGGCATTTCCCAAATCAAATAGCCATGAAGCTAATCATTAGACACAGGAGAATTGACTCTTAAGAGTAGTTTGCATTTTTTTCATTGGTATAGGTGTAAATATATAAACAGGTTCTTTAAAAATGTTAAAGAACCTCCGAATAATATAATTCTCCATACTGCACATCTAATTTACAAACGTTTTAATAAACTATCCAGTGGATGGTTCTTCAACCATGAACCAAAAGTGGTTCTTCTATGGCATCACCCAAGACACAAGAGAATTGAGGTTCCTGGGTAGGTCTTGGCCTGGTCCTACTGTTCTGGGAAAATCTCGGTAAAGAACCTTTAAATTATGAAGAACCTTTAAATTATGAAGAGGTTCTTAAAACATTAATTCGTCACATTTGCCAATCTGATTTGTAGCTTTTAAAGGTTCTCCAGGGAACCTTCTGAGTGTCATCACACAGAAGAACCCATCTTTTTGTCTCTTTTTCTTTAAAGAGCGCTTGCTGTTGTCATTTGCATAATACTTGCATAATCCTAAGTAACAACTTCACATGCCTGAAGACTGAATGAAGGATCGGGGGATCACTGGACATCAGAGCGGTGAGTCAATAAGGAACGGGCTATGAGTTATGATCTCTGTAAAGTCATGCATGTACACCGTGACGTGTGTGTACACCCCCATTGACATGCACTTCATCCTCTTGTCTCTAAGTCATTGTAATGACAGATGCTTTGTGAGTGCTTAGCTCTGCCCGCATCTCCTTTACTTAAAGCATATCAATAATTGGGCACTGATTAATGGGGATTCCGAATGGAAATGGAGACATCGCAATGAAGCTGTCCACAGCACTGCCTGCGACATGATTCATGCCACCTGTCAATGGTTCGGACCTGTCCGTCATTTTTATTCGAGTCCTCCCATACTTTCATCACTTGGTGCAATAACTTGTTACAAGTATTGATGAAGAGTATTTTAGTTAATTAGGGGATGTGTTCATTGACTTCATCTCAAAGAGAGCCATGGGGGTCTAAAAGATGTACACGACTAAACGGAAGGTGGGGAAAAGCCAACTCAAGGCCAGCACAGTTGATTCTAGTTTAGCAAGTATGAAGATACAGTGGGGAAAATAAGTATTTAGTCAGTCACCAATTGTGCAAGTTGTCCCACTTAAAAAGATGAGAGAGGCCTGTAATTGACATCATAGGTAGACCTCAACTATGAGAGACAAAATGTGGAAAAAAATTGAGAAAGTCATTTTGTCTGATTTTTAAAGAATTTATTTGCAAATAATGGTGGAAAATAAGTATTTGGTCAATAACAAAAGTTCATCTCAATACTTTGTTGTATATCCTTTGTTGGCAATGACAGAGGTCAAACGTTTTCTGTAAGTCTTCACAAGGTTGGCACACACTGTTGCTGGTATGTTGGCCCATTCCTCCATGCAGATCTCCTCTAGAGCAGTGATGTTTTGGGGCTGTCGGCGGGCAACACGGACTTTCAACTCCCTCCAAAGGTTTTCGATGGGGTTGAGATCGGGAGACTGGCTAGGCCACTCCAGGACTTTGAAATGTTTCTTACGAAGCCACTCCTTTGTTGCCCTGGCAGTGTGCTTGGGACCATTGTCATGCTGAAAGACCCAGCCACGTTTCATCTTCATTGCCCTTGCTGATGGAAGGAGGTTTGCACCCAAAATCTCACAATACATGGCCCCATTCATTCTTTCATGTACACGGACCAGTCGTCCTGGTCCCTTTGCAGAGAACACAGCCCCAAAGCATGATGTTGCCACCCCCCATGCTTCACAGTTGGTATGGTGTTCTTTGGATGCAACTCCGCATTCACTTTCCTCCAAACACGACGAGTTGTGTTTTTACCAAATAGTTCTACTTTGGTTTCATCTGACCATATGACATTCTCCCAATACTCTTCTGGAACATCCAAATGCTCTCTAGCAAACTTCAGACGTGCCTGGATATGGACTGGATTAAGCAGGGGGGACACGTCTGGCACTGCAAAATCTGAGTCCCTGGCGTCGTAGTGTGTTGCTGATGGTAGCCTTTGTAACGGTGGTCCCAGCTTCCTGCAGGTCATTCACTAGATCCCCCCTTGTGGTTCTGGGATTTTTCCTTACCGTTCTTGTGATCATTTTGACCCCCACGGCTGAGATCTTGCGTGGAGCCCCAGATCGAGGGAGATTAGTAGTGGTCTTGTAGGTCTTCCATTTTCTGATTATTGCTCCCACAGTAGATTTCTTCACATCAAGCTGCTTGCCTATTGCATGATTCAGTCTTCCCAGCCTGGTTGCAGGTCTACAATCGGTTTCTGGTGTCCTCCGACAGTCTTTCGTCTTCACCATAGTGGAGTTTGGAGTGTGATTGAGGTTGTAGGCAGGTGTTCTTTATATACTGTTAACGAATTCAAACAGGTGCCATTAATACAGGTAATGATGGGGGAAAAGAGGAGCCTCTTAAAAAAGAAGTTACAGGTCTGTGACAGCCAGAAATCTTGCTTGTTTGTTATTGACCAAATACTTATTTGTCCACCATTATTTGCCAAATAAAATTCTTTAAAAATCAGACAAAATGACCTTTCTCAATTTTTTTAAACCATTTTTGTCTCTCATAGTTGAGGTCTACCTATGATGTCAATTACAGGCCTCTCTCATCTTTTTAAGTGGGACAACTTGCACAATTGGTGACTGACTAAATACTTATTTTCCCCACTGTACACCCTTAAATCAGACTTTAATGTACAAGTTTGATGCATGTACAGTAGTTGTTGTTATGTGGCGTCTGAAGTTTATGAGTTTATTTATGAATTGATCTGTAATGGTTGTTTATTATTAAAGATGGCAGAACAGCCGCAAGTATGTGCGGTCTACTTGTACATGAAGACATCTTACATGTGCACTTCTTATGGGTGGGATTGTGCTGTGATGACTGTTTGCAAGGGGCTTGCTGCACTCAAACATGTGTGTGAACGTTAGAAGGGTTATCAACACTTTTCAAGGATTATTAATAATTAAGTGGCTGAGATGCGAACATCGCAATGATCTGTCTTGGGCTGGAGGTTAGGAAACCAGCCTTGTGATTGGAAGGTTGCTGGTAGGAAACAATTGAAGTGCCCTCGCAAGTGCACTTGCAAGAGTGTGTGTGTGTATGGGAGTGTTTCTTTGCATGGCTGGGTTAAATGTGGAGGACAACTTCTTATGTGTGAAAGCATAATTGATCAATGGTTCTAATTTCAAATTCATTTCTAATTAAGAGAATTGTACTTAGTGGTTGTGATGGCAACCAGACATCATGCGAACTTTTTTTTTTCTAATTTGCTATTATTTCCCCAACAAATATCAGCAATTACAAATACAAACTCAAAGGATGTGTAGTCTCACTGCTTGTTTTGAGTAGTACACAAAAAATTGTAATTGCATTGTAGACATCACAAGCTCTGGTTCCTATCAACAACACTCAACACAAATTCAAGCCATCCATTTTTTCAGCAGCAATTTGGGGGAAAAAATGGAATTCCCTTTATAGGTGACTTGCGTGTATGAGATCTCAATCTTGTTTTTTGGACAGATCTACAGCTGGAAAGTCTGTTGTCCTGTAATCAAAGTTTGGACTCATGCTGGAGTCGCTCACGTTCTCCTAGTCCACTCATGCTCTGACCCAGATACTTTTTTCCTTCTTCTAAATAAAGACGACTGGACAGATACGCTTTCCATGCTAGCTTTGATACCAATCTGCACAAGTTTGCCCTGAATCTGGAGCCCCTGCCTTTCATAGCCCAGAACGTGGCACATGCCAGACTAGGAGGGTATGCCTATATCAGTTAATACATGCCTCGGAGTCTACTTGAGTTACAGTGGTTTGGTATTTCTGTGGAGACAGACACCTTTGAAATGGGGACTTGAAACAGACCATTAAGGAGACCACGGCCACTCTATGGCCCATATTTGTTCATCACGGTGTTGGCACGATGTGAAAACCCAGTCTCTTTACCAACAACAGCACCTTAAAGCCCCCATTCCCCTTTTCACAGTGTAAGCAATTTCCGTCATAACTGCCACCAGTTTTTGCTCAGAACCTAGCTGATAAATGAACAATGTCGTTTGATCCCGGTGCCTCAGGAAGCAAAACACAAAGATCTGGGGTTCATTTGTTAGCATGGTAACCCTAATTATAACAGCAAGTATACACAGTGGTGCATTTCTTTGTGCCTGCTAATTGTGTACTTCCATTCCGTGTGCTGTATAGCATAGGTTCAAACGGCTGTGTTTATTATGCAGGATCGTACCACCTATATGTTTAGTCTGCATTCAATCGGAGGAGCAGCAGACCCTTATACTGTTCCAGGTAATGACTTAATGCTGCAAACTTGTTCACAGTGCCAAGTGCCCCTTTATTCCTTTTAAGAGAAAATCTCGGGCCGCTTGTTGTTTCCTTGTCTGGAGGCCATATGACCTGGCACTGGGACAGGGCTGGAGCTGGAGGGCACGCTAGATAGCATACACGTTGGCTCGTATTAGCCTGATTCTCGGCAGCAAATAATAGAATTAAAAATTATTGGACAGTTTTGGAAAAGCAGCCATTAGGAATCTTATCTCAGCAGGTCATATGGAATTTTTGAATTTGGGGTTTTCCAATCATGTAATGATGCCATTACTTCTGCTTACCTTTTTATAGCAATCCCTGGAATTGTATATTGGCGCTGTCTAAAGAAAAACTGCATATCCATTTTTACAATTTTTATTTCTACGTATCATTTAATCACATAAGCTGCTGTTTACATTGTGTGGAAATTTCATGATGAATGGACCAACAGAAATGGCCCAAACCTGCCTGGAAACACGTCTGGCTCCATTAACTTACATTAGAGTTAGATTAGGTTTTGGCCTCTCCTGTAAAGTTGCTATTTTGGAGATTCTTGTTTTACTTTGGACAGCAAGGATAAGGTTTTCCTTCTAATAATGATTCCGCTGTACACATTAAGAAATAAACTGCTCTATTGTTGGTTTTAATCAGTTTATGTTTTACTTTACTTAACAAATGTAGTAAAGTCAGTAAAACTAAGTCAGTTGTGCTGTTTTAATGAAAGTAAGTGAATTGTCAGATTTACTTCATAGGTGTTTGTTTGGTCAATGCAATCTTGTGGAATTATGCTCAACATCTTTCTTATTGGCTCAGGGCATCAACCGTTTGCATATTGTTACTCCCCTTTTAGTTACCACCTTTGTGTTGTCTTTCCCCTGGTCTGCCTCCTTCCATTGTGTGTACTTCATTCTTCGACAGGGAACTGCCTAGCCACATTGGTGTTTGCTGTAAGTGCATGTTACCATGCTCCCTACTTCCGAGCATAATTATATCACAGCACAAAACTATACTTAGGCTTAACTCAAACCTAACTTAACCACATTATGTTGGACATGATTAAAACCAGTCCAGTTATTTAAAACTCCTATGAGTATTAGTGTATTTTACTCAAAAGAGCATCTTAACAAACTACTGAACGCTGCTGCATGGAATCACTGGCCAATGAGATTTATTATTAAATCCAACATTTAATTATTGGGTAATACATGAAAATGACTCGGCCAGTTGATTAGAACTTACTCAAGTCTCTTTAGTGGGACTTACTTGAATTCATTATGTATGTTTTACTTAATCAAGTATTTACTTGATTAGCTACTTAACACAGTGGTGGGGGACCGGTTGACTTAGCATTTTTAAGCAAACACAGCATTTCAGTTTTTAGAGTGTATTTAGAGTAAAAACAAGAAAACACATTTTAGAATTTTGCCAGAAATTCAAATTTAGTCTTTCTGGCAGGCTAAAAATCATTCTCAAGATTAATGGCCCTATTGCCCATCCAAGAAAGGTTGGTTACTCTAAAAGCTGTGAAGCTTTGCTTTAAGGAAACTGAGCCAATACTCTTAGGCAAAAACAAAACAAATTCTGGGTTTGCTGCTAACGCCAAGGCATTTCACTCTCACTCATATTTTCACTTTCAGCAAATTTCCTGTCAGCTGAGGGCTTGATGAGCGCGTTAGGACCCTTAAATGGAAAAAAGAATCACCATTCTATACCTGTGTATTTCTCAGAAAACTCGTCCAAACTTTCTGTTCCAATTTCTGCTCCAGTTTCGCATGCCATAAAACACTCCACAGACTGCCTGGTTTCTAAATAAAATAAATTCAATTGTTTTTATTCTCCATCCTGTTATGGCTCACTTGCATAAAATATTAAGTTTTATTTTTTGCACAATTTAAGTATTTTATTTCTTCATTTATGTTTTTTTTCCATTATATAAATGGGCTTTGAAACATATCAGCAGGGAGTTTTTTTCTTTTTTTTATTTAACTGATTATTTATTAAGGACATAAAGATTAAAGAACTATTCACACTAACATTTACACATCTGTCAATCAACCCAGAACCAACCCAGAAACATTAACATACAGCAGAGGGGGTGCAAAAGAATCAAGAGACTGGTATCAATTAGACAGGCAGTTATTATTATATAAATATATAAATTATACAGTATTATTGATACATTACTACCAATGCTGAACTGACATTTCGGCAGTTTTAAATCATGTAAATTATTTTATTTTGTTGTACAAGTAATGACAAAGATGAATCTAATCTAATCTTAATTGGGATTTTAGGTTTAAGGGAGTTTATGGTAAAAGTTTATGGGAGTTTAGGTTTAAGGAAGTTTAAGAAAGTGAAGAAACAAACAAGCATAAAAATGTAGATAACTGTAAATTGAGTTACATTTCAATTTTCAAATTTCAATCAAAACAGTTTTAATTGTTTCTATTTTTTTCGGTGCAAAATTTAAGCTGTTTCTGTGTTAAGCATAAAGTCCATATCAGTGCTCAGTTCTCATGAGGTCGGTGATATTTTGGCATATTTGGTTTTATTTAGGCCTATCATGGCGCGTGCATGGACCATAGCGTGCCCTGGCTTCGTGGCTTTGATCCCACCGTATCGCACACGTTGGTTCTGCTCGCAGCTCGATCGGCGTTGAGACGTTCAGGACCGTGTTCGCCGTTAGATGGGCTGCTGTTAGTTATTTATCCTGTGCACCGGCGTGAATGCAGACTGGACATTTACCCTGCTGTTATACGGCTCGAGACGTGTGTGGCTGCGTGTAAAGTTGTCCTGTGACATTCGAAACGTCTAGCAGTGCTGTTTGAGCTGCTCGGGCTTAGTCTGAAAAGCAGCGGCTCCGTAGGAACATAGGAGCCAGTAAGATGCGGTTGGCAGTAACTTTCATTCACTGAAATTCCCACAGATGTTTTGCATAAAGGCGTTGTGCAGGCATGATGGGGTGGGGGGGGGCATTGCTGGAGCTTCGGCTGGGTCTGCTTGGATGGAGCTTTTCTCGGGGCACCTGAACGTTTCAAGTGGTAAATATAAACACGGGCGTCTCCTGTAAAGTCGCCCGAGTTTTCCAACCGACTGGAGGTTTAAAGGAGATCCTAAACAGGCCTGTCCTCTTTCCACTTCTTGTTTGGATAGGCTTTCTCTTTGTTTTCTTGGCTGGGGTTTAATTGAAGGCGGATGGAAGAGCCCTCAACATTAAACATCTCTGTCGGACTCCGTTATAATATTTACTGATCGTTTTTTTTGGGGGGGGAGATGGGTGGGTTGGGGTGGTGGTGGTGGTGGTGATGGTAGATTGCTTATTCGTCGTCACTGAAGTTACGCAGCGATTTAACATTGAACACATGAACAATCCTGGCACGGTGTTGGTTTGTTTGGAAGAGTCCTGTCCACAAAACTCCCAAACTCAACCCACTGGACAGGCACCCCCTCTACCCCCAACCAAACACACAAATCAGCCAAGCAATTAAAATCCGATTAGGAAACATCGTGCTTCTTCAGACCAAGGCAGTGAAAAGCCTATAACCTTTCAGCGCCGGGGTCCTACATGCCCTAATAAGATCCATTGCCCACAACGAGGCTGCAGCAGACCTTCACAAATGCTCCTGGCGACCGACCCTGACCCGGAGACCCCTTTCTGACACACATAGCTTATTAATTGATCACTCTATCAACAGGAAAGAGAGGAGGGAGAAAAAGAAGAAGGTGGAACTCCAGTTAATTAGTCCAGAAATGAGGAAGTTTAAATATTATACTGTGTGCACATACCACCCCATATCCTCTCCTCTGCCACAGCGCACCAACCGACCCCGCCCCCCATCGCCCCAGCCCGCACCCCTCGGTTTGTTAGTGGGGATTTGGGGTGGATCAGCTTTTGTCTGTGTGAAATGAGAAGTGAGTAGCGTGGTGCCCGTGTACAGTGTCGTTTTGGGAACTGGCGACAGCTCCGGACCATGGGAAGAGAAAGCCTTAAAGGAGCTCATTATCTCATTTCTCTCGCCATCTTTAGGGAGCCAGTCCTAATCAAGAGTGGCACTAACCTGCATAGTTCTCTCTCTCTCTCTCTCTCTCTCTCTCTCTCACACACACACACACACACATACACTATATGAGTCTATCTGATTATCTATCTATCTGTCTATATCGTCATATATATAGGAATGTGATATATAGTAACATATAGTATATAAGAAAATATATGTGGTATACAGACAGATTAAAGTAAACTATTGTGGTCTCTCTCTCTCTCTCTTTCTCTCTCTTTTCGTCTACATGCGGCAGAAACCTGTTGCTTTCACCTCCTAATAGAAGCGGACCAGCATGCTTTAAAAGTTCTGACACTGTTACATAGTGTTAACACTGTTGTGCTTCACAGATATATAGCTTCACTTAATTCATAATTTAATTATAATTATGTTTTAGTGTAAAATTGTTCGATTATGTAAAAAATAATTTGATTTATATGTATGTACACACACATGCCCCCCTCCCACGAACACAACACTTTATATTGTTAAAATTATAGTTCATCTGAGTCCACACATGTACAACCACCCCCCCCCCCCACCCACCCACACACAACACACACATTAAACCTAGCCTAAAGATTGTTTAAGAGATTTACACCTGTCTACACACACACACACACACACACACACACACAGACCTCGTAGCCTACTGGAGCCAGGTTGTCTGGAACCCGTGAGCCACTTTCGCTCTAAATCCGGATTAAACGCGACGAAAACGATCAAAACGCACCCCTCCCCCCATTTCTCTCTCTCTCTCACTCTCTCTCTCTCACTCTCCCTCTCTCTGTAGGCAAGAAACCGAAACAACTTTAAACAGTCACCCTAAAGCCGCGGCGTGGTTCCGTACTTTGTCGGTCCATTACTTCTCTCTCTCTCTCTCTCTCTCTCTCTCTCTCTCTCCCTCCCTCCCTGTGTGTGTATGTGTGTGTGCGTGTGTGTGTTCACGGCTCTCCCTCCTCCGTCTCCGCCCCGCAGCAGCGCGAGCAGCAAACGCGATTCGTGTCGTGGCTCAGATATGAAGGGGTGTCCAGCCCGCTGCGGGTGACCGGGGGCTGATGACCAGCACCGGCCGCTCGGCCGCAGTTGAACTGGTGCAGAATGATATACAGTCTGATTGCGCTGCGAGGGACCACGTGACTCCTCCCCGCCAGCCTTAGAACTGAGATGTCTTATTCTGAAAGGGGAGTTTATCAGAAGCTCAGCAGCCTCAGACTCTGAGCACACAGAACCGCAGACTGTTATTAGGGCCGGTTTATTTTTATTGGAGTTTATAGATTTTGAGCTGTTTCTTGTTATATATATATTAGTATTGTATATTTCTGTATATTTTAAAGTTATATAAAGTATATAAAACGTTCTTATTTTTTCAGTCGCTGTTTGATCATAAAACTCATGAAATACAAATCATAATTAAAACATTTAGGAGGTGAACAAATAATCTTGTAAATAATGCGTGATCATCTGCCAATCAGATACTGGAAGAAGAATAATACACCGGCACGAGCCTTATTTGCCAACCCCCGCTGGATGCCCAATAGGCTAAATGATGAGGCCAACAGCTTGCTGGGGCTGGAGGAGCTGAGAGGGCTTCTGCGCCGATTGATTATTAGCTGTTATTAGGTTAGGTGTCTGTGCGCACGCCGCTAATGGCGGAATTTTCACGGTAATTTAATTGCAGCGAAATATTTCATCCTTTCGAAAAGCCGCACGCATCCCCGGACTGGCGCAGGGATGGGGCTATCTGCAGGTTTGACTATCCAGCTGCGTTTTTACGCTTCGCGGGAATGAAGCGTAAATCTGTAAACCGAGGCTATCACCGCTGACCAGCCTGCTGGACTGTTGGTCAGGTGCGCTTCACAATGCCTGTCCGTCTATTTGGAGAAAGGGGCTGTGGTGGGGTGGGGTTCGGTGAGGGGTCAGGCCTCAAATCCTTTAACGCGGTGAAAACAATTAGCAGGATTAGAATGAACACGGACAGACCATTAGCTCATTACACAGCCAGCGCGGAGTCCTGCGGTAGGTCAGCATTCACTTACCAAACAATAACAAACTTAATAAATACATTATTTATAGGAGTAATTATTTAATAAATAAATAATTAAATAAGGAGGGAATTAAATAAATAAATACGGGGCATCCACAGACAATTTTTATAATAGCAGATGAATTTCAGAAATTATGCTGTTAATAATTAAATTCCATTTAATTCACATTTCCACTAAATTTCATATTCTTAAATTTATATGTATACACAACACTATATATATATATAGTTTTGTGTTATACATAAATTGAAAAAATCTATCTATCTATCTATCTATCTATCTATCTATAATCTATAATCTATCTAGATTCATATTGTGAATGTGTCATATACAGTAATTAGTAACAGTGTAACACGGTTTATATAATTACATGAAATCACGACTCGAGCTTTGGTGTTTACTGTGCGCGTGAACTCTGCCGACACCGCCAGTACACGCTGGTAACAGTGTGGTGTTTAAACGGTGGTGGTTCCCAGCCCGGCTGCCCTCAGAAGCATTTCATGCTCTGTGTGAACATAATTTACTCTGACATGGAGCCGGCAGTGTGGAAGTCTCTGATGTCTACCCGTAATTTTAATGCATCAACAAGTTTCTCTCGCGTTCGAGAAGCCCCGCGTGCTGATCTATAGCTTGTTTATGCCAGATTTCCACAGAATGCTTGGCGTTCACCTTTCTTTGACCTTTTGCTGACATTTCCCAACATATACGGCACGCGCTGCACTTTCCCGGCTCTGCCGTTGCTATTAATTGCTTTCGTTTTGGCTCAGAGCGGGCACGTCGTTCCTTACCCACGCGCTTTAACGCACACCGGAGAACGGAGCAGCACTGTTTCCCCCACCTAAAATGGGAATCCTTTGACGAGAAGGGGTGGATTACTGAGCGGGCCAGAGCTCAGGGGTCTCAGGCTGCCAGACCACTGGGCCTGGGGCGGTTCAAAGACTTAGGAGGGTCAACTGCATAGGCAGAAGTTAGTTGGACGCACAGGCCTTATAAGGGATGACCAAACGAGTGGAATAAAAGTCGATCAGCGTTATATACCCCGAATATATATTAAAGAATCAAACACGTGGGGCAAGTGAATTTCATTTGAGGAATTAATTCAGTCAGTTGCACTTTATTTAAGAATCAGTCATATTGTTTGAGTTTATTTATTTATTAATTAATTTATTTATATATTTATTTAGCTATTTTCAGAGTTCAGTATTTATAGATAAGGGCAGTTCTTATTATTATTATTTTTTTTTGGTGGTGGGGGTCTTCTTTAGACACTTGTGCCCAGGGGGCCCCTTGAGACCACGATCCGTCCCTGTCCACGCTGACATCGTTTAAGTGATGGAGGTCCTTTTTTATAGGGTAAGCTTATGGTCTTTTGAAGTTAGTTCGTTCATTCATTCATTCATTCATTCATTCATTCACTTATTCATATCTCAGCTCACTCACTGGAGTCATTTACATCTAGATTAAATCTTGCATGTGAATTAAAAAGGGATTTTTGAAATGGAAAATAAATATTCCACCTCACGCGGGGACGTAGAGGAGCAGACTTGGAGAGCACAAAGAAAGAACTGGTCCTCAGAAGAGGCCTGCTACTGCCTGACAATACCCAGGTCCACCGCCTCCAATTAAACAAACAAACAAAAAAAACATTAGGAAGAAAAAACACAGTAAATGAGATTTGCTGTGGAATCCGGCGAGGGACGTCAATGCTAAATGAGTTTCTGCTTGTTGGATTTGGAAGACATTGTATGGCGAGCAATCCAGAGAGAATAGACGAGCTTATCAAGCAGGTCTGGGGAATACTGATGCTCGGATGAATCTTAGATTAGTGTTTTTGATAAGGCTGGCTGATCGTTTTATTTTTTCATCTCCTGTCTTTATTTGTATTTGTGTCCGGGTAGACGGATGATGAAAACCCGCTCAGGCTTCGTTTCCTATTCAAAGCAGGCCTATTGTTTTTAACCGGGTGTGCTTCCAGTTGCATTTCTTTTATATGTATTTATAAGTAAATAAGCACGGAAATATAATCCAGTCTAATTTTTTCAATTTCAATTCATTTTTTCTCAGTTGTTGATATCTGAACCATGTTCTCCTGGTATTATATGTGGTACATTAATTCCAGTCTTATAGCCCGGATAATCAATGTTGATCATGATAAACGTAGTGATCTGGGTTGAGGTCACGTGCTAGGTTTCTTTGAAGCCGTGCTTTAGTCGCGCTCAGGCTGGCTTGCTTGTAAATGCCCGATGCCTCTGTGATTGGCCGATGTAAAAAGGTAGTCTGAGGAACTAAAGCGCTCATCTAGGCTCAGCACTGCGATTTACTTTAGACAACAAACAAACAAACAAACAAACAAACAAACAAACAAATAAATAAATAAATAAATAAATAAATAAATAAATAAATAAATAAATAAATGTGTATGTGTGTCTGTGTTTAAATACATAAATAGGTATATATATATATATATATATATATATATATATATATATATATATATATATATATATATAGTAAAAAGTTTACAAGTTTGGAAGTTACGACACACCAAACTCAATGGATATTTGTGGTTAAGGCTCTACAGGCTTACACTTAATGTATACCACATATACTCTTAATATCCCACAGTATTATATTTCTCCATATCTTCACTTCTCATATACATTGAGTGGTGTAAAACCTTTGATCTCTTTTTCTGCACAGTTTGAAAGTTCTAGGTCCCTTTTCAGTTTGGCAAATACTTATGATGGACTGCTTGGCAATAAACCTCTCTCTCTCTCTCTCTCTCTCTCTCTCTCTCTCTATGTATATATATGTATATATGTACATATATGTGTGTGTGTGTGTGTGAATATGTTTTGTTTGTCATTGGTTTTACGTGCAATATTTCCTATCATACCACAGGACAAGCATTTCACCAGTTGACCTAATTAAGTTAATTACGGACGGTAATGTAATGAAACCTTCTCTTCAACCGGTGACATTTATTCCAAGGCGTTGTCCAGCCTGTTCCATGGACAGCTGTTGTGACACTGGTGTTCTACACCGCTGTTCATTCCGAAACATTAGATTTAATTATCACTCTTGCCATCGTAATCATAGTAGCCACAAGGACATTTGAATTTACTGCTTCTGTGCAGAGGACCTTCTCAGTGTCAGTAGGTTACATAAACCACATGGTTGGTGAGACCAGAAACATGAGCCAGACATCATTCCTGAAGCTTGTCCCTTTGGGTGGGGGGTAGTGGTTTGCGAGTTATGGACATGTAACTTTGCCATTTGTTGAGCCCATCTGTGTGTCTGCTGTATGAATTGCAGCATGAAATATTCAAGGTCCACTGAAAATTGATCTGATGGTCTGAGGAGTAAAGACATCCCCCCCCTACCACCACTGTCACCACACACCCACCCCTCTGTGTCCATTCTATTTGACCATCCAGCTTAGGAACCAACACCAACTAAACACACAGACATTTGGCCTAAAGAGTGACCAAGCACTGCAGCAGAGCCCAGTCAAGGTCCTTGGAAAATGAACTGTGACACATGCTTCCGTGGCCTATTCCTGCACTGGGCTTTGTGTTGTATATGTGTGCAATAATGTACTGCTGCGTTACTGTGTAACGTCAATATTCTGATGTCATTGATAGACTTTAACATCAACAGTTCAGCATGGTCCAGAGGTCAGCCTTCTTTATTTCACTTCCAGTTATTAAGCGAAAGTCATCAATTATACTCATTTTAAATGTCTAATCCAATAAATCCCACTAAAGTCAGAAAACTATGGGAAAAACATGGAATTCCAGGAGCTGGTTGACCACCTAAACCAGTACCATCAGGTGAATGGCACTTTCTCCTTTCAGAAAGACTCTTGTCTTCATATATGAGCACATCCATGGGTATTATCTCCATTCGTCCACTGTGAGAAGACACCTCAACGCTATGGGTCTGAAAGGATGTGTAGTCACCAAGAAGCTTTCACACTGAGAACAGCTAATAGAGAAAACATAGAAATTGCTCGTGTTTTCAGAACAATGGACTGGCCACCCCAGAGCCCTAACCTCATGTCATTGATTGTGTTGTTTGGAAATACAGAGCATGCAGCCAACTTCCAAGACTGGAAAAATAGCATCCCTGCAGATTTCTCCTCCGAGTCTTCTCCACAAAATAGAAAAAGGCAAGGGCTAAACACACTAAATACTGAATTGAGACTGTTTGAGGTATTTGTCCTGTTTTTTTCCCCTCATGATTCCAAAAGGGAATAACCTCAAATGAAAGGCTATGGAATTGCACAGCACTCTAGGAATCAGAGACATAATAACAAAAACTCGGACGTAGATGTGCCGAAGCACCCCAAGGCACGGATGTGCATGTATACGCAGGCAAATCCACCACCGCCCCAGTTGTCCGGCAGCACAGCCTAGTTCACCTGTGTTTCAGTGACCCAGACACAAACGAAACGCTCCTCCTTCATCTTGCACAGCAAACACACAAACGCTATTGTCCACCTACCCACAGTTACGTGCTCCTCGACGTGTCTGCAGTCCTCCACCTTACCTTCGGAGTGCGCAAGGCACTGCACCCGCTCTGCAGGAGGAACAATCTGAGGAAACTGGGAACAATCATAGGCAGGCTCCAGCGAGCTGCCATAAAAAAGCCCACGGCTCCTCGCATCCAGTCCACTCTGTGGCCTGATGAAAGATCAATGGCAAGACAGGGCTGCTACTGCACCCTCAAGAGCAGCAGGAAACAACCTAATTAAAAAAATCAGAGGGGGAAAAGCCTCTCTTCTGGTAGCAGAGATGTTCTGCAGAGTATTGCTAATATATCAAGAAGATGTCTGATGAACTTTGTCTTGTGGACTGTACCAGGAGGCCATATGTAGGTAGTATTTCTGTACAGGACGGGAGGGTGAGGCATTAGACCCCGCTGGTCAGATTGGTGCAGGGTGGCCAGTGCAAACATGCAGCGGAGGACAAACAAAGTTGATTCTGGGCTGCTATTGCTAGCAAAGGCACAGCCCCATTGCTTCAGCCTGCGAGGAGGAGGGGTGGATGAGATTCCCTACGCAACATGGTGCAGCCCCCATGCACACTTTGGTCTGGGTCACAGGCAGTACTGCTCCCACTGGATGGAATGTGCCACTGTGGGGAATCAAGGGGGGAGCCGTCTTTACCCCTTTTGCAGGGGAGTGTTGCCAAATTAACCTCAAAAGACCAAAAAAAACAAAAAAAAACCAAACAAGCCTACCACTCAGCACCACTCACAGCTTAGGGATTGAGCGTGAATGCACCTGCTAAGTGAAGCCTGCCATATTACAGGACTCTAGACAAGCCACAATTGACCTCCGAACATACCTGTGCAATGCATGAATGGCAATGTGATCAGAACTGCATGGGCTCTATCCCTGTGAATGCACAACCTAAAGCAACAGAACGTTCCAACTGCTCCTCACCCACATGCCACTGCGAAGCTTCACGTATGAAATCCGCCAGCTGAAATCCCACTGTAACCGATACTCAATATTTCTGCTTTATGGTTGTAGAGCGGGACATATTTATTTGTAAAGTCCGTGGAGAGGCAAGTCTAATCTTTAGATTGCATTCCTGTGTGCTTTGCAACAAGTTCTTTACGGCAGTATGTCAGGGTGAAGAACAGATTTTGTCAGGTGGAGACGGGGGGTTCAGAAGTTCATGCGCAGTTCAGGCAAGAGCATTCCGCACAGGCTTTACATTTCCATTCAACCTCAGTGTTGCCCCTCGACTCCTCCTAGTTGCACACATGCAACACAAACTGACAAGACGTAAGACGATTGAGTCCTTTAAAGGCTGAACAGTCAGCTCTTTCTGTCTTATGTTGTTATTCTTCTTCCATATTAAGGGGATTCATTACCGGTGTCTGTTTTAGGAGATGCAACACATTAGTAGGCCATTGCAGCAAATGTATCAATTAAGCTAATTCAGTTTATTTTTTGGTTTGCAAAATTGATGAATCCCATAACCGACTGCGAAAGTGCTGAAAATAACAAACCTCTTAGGGAATTATGTTTATTTACAGAAATGACTTTGGGCATTGAAAATGATCCCAGTTTTTGCTGCTTTCTATTCATTTCTTGCAATAAATGTTCTCTTATGGAAGTAGTTTTGACAAAGCCCGGGGCAGAAAAAGTGCAAAGTGTAAATAAATGTGGGAGGAAAATATGAATGCAGATATTAGAAAATATTCTTCTGTGCACAGGTCACAGAAACACCCTTTGTTTATTTATTTTTCAGACAAATGTAAACAATTCTTATTCTTATTTTTTTTAGGAGGTATCTTTGGAGAATAAATGCCAGATTGTAAAAGTGTGTTCAAAAAAGTTGAGCCGCTTTGCCAAATGTAAATAAACACAGAATACAATGATGCACAAATCATTTAAATACCATATATTTAATCGCTAATAATAGAAAGATCATATATCAAATGTTATGGAAAAATTTATTAACGGTAAAGTTGCTACAGGTCAACCCAAGATGGGCATATGTCTAAAAAATTACCACCTGGTAGAACATCTTAGACCTAATCAGGTTAAATGATAGCAATTGGGTATAAAGAGTCTTTCAGAGGGGCGGAGTCTTCCAGAAGTATAGATGGAGAGGAGTCTGAAAGACTGCACCACCATATAGTGCAGCAATACAAAAAGGATGTTCCTCAATATGAAATATAAAAGAACTTGTAGATGATCATCATCTACACTACATACTATCATTAACAGATCCAGAGAATCCAGGACCTCTGTACGCAAGGGTCAAGAACCAGTACCGATACTGAATGGTTGTGGTCTTTGAACT
The DNA here is from genome assembly GCA_024036415.1 of Prochilodus magdalenae. Classification (NCBI taxonomy): domain Eukaryota; kingdom Metazoa; phylum Chordata; class Actinopteri; order Characiformes; family Prochilodontidae; genus Prochilodus; species Prochilodus magdalenae. The sequence continues at coordinate 82,088 of JAMWET010005162.1, forward strand.
GCACCACATTAAAAATGAACCCAATGATTCTGGAGTGGAGTCACTGCATGGGATCACAAACACTTCCCAAAACCGTTTTCTGTGAACACATTTCACCACTGGTCCACAAACACATGTTAAAACTCCACCATGCAGTGAAGAACCCAGATATAAGCAGATCCAAAAATGCCACCGCTGCCTTCTCTGGTCCCCAGCTCAGGAGAAGTGGGAAAGTGTCTTTTGGATTCAAAATCTGGATTCCTTTAGGAAATCATAGATCCTCTGGCCTAAAGAGGAGAGGAATCATCCTGCTTGTTATCAGCACAGTTCAAAAGGTGAGGACATTAACATGATGGCACATCTGTGAAGCTTTGTTAATGCTAAACACTATATATGTGTTGTGTAGCAACATGTGCTGCGTCCAGGCACAGTCTTTTTCTGGTAAGGTCTGGTTTATTTCAACAGGACAATCACCCACATTCGGCTCGTATTATAGCAGCATGGCTCTGTTGTAAACGGGTCCAGGTGCTGAACCGACCTGCCTGCGGTCCAGACTGGTCACAAACTAAAAACATTCAAAGCATTATGAAATAAAACATACAAGAAAGGATGTCTTAAAAGATATCCAGAAAGAATGGAAAACAGTTCGTGTTCAGAACTACAGAAATCATCTCTTCAGTTTCCAAATATGTACAGAGTGCTGTTAAAAGTAGAGCTGATCACAGAGCTGAACATTAGCAGGCGCTAGGTTTACTGCAGCTCACTGCTGCAGGCATCAATTTCAAAATGGCCACATATTTAAAAACAATAATGAAGTTTCTCAGTTTCAACATTTGATATGTTGTCAGCCACTAAACCAGTCAATACAGCTATGTTAACACGACTGTGTAAGATACTGTATTGTATCTATCTATCTATCTATCTATCTATCTATCTATCTATCTATCTATCTATCTATCTATCTATCTATCTATCTATCTATCTATCTATCTATCTATCTATCTGTCTGTCTGTCTGTCTGTCTGTCTATCTATCTATTTATCTATCTATCTATCTATCTATCTATCTATCGATCTATCTATCCCACATGTGTATTATTTAGAGTTTGTTTGGGATCATGGGGGTCAGTAGGGTGGGTGTTTGGAGGATGTGTGTATTGGGGAGTGGGGTGTAACCCTGATTATGTGATTACGTAATTAGCAGTTAGGGTGGTGCTGAATACCTCTCCAAGAATAATTTAAAATGTTTCCATTTTTGAGTTTCAAAATTTTTCTGAAATTGTGAAAATTTCATGTGTTGATCTAAATACTTCACAGTGAACAAGAAAGTGCATCTCTGTCTCGACTTTACGTGTCAAACTGTGACCACACAGCCACTCCTCTCTGGGCAGCCAAGTTGTATTTGCACTATTTTCAATTTGAATATATGGTTGAAATGATGTGGACTTCCTAGCAGTCTGTTATTATTTGCATTTTACACAGCATTCAAATTTGATTGTAAATTGGACTATAAAAGGAAGGGGTAAGATGAAAATAAGAAAAATAAGCGAAAAGAAAACTGGAGAAATTAAAAGTCTTTAAAAACATTTGAAAAGTTGGGTTTAAAGAATTTAGAAAGGTTTTTTAATGAAAAATAATTTAGAGGTGTATAAAGAGGCCTTAACAGATGTGTGTGTATTTATTTTGGAAACTGAAAGCAAGTTTCCAAAAAAGACTTGAATGCAAAACCCCAAACACTAGAGGTTTTCTGTTGTTTTCTGGTTAATAGCATTCAAACTTTATTGTAAACAGGACTGTATAAGGAAGGGGAAAGTCGACGGAAAACAAGTGAAAAACTGACTGGAGATATAAAAATACTTTAAAAATATTTCACTAAATCTTACCAACTTGTCAGTCTGACTCTCAGTCATTGGTTGTATTTACCGTAATATATGTATTTTTCAAGAATTCAGAATATACGTGGAGAATGGAGAAAATCATCAAACAAAGGTGTCATTTTAAACTTATTTATAATTTTTTTTTTAAAAGCAAGCCTCCAAAAAAAAAAAGAATGGGATGGTGGACAGACTAAATACAAAACATTAACTATTTTATCTGTTTCTTTGAGGTGCTGAGAAATATATAACCCATACTTAATGTCTGTTAATAGTTGTAAATTAAACACAAATAAATGATGGTCTCTCCGTTTGCACAGAAAGAACAGCGACAGCAGACACAGGTTGCAAGCACCTGTGCATTGTTTTTCTTATGCAAATCCAGCACACTTTGTTCCACTTGAATTATAATGCAGTTTTTGTTATAATAACTATCATCTGAGATACCACTGAAAGAGTATTATTCTTGGGACTTATCCATGTAAACAGGCAGAATTGACTTTTAATGATCTATGAAAGAATCCACTGGCACAGAGCCATGCTGAAACCCAGCCTCTAAAAAAGAAGAAAAAACGGCTGATGGCAGACATCAGTATTCTTTACAAGCTAATTGCAAGCGCTTGGCTGTTTGAAGGCCCAGCATTGAGCTTTAAGTGTACGGGCCAAACAGGCCATCCATCCCTCGATAAAAATGCCAGCTGATTGCCTTGCCATTTCCGACAGAAGATTACAGCTATAGAATTACTTGCTTTGTTTATGAAGGCATGCTGTCCAGGTCCATTTCAGAAGGACAATTAAGGAATGAATGCATCAAGAAGGCTCACCACATATCTCTTACAATGTAAGGAGAAATGCCATTCAGAGCACAGTGGTGACTTGTTTGAATAATTGATCATACACCATAGACACCATTATTATCCGCTTCCATTAAGGCCGGGTTTACAAGACGTCCAAGACGGCTCTGTCCAAATGGTCAAATGGTGTATTATTTGTTCATGTGGTTTCGTTCACATGCATGCCAGATAATTCTGCAATGTTATGATTAATAAACTGCGTGTAATGTTTCCTGAATTACCCGTCACAATATACTGTGCGCGGCGCTTCTCGGCAACCTTGCTTTCTAACTCGGAGATCGAATCGAGATCAAATCACAGCCTCCCGCAGCAGGCACTGGTCTTGCATTAGCAATTTTTCAGTCCTACTGAGGTGGTAGGCTAGCGCTATTATAACCAGATGTGACCCGGTGAGCGTCTGTACAGTGCCATATCTTATCGTTCACATCGTTTTTCCAGCAGTCTCAAAGGTGGATTTCCAGCCTCATTAATGCAACGCCACAGTCTTGGCATCAAGAAAGGGAACAAACATTTGGGATTTCGCGTGTTTCCAGTTTGCGGATGAGTCCATCTTTCAGTCATGTAGCATGGGGCAGGAGAGGCTGTGCAGTCCTGCGGTGGTTAAGGGACTTCAAAGGCACCGTATGGATCATCATATGAGGGGAGGGAGAGATCTAGAGAGAGTGAGTTTCAAGGCAGCTTTGCTCTACAGTTTATGTGAGATGCAGAGTTGGATATGACATTGATATGGGCAGCTGTGATGCATAGTGTGCAAATGTTTAACAGCTTGTGGTACACTAGATTTTCCGTGTACTTTCTTTGTTTGGGCCGCTTGTAACATGTTTGTGGTTCTATGTACCAGAAAATGGATCTAATTCTTTCACTTTCTATGAGAATGTCATTTCTAATCTCTCATTTTTTAATAGAATGGTATATGTAGATAAGCTTTATGTAATCTGATAATGAACTGGTGCTACCTCAGGTGATAGCTTGGGAAAACCCACAGTTGAATAAGGTGAGTATAAGGATATCTTGTGACTGAGGTTGAACACTGCTCAGTGTGCTCATGGCAAGGAGACGTGAACAGGCATGATGGTGAAATGCCTACATTGGGCGCAAGTCAGATGAATGTGCAGGCCGCACCATTTGTCGGATCTATCCAGAATGCTCCTCAGTTCTGGACAACTTGGGCCTGATGGCACAGCGCATCATCCTGCTGAAATATCTCATAACTGTAAAGGTACACAAAGTCCATGAAGGGCGGTAAGTGGTCACAGGCCTGCATTGAATGTGGTTGCCTCTTTGTTTGCAGGGACAATTCTAGACTGCCGCCGCCAGTCCCAACCATCAGAGTACCAGAGTGGTGTAAAGCATGCAGCCACTGGGCCGAATGTGATGAATCACATTCTGGCAGTCAGATGAATCTAAAATCTGGGTTTGGTGGCCTCCAGGAGAATGCTACCTAACGGAATGCACAGTGCCAACAGCAAAATTTGGAGGAGGAGGGATAATGGACTGGAGCAGTTTTCCAGGGTTTGGCTTTCTAGTTCCAGTGAAGCACATCATTAATGCTACAGCATAAAAGGACATTTTGGACCACTATATGCTCCGGGGAAGAGCCTTTCCTGTTCCAGCAAGACGGTGCCCCCGTGTTAGCTCCCTTAAGACTCGGTTGAATCAATTTGGTGCCTTGATCTCAACCCCACTGAACACATTAGGATGAATTGTAAATGTTGACTGTGAGCCAGGCCTTGTGGTCTCACTGTCAACATTGCATCTCACAAATGCTCTTTTGACTGAATGGACCTATGGACATGTTCTCTAAAGTTCTGTGGAAAGCCTTTTGAGGAGGAGCTGGTGTTATAGCTGCATAAAGGGGCAAAGCCATATTAATGACCATGAGATGGCCAACAAGTGGTAATAATAGTAGTAGCAATGTCAGTAGTGATGGAAGGTGTCCATAAACTTTTGGCATCACATTATATCAGGTCCTCCTTGCCTGTACCCGTCCATATGGCGCCACACCGAGTTAGACACAAGCTGTGTTAATATCTATGAACGGACATAAAAGCTCTTAGAAAATTGAACCCAATCCTGTGTCTCCATGCCCAGCAAGCTCCTTCCACTCGTGGTGCTTTCCCTTTCAGGACAAAAGCAATGCTTCTAAGAGTTGCTTGGTCCTCCGATTCAGCAGGCTGAATAGTAACAAGATAAATGTGTCAACAACAAAGAAGTAGATGCGTCTGTCTACAGTAAATCAGCTTAGTGTGGCAGCTTTACAATACACTAAAGCAGAATAGACATTGATGTGCTCTTTGTTCCTGTCTGTTTGTATGCTTTGACATCCACTGTATCGTTCACAGGCTTTAAAAGATTATCGAGTAGATAATTAGTTTGTCAAGTCTTGGGCATAAGAGAATGGACTCGCTGGTGGCAGCATTCTATGGTGGTTGAATCTTTGGTGATTGAAGCTCCTAGCTGATGATCAGGCATGAATCTAAACCTCATGGCTTTTCTCGGGAGGGTGACCCATCTGAAATATACACAGTCGCAGTCAGTGACTGCCGAATTGGGTTCCGTCTAATAAAATTATTCCTAGTATGGTGATGAAAACTCTTGTTCCTGGCTGCTCCCCAGTGTGCACCCAGAGCAAAGCATTAGTGCTGCAGATGTGATGCTTAATTGCGACTGCTGCCATGTAGAAACTGGTTTCTGTCAGCCCTTTCAAAGCTGCCTAAATCGGTGTCACTGTGAGGTTAAGCCAACTTGGACGTCTGGTTTCCAATCTGACTATAATGCTGATGTTGTTTTGGTTGCAAGGCCTTTTTCTAAAGGTGAGGAGGTGACTGGAAGGACGTTCATGTGTTGATCTGGGATCATGGAGGACTTACACCAACATCAACAATCAACACGAGACCCGTCACCTCGATATCTCTGGCAAGGTTTGCGTCCAGACTCCAAGCAGACTGGAAAAGCATCTAATAATATACAGCATTGAGTAGCAGTCAGATAACATTCTCATGTTTATTTGGAAAGCTATTTAAAGCTGTTCATTTTTCACCATCAGGAAGCGAAGCAGGAAACAGTTACCTCAGAAACTAAATATGATATTGCTTCTTTCACTATTTGGTGTGTCCACCCTTTGACTTTATTACAGCTTCCATTGTTTCCCAAGACATTCTTTCAGTTCAATTCAATTTAATTCCATTCAAGCTTTATTTATATAGCTTTTTTTCACAAAGGTGTAGTCACAAAACAGCTTTTCAGAACCCTCAGGTAAAAGTCCAAATAAGTAAGCCTAGTACAGTAATGGCAAGAAAGCATCACCCAACCCCCAAACAACCCGACCCCCGAAAAGTCAAAGAAAGAAACCTTAAAAGAAACCAAGGCTCAAAAATGGGAGCCCATTCCTATCCTGGTTGACACTGGATAGCAAAACAATAACACAACATGAGATGATTTAAGCAAAGGATAAGATTGTACAATTAATATATTGTTGAAAATGAAAACAAGTATCTATAAAATGGTAACTTCACAGGAGAGTCTTGAGAAAATTGCAAAAATCGAATTTAACTTGATTGTAAGTCAATGGAACCAGACGTCTTTTCAATGAATTGTTGGATTATTTCTATTGGTCCATTTATCATAAACTTCACACAGTGATAACAGCAGCTAATGTGATTAAATAATACATACAAGTTGAAATCAACAAAAATTGAGATCCGTATTTTTCATTGGTCAGTGAAGTAATAGGTCATTTGTCAAAAAAGAGTTTCTACTAAGAAATCTACAGGGATATTTTTCCACACCAACTCCTATGGTACAGTGATTCTATTTTACATGTAGCATTTTAATTAGTATATATATATATATATATATATATATATATATATATATATATATATATATATATATATATATATATATTGAGGTACCTTGTTACCTTGCTTTCTTTAATCTTCCAGATAAGACTATAAATCTGACAGCTTTAACTTCTGAACAGCTGCACACCCTTTCAAACACTGAGTTATCTCCTTACAGTGCAAGGAAAAACCACACCCGTGGGTTGTTCCAGGTCTGTAGTAAGAGTGGAGCTTTCCTTACCAGAAAATATACTTAAAGTTACTATATTAAGTAAACGTAAGTAAAGTTAACATAATACTGATAGTTACTCATATTACTACATATACATTGTGTTTGAACTTAAAGGTATATGATTAGGTTTTGATTTGTGTATTTTATAATTAAATATATGTTTAACTGTACTTTACGTATACTTGTACACTTACCAGTGGACTACACATACTCCAGATTAAGAACACCTATGCATTCTTTATGAATCAGAATTACCAAAAAAATCCTGTACTTGTCTCAAGAATAGTTAAATATGATTTTCTTAAGTATCTCAAAGGATTAGGTAGAAGCATAGGCCAAATATACTTAAGTATACTTATGTTTAGTGTATCACTGATAAGTCCTTAAACAGTAAATGGAAAGCATACTCTTTACACTTGCTTATTTTAGGTTTAATAAGTATGTACTACTAGCACACTGGAATAAAAGCTACTGTTTATCTGATCTGACTTTTTGGTGATCAAGCCTTACCGTTTACTGAACTCCAGTTTTTACTTATTTTTATTCACTTTACAAATAAATTAATAACATTTACTTAATTGCCATTTGGAGTAGAAATAAATGGAGTGAAGTTCCTGATTTGTTTAATTAAAAAATATTTCATTCGCGTAATGATTCGGGAGTCTAGAATATATGGTAACACTTCACTGTAGCATGTCAATACAAGGAAAGCTGCTACATAGCCACATTAGCTCTGCAGGAGCTCTATGACTTCAAGCTGGAGACAGACCTACTCAGACTACTCAGCTCCTAATCACATTTGTTCATTCATTCACCTCCTGCCCCCCCCCCTTCTTTCTGCCTCTCTCTCTCTCTCTCTCTCTCTCTCCCTCATTTATGTTTTTATTTACTTTGTCTTTCTTCTCCTGGCCTGCTTTCTGTTGGCAAACCTTTAGCTGGCCAACACTGACCTTTCAGCAGATGCCCAGAGATTTAGAATAGTGTCATTTCCCTGTCATGAGTCCCCAGCATCCCTCTACTGCAGTGTCCCCATACAGAACCTATAATGGGACCTAATGCATTTAATGCAATGCTTCTCAGTGGCTCTTATAAAACTAATTTGGAACTTTTATTTCTGTATTCATTTTCTTGTAGAGACCACCACTCTGGCAAATGCAGACTCACACATAAGGGGACTGAAAAAAAGAAAAAAGAAGCGTGGGGGCTTTGAGTTACCGTGGCGACTGCAGACAATCTAATTGGTATTGACATCCTTGTCTCGGAGGGAATTTGACATCTAAGGGCAAATCATTCTATTTAGTCGCCTGAATACTCACAAAGGCGGGTCGGCGCAATTCGACAGCATGGCGTTCGGCTGCCGGCGCGCCCCAACCCAGCAATCGATCCTAATCTGATTCGGGGACGAGGAAGAGAAAAATGAAAATAAAATCAAAAGCACTGTTAGGGCAATATTAACAAGGGAGTACAATCTGGGTGGCGGGCACCCGCACTAATGCACTCCTGCTGCAGCATTGTTAATGCACAGCCCACTGTAATTCCCCTTCTGTAAAGGTGCCTGCGCCTCAAAGAAATCTGCTGCCCCAGCTAAAACCACCAGTGGATGCCAAAAGGAGCTCATTCTCTGAGAGCCACTGCGTGGCCTGGGCCTGCGCTGCCTCGGACGCTCTGATTTCATTATCCTAACTCCCTGGAGAACACATTTCTCTCTCTTTTTTGTGAGCACTGACCGTTGGGGCATTGGGGGGAAAGAATGAAGTGGTCCGTCATAGCACAGAGAGCTTGCATAGAAAGGGGTCTGGTCAGAAAAGTGGAGTGGCCTCTGAATACAGTCTATTGACTTTGGCGGTGTAGTGTGTTTCATTTTTGAAGTTAACTTGAAATGTGGATTCTTGTTGGAAGAGCTGAACAACGCCCTGCTGGCAGGTTATGAAACAAGCGTAGGATAGTCATCAACTTAAGTAATCATTCCCGATCCCAGTATATTAAAATTAATAAGCTTGCCGGACAATAAATGAGTCACCTTGCATGTTTAAAGTGTTAGTAACTTCAGGCTCCTGCAGATGACATTGCACAAGGATGATGGGGCTATAAAATGGAGAATAAATGGGGCTATAAAATGAGTGACGGGAACCATAAATGGAGAAGAGGCGGTACAGTGAAGTGAATGTCTCGGTTCATATCTGGAAAGTGGCTCCAAAGCAGATGTTTATGATTGGCTAATAGGAGTGACTGAATCGGCAGGTGTAGGGAAGCCTACGCTCATATGGGCCCACCAGTAGTGGCTTAAATCCCAGTCTGTAGGGAATTCTTCTCGGGATTGTGTCAGGGAAGGCATCCACCAAATCTGCACCAACTGCACAATTTTTTGATGTAAGAGTGTCTGAACATTGATGAGGCCTACATCCAGAAACTTGTCCAATCTATGCCCAATCCAATCACAGCTCTTATTCATGAGGTATTACAAGCTAGTAAGCATGTTCCAGTCACAGGGGACTAATTTTTTTGTCTGGTGAGCTTATTACTGAATGCTAATATCAGAGCATCTGTACGGTGCAGCCTTTGTGCTCGCTAAGATCAATGAAAATAAGCCTAATGGATAATAAATCTAAAATATGTTCAAACACATCAACAATAACATTTTACATCTCATACTTGAAATATTTGGCCACCCCTGCTGGCCACCCATTGGCTGTTTTGTTGATTGAGAAATTACGTTTCTGCAAGAAATTAAAAATCTGCAATTATAGCAATTTGAATACACAATAAAATATCTTTTGGCTAAATTTAATATATTTCTCAAAACTACAAAAGGTGATCAGTGAAAATGTCATTGCATATTTATTATTTATAAATGTCCAATAAAATAAATAAAAATGTGCAATGAAAATTCTGTATTGATGTTGATTCCCTATGCAATGACCACATTAAATTTCACCAAGAGTCTTGTGACTGTAGTCATTTCAACTGGACCATGTCCCGGCTATTCAGGAGCATTAAAAATGGCCCTGTGACTTACTGTTACTCCTAGCAACCCCCCCTGCCACACACACACTCACACACCCACACCCCAATGGACTGCTCTAACAGAGAGTGGCAAACAACCTTTCCTAGTGCTACTCTCTGCGAGATCTCAATTGGTAGGCCTGTATCAGATAGACCCTGGTCAAGACTGGGCTAATGTTCAGTGTTCTTGATAGGGTTTGATTTACACAGGTAGAACTGTAGAGCTAGTGTCTCCTGGTCTGGGGGAATAAACAGGTTGGCTGGTCTCAGAGGCCTTTTGAGTTGATCAGTTGCACAGATAGAAGCCCATAAACATTTGTCTCATGGCCTGTGGCTGTGTCTGCCTGGTGCCTGATGTTATCATCGAGACTGGGCCGAAGATGTGGAGACATTCCTCCTATTGGCTATTGACTGAATGAAGGCCTGTTTCTTGCTTTCAGGATTTATCAGGCTAATTAGGTGTCTGGTCAGTACAAGCAGACAGTGGTGCAAATTTGGAGGAACATGATTGCCATGCTTTAAAGTCAGGCAAATCAGCCACTGGGTCTGACATCATCATATGCTGGTGCCGAGACAATGATGGAAATAAAGATTTCTGGAACAGGTTTTTATGGCAGGTATGGCAGGCAAGGCTTTTACCCTTTACAGTTCAAAAGACTGACCTCTACTTTCTACATGCTACATTTCCAAACAGATTGTTGTATATTTCCAAACAGAAGTTTTTATAAACCCATATTCGCAGCATTTGATTAACCACCAGATTAACATCCTTAATAATGTATAATTATTAAAACTGTATTTTCAGTTTTATATAGTTGCTAACGTTTGGACACATGCTGTTTTACTGCAAAAAAGGCATTAACTTATTTTCACAACAAAAGAAGCTGATAGAGGGCTATTCAAACTTTTGAGCACAATTGCTTTATTTCGTTATTCTTTAATTCACCCTCAATTCAGCAAGCATCTACACCCAGCGTCATACATTAAACACAAAGGAAAAATAAATAGGGCAAGTTATTAGTAGAGTACAGTAGAAAAGTATTTAGGGTGTCTACAAATTGTTTGTGTATTGGACTATGTATGTATTAATTCAAACTTTTGTTCTTTAATTTGAGTAAAGAATTTAAAACTTCATTTTGAGTAGGTTTGGATGAGGATTGCTCTGGTTGAGTAAGGAATCTGTGCACCACTGCTAAAGTGCTAAGCCTAAAGGCTTAGCTAAGAGCAAGGGTAGTGTCTAGAGAAAATGCCAAAACAATGACTGTCCTCTTGACAGGCTTAAGGACTGCTGGCTTATTAACCCAACTAAATGCATTATAATGGGGAAAATGCTACAGAACTTGTTGTAAGTGGTCTACAGTGGTGAAATTTGGTGCAGTTTCAGCGTTAATTAACACTTGATGGTACCCAATTTAATTTTCTGCCTACTCGTAACTTTGAATTTTTTTCAGTCACTTTTGGATTTTCTTGAATTTTGTCATATTAGTGCCCTATGAAAAGTGGAGCAAGGAGGAAGCAGATTTAAAATGCAGCCCCAGTAAGACCAGTTAAATTGCTTGTTACCTCAACCAACAAATCATTTCTACACAAGTCCCATGTGACCGAACTATTAAACATTAGATATAATAAGTTTTATATACGATAATATTGTTTAAGGAAAAAAATACTATATATATAATATACTATATAATAATAAAATACGTCAAAAGTACTATATGATAATATTATTTTTAGAAATTATAATATCCCAGGCGGAAAAGTGCACAGAAGTATTTAAGTGTGATACTTTTGATATACTATATATATGTATTTAGTATGCTAAATATTATCAGTACTGCTATTAACAGTATTCCTAAAAAGAACTAACAGTACTTAACAGTACTAATTTGAGATATTATATTACTTTTGCACTTCCGTATATTAAAGCACATTTCTAGTACTTTAAAATAAACTTACATATATATGTACATACAATACAATTTTTACCTGGGATAAAACATATTCAGTGCTGAGGTTTAATTTTATCTAATACAATACAGTTGCTTTTTTCAATGTGCTCTTTTTTCTTCATTGTCTGAGATGCATGTGGTCACAAACATGTCAGAACATACGTCCAATATAATGATAATTAAAAAAACTTTTAAGTAACAGTCTTAGGGTGAGTTTATGCTTTGGGAGTTTGTTGTTATTGGCTATAGCTAAAGAAAACAATAAACCTCTTGGTGTTTTAAGTCTTGGGCTGTAACAGGTATATATATTACTTGACATCTGACAGCTCTTATTGCAACTCATCAATGTACCTGACACACAGCTATGCTTCCACAACTGTCCCTCAACCCCCCAAAGTTATCCAGTTTGTACCAGTGGCCCTATAACCGAAATGTAGATGTGTATGTAATCCAGGGGCTCAGCGAGCAGCCATTTCCCTGACACTGTATCTGTTAATCAGGCAGCCGGACCCAGCCCGCTCCCCTCCTCACCACCGCCCACAGTAGCGCATAGCCCAGCCCCGTGTCATGCCTATGTTCAGAGGGCATCAGCACCGCCAGCCCAAATCTGCCAGCAATTGTTCGGACCAGGATTAGTTTGCGGATCGCGTTACGGCCTTTTTTATTTCAATGGAGTCGTATGGTGTGGAGTGTGGCGAGCTAACACAGGGCAAGGGAGATTTACAACGCGCTGACTGAACACAGCAGGTTCAGCCTGGGGTTCCAGGCAGAGAACCCTGGCCTGGGGCCTCATCAGAAACACACATGCCTAGCGTTCAGTTCCATTCAGGAGGAGAAAAAGGATTTAGTAAAAATATCAAATTGCTTTGGTGTTTAATGGCAGTGGTTTCAAAGTTTGGTTAGGCTTTGAGTTAATTGGGTGTTAAACACTGTTGTGCACTGGGAGGCTCAGGTTGAGATAGTTAGATGAGGTCTTAATCTGGGTCATATTACAATACATCTTAAATTAAACATCCATCTGTAGTAGTCACATTGTGGTTGCATGCAATGTTAATCTGTAACTACACTACGGTATATAGTGTGTTGGTGTGCAGTAACTCAGTAAGTGTAGTGCGTTAGTGTGCTGTAAGTAGTGTGTTGGTGTGCAGTAACTCAGTAAGTGTAGTGCGTTAGTGTGCTGTAAGTAGTGTGTTGGTGTGCAGTAACTCAGTAAGTGTAATGCGTTAGTGTGCTGTAAGTAGTGTGTTGGTGTACAGTAACTCAGTAAGTGTAATGCGTTAGTGTACTGTAAGTAGCGTGTTGGTGTAGAGTAACTCAGTAAGTGTGATGCGTTAGTGTACTGTAAGTAGCGTGTTGGTGTAGAGTAACTCAGTAAGTGTGATGTGTTAGTGTGCTGTAAGTAGCGTGTTGGTGTACAGTAACTCAGTAAGTGTAATGTGTTAGTGTACTGTAAGTAGCGTGTTGGTGTACAGTAACTCAGTAAGTGTAATGTGTTAGTGTACTGTAAGTAGCATGTTGGTGTACAGTAACTCAGTAAGTGTAATGTGTTAGTGTACTGTAAGTAGCGTGTTGGTGTACAGTAACTCAGTAAGTGTAATGTGTTAGTGTACTGTAAGTAGCGTGTTGGTGTACAGTAACTCAGTAAGTGTAATGTGTTAGTGTACTGTGAGTAGCGTGTTGGTGTACAGTAACTCAGTAAGTGTAATGTGTTAGTGTACTGTGAGTAGCGTGTTGGTGTACAGTAACTCAGTAAGTGTAATGTGTTAGTGTACTGTGAGTAGTGTGTTGGTGTACAGTAACTCAGTAAGTGTAATGTGTTAGTGTACTGTAAGTAGTGTGTTGGTGTACAGTAACTCAGTAAGTTACTGTACGCCAAGCCTTATGTGACCATATAAACATAATAGATGTTTGAAGCAAACCCACCAATCAGGTTTCAACCATCACACTGAGCTTGCTTTGATCTGTTGGACAGAGCTTGGTTCTAGGTAATGTAACCTGTTCTCTTTCAGTGTTCTGTGTTTATGATCATTTGAATAGACATCAGTGTCAGACTAATGAATGATCTTCTATTAAAGACTGGTGGACTGAGAGACACTAGAGTCTCTTCACCTACACTGAGCTGATGAAGAGTCCTGTTCCAGAAATGATAATGGGACATTAGAGCCATAATAAATCATACTACTGTTACTCTCCATACTTAAGTACATCTGAAGGTAAATACTTTAGTACTTTTCCTCCACTGGAGGTCTAAAGGGAGCAACTTCTACTGACACTGGAGGTGTATGTTACCTTGGAGATCTCTACTTTAACTCTACTTTAAAGTACATGGTTTGGGTACTTTTTCCACAACTGCATAGATACATTCAGTTTCTGAAAGTCCCGTTTAATTCCTCCAATTCCTCAATCCTTTGTGCTCTAGTTGGTGTCCAAAGAAAAACAAGTATCTCCAGAATGGCAGCCTTACAGGAGAGTGAAAGAGCCTAATTTCATTTCAATGTAAATCAATGGAACCAGATGTCTTTCCAAGCAATTTTGGTCAATTTCTATCATTCTATTCATTATGAAATTTTCGCACAATGTAAACGGCAGTGCATGTGATCAAATGATCCATAAAAGTAAAAACCGACCATATCATGGAGATACAAGTTTTCTTTTATTTGGACAGATATTAAATAATTGTTTTAGCTGAGGCCTTTTTAGCTGCCCCCTAAATTAAAGTCTTGGAGTATCAGCTCTAGAATCTATAAAATTGACTTGCAACCTCCTTGATATCTTTGCTGCCGCTGAATACCTCAGATACTTTTAATGCCTTGCCCACATTTCAGGCATTAAACCAGCTCCATTACTCCCCGACTTCCTGCTCTTCACTTTGTTTGCTCTGCCTCCAGCTCTCAGTGGGCTCGCTGCTGGCGCACCGAGCATGGTCTGCTGCCAATGGCAACAAACAAGGCGGCAAATTTCAGTGATGCTATCATCATGAAAAATGACCTCATGAACGCTTCCTCTTCGCAGACCCTCTCCTAAGCCCTTCTGTATGAAACCAGAGCTGGACGCAGTTCAAACCTGTGTTGAAGAGAGAAGGCTGGTGGCCATATATTAGTGGAGCGCTGAAACTGTGGAAGCAGGGAGGGTCTAAATAGCCTACCACAAACGAAATAGCTTAGCGTAGCGTTAGCCAAGTTTCCAGCAGAGCATGAATGAAATATGGTTAGCATTGCAGGAAGTACAGTTGTTGGGTTGATAAATGCAACCAAGCCGGTGTGGAAGCAGGTGGATTAGGGGGTATAAAAAAACGTTGTTCTTTTATTTTAATGCTACATTTTCTTAGCGAACATGGTAATAACGGTCAGGGTCAGCAACAGAGGAGCCCGGGTAACTTAATCCCTGCTCATTAACCTATAGGCCCCTGCCAAAATTGGCTCTGTAATGATTCTCTTTTTGTAATATGATGTCTTAAAGATGAATCAAATATGCTTCATAGCAATCGTCTTTCCCAAGGAATACGCAGCAGCTGTCTTTGGCCTACTTAGCCATCTGGATGGTCAGTCCGTGGAGATGTTAATGCACTTTATGATGAGGGGAGGATGAAACCTTTGACCTTCATAGCCCTTTGACCTTACTGGGCAATATTCCATGGGTTTCCTATAACTAGCATATGCTTACTAGTCCGATATGTTAAGAGAAATTTATAACCACAGATCAGTCGATGAGGCCTTTTACCGCTATTGAAAGCCAACAGTCCCTAAGTTCCTAGAGAGGTGCTTTCTTAGCTCAAGTGTCAGTATGTTGCGGTCCGAGTGCATGCAAACGGGCCATGCAAGTTCCCTGCTCCTGCTGTTATTAATACTGGTAGGTGTTAAGGTGGAAAATAAACCAGGATTCAGTGCAAGCAGGAACCAAATTCCTACAAAATGACTCCCTTCATTTGTCTATATTCTCTCCTCCGTCCTCGTGCATGTACACTGACATTTGTTCACCATGTCTCAAGGGCACCTCTCCGCTCTCTGCCAGGCCATTGCCTTATGGGTGGTAGGGTGATGAATAACAGCAGGCTGCTTCCTTGGTTCCTTTCACTAGAAGCCTATGGGCAATGACAGATCATTTTCTCAGGCTGAGATTTAATTAGAAACCCCGGTTCAGGACACCTTTGACCCTGGAGGCTGTACTGTGCTAATCATTGTATGAATTTCAAGTGTATTCAAAAAAAGGACAACTAGCAAGCCAAAAGAGGTCTCCTCACAGTCATTCGGCACAAAGTCAATTTCCATTAAGATATTTGAGCATTGGTAGGAATGAGCCAAAGAAGCCAGGGTGGATGGAAGTGTTGTGCTGTATACTTCCATCCACCTCTCCATTACCCCCCCGAAACCCTTCTTGTTCAACCCACTCCCCCCAGAAAAAACTCTGTAACAGCAAAAGCATGGGCATTTCCAGGGACATTCCAGGTTATGGAATGGAAAGATGATTATGAGCGTAATAGTCCATATGCCAAATAAGCAGAGGTCAATGAATAGGGATTTATAGGATTTGCTCTGTTAGGTCTAGTCCATGCAGTGTTGGTACAAGACACCCTCTATTTCATCTGCCGCCGCTGCAGTGGCCATTGACCTGATGACCTTGGGACCCTGACCTCTCACCCCTGATGTTGACCTCTTCCCCTGGCCCCTTATTTTCTTGGCCCAGTGTCGCCATTGACTACCTGCCAGGCACCTGCTCTGAGAAATGAAACAGTAGGGAATGCATCTCCGGGGACCTCTTCAGCCCCCTCAGACAACAGGCTAGCTCAATCCCTGCTTCTGAATGGGCCCTGAGTGGACCTGGTAAACCAATCTCCCTAATTATCTATTGAAAGAACATTCTTTTTCCTTTCAGAGTCATTACCCCTATTTCAATTGCTGAAAAGTAACATGGAGGGGAAAAAAAAGGAAGAGAAAGGGAGGGCAAAAAACACTCCACAGATAGTGTTTCTGATTTCCACCAAGGTTAATTGCTGGGGAGGGAGACGGAAGGGGCGCGGGGCCCAGATGTCAAATATAAATTCGAATAAAGGGGAAGAGGAAAGGCGCGGAGGAGAAATTGAAAAATAAATGTGAGCTTTTAGATGACACTTGTTGCCTGCGTGAGCGGAGAGCGTGAAAGGAGAGTCCTGCTGCCCCAAATGACTGGACAAAGAGTCAAAGCACTGCTAAAAGAACAGCTGAAATGTCCTTGGGGTGGTATTTGCCGGCACTCGGCCCCACTGACATAAAAGCACAAAGTTAGAGAGTTGACTTTATTCACTTTTGAACTGGAGGACATTCTCTATATATCGCATATATGTCCAGAAGTGTGTAGATATCTCAATCAAGCAGTCAGCTTTTATTTAAACTGGGAGTAAATTGAGGGTGTCCCTTGTTTGCTTGTAGCTAAGCACCAGACAAAAAAATGGGATTTAAAAAAGTAAATATAGCAAAGCAGTTAAAGTATGACCATAAAACTTAATTATAGAGTGTTACAAGGAAATAAGAACAAGGAAACAAGTAAGATAAAAAGGGGCTATCAAATTATTAGATCAAATTTGTAATAATCAATAATAAAAGAGAGGAAGTAATATAACCAAAACAAACAACGGTGATAAATGAATAATTAAAATGTAAAACAAACAAAAAATCTCACTATATTAATAATAATACAATGAAAAGTAAAAACTAAAAATAACTAAAATAGGTCATAAAAAGTCAACTAAAACCAGTGGCAAGCTGAATACAGGCGGTTAGAGATTAAGAGATTAAGAAATGCTGGAGGAACACCAGCAAGTGAAGATTCCTGTAAGCTAAAAGCAGATTTCCCAATTTTCCTGGTTTCTGCTGTCCCCTTGTTACTCCTGGTTTTACACTAGAAAGTTGGAACATTGCTGTAAGGATTTAATTGCATTCATCCTAAAGGTCCTCCATCAATCTGGAGAACAGTGTTCACTGTTTAGAAGGCGTATCCACAAACTTTTTGGACATACACAATCCAGTGCCATCATACCTAATGGAAATGAATAAACTAATGGGTAGTCAGACTAGGGACAGGGAGTGGAGACCTTCCAGAACGTTCCTACCAGTCCTCAGAGAAGGCCGAATAAGTCCTGTGTAATAAGACAAACATGGCTGTCAATTTCAGTTCATTAAATAATTATTCCATTGGGTTTTGGTTGGAAATAAATATTTATCCAATGTAAAATTATGCATTCATATTTGTCCATGCTATTGAAGTAGAACCTAGCACTTCTACTTGTTAGAAAAACATATGTAGATGCATTTGCTCATATGTGCAACACACACCACCTTTCCAAAATAGTGGCTATTTAGATTTATGCAGACGAATTCTTAATGAGAGCATTTGATTGGATAATTACTGCATTAAAATATTTCAGCTAGTAACTGCCTGCTGGAAGATCCAATCATTGTGTGAGTACATGAAGTCCATGAAGGGCTGCAAATAGTCAATAGGCAGTGGAATGTAGTGGGCACCGGTTAATGGCATGTTTAGATGGGCCCAACTTATGCCATGAGAACGCACCCCACACCTAGGATTGCCACCTTTCAGAAATTAAAATAAAGGACGTATTGGTTTAAGACGGGACATGACATTAAATTTCCAAATAAAGGACGATTCCGTAGTTTACAGGACGGGTGGCGTCCCTACCCACACCAGTCTGGAACCATGGAACAACCATGTACTTTGTTGACAACTGGGGTCCATGGGTTTCATGGAGTCTGCGCCACACATCATGAAACAACTGGTACCATGACTCAGAACCATACCACATGTTGCCAGTCCTCTAGGTTCCAGTTATCAACCTCATGAGCCCAGATGAGGTGCTGTGTCAGGTGTGGTGGTGTTAGCAGAGGCACTCTGGTGGGTCTTCTGTTCCCATATCCCATAGAAATGAAAGAACACTACACTGATCTGTGGGATATGCTTGTGGGGCCTCCGCATTGAATGTGGATGTGATTTCTCCCAACATAGAAGTCGCTTTAATGTTGTATGTTCCATGTAAAGGATTGTTTATTTGCTTATGTAATATTATTCATGGTGTATTTAAATAAACAAATGCTTCCTGTCCTGATATCACACCATTTGTATCACATACCTAAGACACAGAGATAGAGAACTTCAGAGTTCACAGAAAGATGATTTCACCAATTGGATTATTAAGCAGAACAATATGGAGAGTATGTGCCCCTGTTTGGCCCCCATATGCTACCGGGTATGCCCCTGGATCAAGAGAAAGGTGGTGGGCATGATGCTGCTGTGCTGTTCTCAGGAAGCGCTTGAGATCCACGCTTGGAGATCAAGAGGAGGCTGGCATTGTCAAGTGGAGAAGATAAGAGGCGACAGAAGCTTCTTTGATTTCGAAATAGACCAAGATAAACACAGCTGAGACGGTACCGCTCTCGAGACCGTGCTCCATTACTCCAGTGCTCATACGTAGGTGTTAGTTGGTGTCTGTGTTCTATCTGGCCCGTTTCTATAAGATCTTCAGGGCCCCTTTGATGTGATGCTGAAGTGTCTCAAGAATCCATAAAGTACAGTGACCAGATTGCTTTCCTTGGAAATGGATCCATCAAGCATGCTTTATCGCTCAGACTTTCATATCGCATCACCAAGAATTTGCTGAGGATTCCACAGGTCTCCCACTGGCTGACAGCTTTGAACTCAACGCGTTTTACAGCTTCTGTTCTCCCAGCTCTCTCTGCCAAGTACAAAAGCCTCTCTAAATCTTCCACCACCACATTTCCCGACGACTGCTTTCCTGTAACCTGTTCCCACCTATAGAAGCATGCATATTTCATCAACAGCCATTGACTAGAGGGGTGTATGTTGTATATATAGGACATGTATATTATTGTGATATTTTCTAATGACATCAAGTAAGTTGATATAAAAATCTGGGAATGTTTACTCAAATGTGGTAGTAGGAGAGAAATATAGATAGATAGATCACTTTATTAATCTCAGTGGACTTAATTTATTTGTTTTTTACTGCGGCAAATAGAACAGTAAAGGGCAAACAAAAGCACAGTATTAGTGTACATACTTTGCATAATACAGATGTGCTAATAGAAGAAAGGATATATGATAAAAGTATGATAAAAAGTATAATGAGCAGTAAAAAGAGAGTTGCATTAATTGATAATAATAAACAAGTGTTTGAATTTTTAAAAATCAAAAACGAAAAAAAAAAAAAACATTGTCGCAAGTAAAACCACAAAAAATATTATACACTATTTCTAGGTAACTATGTTAAAACCTGTGACACTGCTCATATTAAAAAGATCTGTTTTTTAATTCCTTCTATTGAAACTCTTGTTTAGATTCCTCCTGAGGAGATTTGATCTACTTATCAAAGACTTCTGGGGTGTAGCTTCAGTAAATGTCTCAACAAACAAAAGTACGAAATGGCTAATGCTTACAAATGTTGTAATTCATATGTATGTTTATAAAATTCTGCTTTTTGCTCAAATTGTTTTGCTTGTTTGCATTTTGCATTTCCTGTGAATTTTACTTTACAGTATATTAATATGCATTTATTATGTTAGTCATAATAATAACCAAAAATGTACATACCTTTTATACTTATACTTTTATACTATCTACTCATAATAGGATTCCAGAGTCAAGCTTAAATGCAAGCAAAAGTATGAAATAACAAATGTTTCAAAACTTTTTTAATTTTAGCATTTTTTTAATCAGCTTTTTGTATTGTTTTTTCGTTAATAATAATCATTTTTTGCATTTTTTGCTAATTTTGCTTTACAATAAGTTAATTTGCATTAATAAGTTTAGCGTTAATAACAACCAAAGATGTACATATTTTTATGTATATATTTATAAATATAATGAAAGTATGAAACAACAAATGCTTATTAGAAATGTAAAAAATTTGTGCAAATATTTCATACATCTCAAATTTCTAAGCAAAAATACACTAATTAACAAATTTTACTTTGTTTTAAAATTTTAGCAAATTTTTGTTCATAATCAACTTAAGTTTGACTTATTAAATATGGAATTATGCATTAAAATATGCAGAAGTGTCTAAAATGTGTAATTCATTGTCATTCACAAAATTAACATCATTTGACCAGGGGAAAGCAAACACAAAACATGTCCACTTGTGGCCTTTTAGACCGCACTGTATTAAAATAGGTCATACTATAAATGCTTTGGTTGTTTATATATATTTAACTGTACTTCATGCAGTGATAAGAAAAAACAAGCCCATGACTTTGACAGCTCCTTGGGGGAAACATGTAAAACACCACACAGTGCCATGGCCTGACCTCAATCGGTTCCCTCTTTGGCAGTAAACGGTATAAAACAGAGAACTCTACCACACAAAACCGTCTGGTTGTTATTCACAAGCTGAGAGTTTTGCCACCGCCCCAGTGTGAAAGCTGTCACTAGCAATAAGCTGTAAACATCCTGGCTCTGGCCTGCCGGACAGAGCCTGTCCTTGGAGTGCTCGTTTGAAAGCCCATGTTCGAATGCGACACCGTCCGTGACACCAATCATCTCGGCCAGGCCTTAACGTCATGGCTGCCAGGCTGCAGCTCAACACCCTCCGCTTTGAGGCTTCGCCCGTTCTGGTATGCCTTGTGTCAGAGGTTTCGGCAGCCCAGGCAGGTTAACGGGCTCGCCTTCCAAGCCCTGGCAGACCCAGCCACTACTTCCACTCCCAAATGAGCCCCCCGCAGACAGTGGCTCCAGTGTCACGTAATTTGTCATCAATAGCAGGCCTGCTTGTAGACAAGTAGAGGTGTGCTGGGTTAGCAGGAAGGAAGGCGTGGGCTGCCGGGCTGCAGGTTTTTTTTAGCCCCTGTGAAGTGCTGAGAGCTGGACTCTCAAACTGCACGCTACACCCCTCTTTTCAGTGCTGAGTAATAGTTTCACTGGTCAAGGTATGATCATGTTGGAATGTGTTTTATGGTGTGTCAGTGCACAGTTTGCACTATGACCACCTTTTATCAGAGCCCCATGTGTGCATTACTTACCTTAAAGATGAAAGGAAAAGAAACACAGTGTCTCTAAATGCATATGCAACCTTGTATCTCATATTAGCCTCTGTGTTTAATAAGAAGATGGGCAGGTATGATGCAGCCTTTCGCTGTAAAATGAGTGATGAGACTCGCTGGCCTGTAATCTCCCCACATCTGTTTCTAACATGAAAAAGCCAGAGCTCTTATTCCCTGTAGGGGTTCTGTGGAAACCTGAGTAGGCAAATTCGAACGGCTTCTCGTGTTGCAAAAGGTCCAGTTTTCCAATCAACCTAGCCGACAGAGATACAGATGATGACCCCGCCATTCAGCTTTCTGCGTACTCATAAC
Source organism: Prochilodus magdalenae (assembly GCA_024036415.1). NCBI lineage: Eukaryota > Metazoa > Chordata > Actinopteri > Characiformes > Prochilodontidae > Prochilodus > Prochilodus magdalenae. The sequence goes on from JAMWET010005162.1 coordinate 104,178, forward strand.
TGACATTCAGGGGAGTCTAATTTAGAGCTGCTAAAATATGGCATCTGTATGCTGCTGTAAGTCAGCCTGCAAAGCCTGAACAGCCTGAACAGTGTTCAGTGCAGTTAGTGAGAGTACTAGCTCTGTTCAGGTGAACAGCAATAAAAGCTTACTGTGTAGAGATGCACAGCTCAGATGTTCTGTATACAGGTCTAGTTAAAGTGCAAGTGAATATAGTCCAGCGGGCAAGTGGAGCCCAGTGTGTATGAGGTGGGGTCATCAGGGCTAGATCAGTACAGTCTATAGTGTTGTAGACATGTTCTGGTGGCCCGGTGGGTTTGTAGAGCCCTGTTGTGTATGGGCTGGGGTGATCAGGGCTAGATCAGTACAGTCTATAGTGTTGTAGTCATGTTCTGGTGGTCCAGTGAACTAGTGGAGCCCTGTTGTGTATGGGCTGAGGTGATCAGAGCTAGATCAGTACAGTCTATAGTGTTGTAGACATGTTCTGGTGGTCCAGTGGGTTTGTTGAGCCCAGTGTGTATAAGCTGGAGTGGTCAGGGCTAGATCACTACAGTCTATAGTGTTGTAGTCATGTTCTGGTAGTCCAGTGTGTCAGCGGAGCCCAGTGTGTATGAGCTGGGGTGGTCAGGGCTAGATCAGTACAGTCTATAGTGTTGATGTCATGTTCTGGTAGTCCAGTGGGTTAGTGGAGCCCAGTGTGTATGAGCTGGAGTGGTCAGGGCTAGATCAGTACAGTCTATAGTGTTGTAGTCATGTTCTGGTAGTCCCGTGGGTTAGTGGAGCCCGGTGTGTATGAGCTGGAGTGGTCAGGGCTAGATCAGTACAGTCTATAGTGTTGTAGTCATGTTCTGGTAGTCCCGTGGGTTAGTGGAGCCCGGTGTGTATGAGCTGGAGTGATCAGGACTAGATCAGTACAGTCTATAGTGTTGTAGTCATGTTCTGGTAGGAGGATGGCTAGGGAGCGTTGGGTTAGAGGACCCCATCAACAGAAACAGATAGAAGGTATCCATGTTGTCATAGTTGTCATGGTAGTCACTGTTGGTGATAAATTTTACACACAACAGAGAAAAATGTGCCTTGAATGACCAACATTTCTGTGTAGTTGAGGATGTTGGATTTCATAGTACCCCCTGTATTAACAGGGACAATACGCATTAATCATCATCATTATTTCATAATGTAAAAGTGCCAAAATTAACCAGCTGGCTAATGTACTCATTTTTTCCCACATAAATTGTTTTTATTTGTCACATTTATTGAGGTTTTAGTTGTAACATGCCGGTTCTGTTGGTCCATTCATCAAAAAGGTTTTGCACAAAAGAGTGACTGCCAAATAAAAAATGGCTGAAATTAAGACATTAATTCTTACTTTTGAAGTGTCAAGCTCTACATTAATTGAAGATCTGTGTCCATTACACAGTACAGAAGGCCACAGAATGACCAATGTGCAGATATTATACAAACATCAAGCACGTTTGCCAGTTTTGTGTGGCCTTTCTAATGAATTTAGCCCTTCTATTATTTCTCAGGTTCTTTTTCGGAGCTCTTTTATTGCATGCCCCTCTGAAAGCTTTTATTACAACAGGCATTCTGGTTCATAATCTCAAGGCCACCAAGTCTTATGATCACTAAGTCACTCCTGACAGGCTCACTTGGAACACAGCAAGGAAAATACATTACCAAAGTGCTACATGTTCTCTTAAAATCACATTTACTGTTAAAACCAACCATTAAATAAATAAGATAACTGAAGCTGGGACAAATGACTCTGAGCCCAGTATACTGAGGAACCAAGCAGAGGCACACATGCTAGAGAGGCATGGATTGTTCCCCAGCTGGGCTTATCCCTGGTGTAATGGTATTTATTTTGGAGCAATTTAGATCATTTACGGAAGAATAACATTGTACTAAAAAGTGAGCTAAGAAGGTCGGAGAAAAAAAGGGGGGGCGAAGGTTGAAGCATGACTGCAATTTGTTTTAACTGGCTGTGGAAATAAGCACGGTGAGCCTTTACCCCAGGCGGCTGTAAATCCGGTTCTGCGCTTAGGCAAACCGTGAGTAACCTTGCCTCGGCCCCAGGGTCCACCCCCCCGCCATCCCCTCCCAGGGGTGCCTTCGACCAGAGGAACGGGGTTTTCTTTGCTTTATTTGACATCCTTGCCCTAAGCTCCCCAAGCCCTGCCATCCGCCCCACCTTTCCAAGAACCATGCTCCACTCGGTGGGCATAGCTGCCAAAACCGTGGGAGGACAAGGACACTGCGCAGAGACACATTAGAACAAATAGCTTCCTCTTGGCCTCAAACAATAGTTCTGGGAAGCAATGTAATTTGAGCCTAAGGCCGCTTGTCCGTATCTATGGTGACGCTTTGGAGCTGACGACCCGTGTTGCTATGTCAAGTGTGTGTGGAGTGTGCACACCGTGGGTCAGTAGGTTTGTGTATGCAGCATGTGTCATGCTCCTCGGATTTCTGTACTTGACATCCAGAGATTGGGGTGTAGCACGTCCCTCTCTGGCCCTTTCAGATGTCTTCATGGTGTAGGATGAAAAACTGGTCTGTCTAGCCTGCATGACAAAAATGTGTTAAGAAGGGTGGAGGATGAATAGGCTGTCAATACACATGCATACCATGTGAAAGTCCAGAGACCACCCTGGAGATGTTTCCCCATATTACATATAGAATCCCTGATGGCAAAGGAATAGCGGACCACTGTTCGTCCACTAATGGCAAAGCTGTTGGTCTACTGGTGTCTTGCTTGTCCAGCTTGTCCAATTCACTGATTCTTCCTTTGTTTTTCCTGTTGATATCAGTAATGAACTAGTTTAGTAAATAAGTAACGAGGGTCCTCAGAAGAGCGCACAAGATCATCAAGGACAAAACTCATCCTCAACACAACCTCTTCACAACTCTCCCATCTGGGCAGACGGTACAGGAGCGCAAGGAAATTAAGGACCATCAGATTACAGGACAGTTTTTTACTCCCAGGTCATCAGAACTCTGCACACCCCACTTCCTCCAACAACCATTCCTCCTCTGTAGCTTAGTGGGTAACACCACTACTCAGGGTGCCACCTCTACATGTGGGAGACTGGGGTTCGAATCCCAGTCTGGGTGACTATGCTGAGTTACACCAGTATAAGTCCTTGGGCAAGACTACTAACACTACACTGGCCTCCCTGTACACATTAACCTTGTAAGTCGCTCTGGATAAGAGCGTCAGCTAAATGCCAGAAAAATGTAATGACCCAAACATCTGACCAGTAATGTAGTCCATGCTAAGTCCATTCTCCTATGAGATGACCCCTAGAACATTACAGATTGCCCAGACTGCACAGACTGAGCACCAGATGATTACAGATTTCTCGATCACAGACTGACCACCAGAAGATCACAGACTGACCACTAGAAGATTACAGACTGCTTAACTGCACAGACTGACCACTAGAAGATTACAGACTGACCACTAGAGGATTACAGACTGACCACCAGATGATTACAGACTGTATCCACGGTGGTGTAGAGGTTAGCTTGTCGCCCTCGAGGCTCTCTGAACGGTGTTGACGGCGGTTCGAATCCCGCCAGTTGTTGTGTATCTGATTTTTGTGGATGGTGTAGCTCAGCGGATAACACCACTGCCTGCCAGGGAGCCAGCACCACATGTGGAGACTGGGGTTCGAATCACGTTCTGGGTGACTATGCTGTGCTACACCAATAAGAGTCCTTGGGCAAGACTCCTAACACTACATTGGCCCACCTGTAATGTGATTAACCTTGTAAGTCGCTCTGGATAAGAGCGTCAGCTAAATGCCATAAATGTAAATGTAAATGTAACCGCACAGACTGACCACCAGAAGATTACAGACTGCTTAACTGCACAGACTGAACACTAGATGATTACAGACTGCCTAACCGCACAGGCTGAACACTAGATGATTACAGACTGCCTAACTGCACAGACTGACCACCAGAAGATTACATTAACTGCTAGATTAATAACTGAAGATTACATTAAGATTGTAACTGTACTTTCAGCACATGCTGTTTAATCAATGTATCACTTCTATATATGGACCAGTATTATGCTTATACTTATGTGTGTGTGTGTCTATGTGTGTGTGTGTATAGATACTCGTCCTGTGGTTGCTAGCATAAGCACTAATAGAGTTAATTCTCCTAGCTGGTTTCATGATGTACTAATGCACTCTCTACATATAACTGTAATCATTTGGATCAGCACATCATCATACCGTCCCTTTTTACATTCTGGAGCTCTTATTGATGTATAATAGTGCTCTATAATACGAACCTCATGCTGAGACGTCTGGCATGCTGTGTTAGCAAACATAGCGGCACGACACCATACTGAGAGAGACTACTTCTGTATGTGTAGATCATCAAATATTGATCATATCAGTCTAAATTTATCATCATTCATTGTCCCTGTTACCACCAGGCAGAGATACCAATGCTATACTAATAAGAGTCCCTGGACAAGACTCCTAATGCTACCTTAGCTTAGCATTGTTAGCAGCTCTGCTAAACAGTGTAAAATATTTGTATACAATATTGCGTTTACAGTTGCTGCCCTCACTGATACTCGCTATGTCTCAGCTATGTTATGACATTCATTGCACTTCAAGTGCACCGATGATATGGTTAGCGAACAAGGTGATGTTAAGCAGTGGTTAGCTTTATTGTCCCCCAGAATTTGTGTTAGTGCATCCCTACAGGAACAGGGATGTCCAAGACTTGGAGCACTGAGCCTCTTCACACCTCCAGTTCAAAGTCCATGTTTGATGCATCTCCTGGCCCATCACTGTGTACTCTCCCTGCTAAGCCTCCCTCCCATCGGGGGCTGGATTTAAAAGCTCTGCTACCTCGTGTAGTGCATTTGCTGAGAGGTCTGGGTTACAGCTACATTACAAAGAGCCACGGGGCTGCGTCGGCTGCGGGTCAGCTCACAGGTTTACTCAGGGGGCAGGGGTGTTAATGCTACAGGCTTTAAAGAACTACAAGATGTCTTCACTTACCTCAAACAGGCAACCAGGGTAAAAGCTGGAACTAATCTCCACAAGAGTGTGCTTGCTTTAACACTTGACTGTGTCCAACAGAATATCCCAGTGGTGGCATTCGCAGTGAATCTCGCATGCTCTTAGTGATCAGGAGAAATCTGTTGCAGGCATGCACAGCTATTCAACTGCCGGTTTCCATCCACACTCTCAGCAATGAGAACAGATGTGTGGATGCCTATGGTCTCACAAGACTCACAAGATTAAGTTATTAGGTCCCACTTTACAGCAAGAATGGCCTTTAGAAGGGGGTTATGAAAGGTTTAAAAGTGCTTGATTAATACCTTGGCCCATAAGCGCCTTATAGACCATTAATAAGCAGATATAACACATATGCAATAGTGACCTTGTTTGCCAGGTCATCTGTATTGTTCAACATCAGATTTTGGTGATTTTGTATCTTGCTAAGTCTTCAGCATTATAAATATCAGATATAACTGTCAATAACGCCAATTTTGGTCTTTATTGATGTGTTTATGTATGTTATCTGACTGCGTAAACTCACAGATCACAGCATGCTAAGCCTCTCTGCACCTTATTCTGCTACCTAATCTAATAGTGTCTAATGTCTGTTTTATTTATCTTATTTATTATATTATTTCTAGTTTTAATTTTTGTTTACACGCACCTATGTCTGGACGTTTGCACTTTGTACTCTGTTGTTCTATATTGCACCTTGTTCCTGGAGGTATGTAATTTCACTCCACTGTGTATTTGCACATGGATGGAATGACAAAAAAAGACTCTTCACTTATCAAGCATTTTTAAGGTGGTCTAATAGTGGCGTGCCTTCATTTATTTATTCACAAACATTAATCTGTCTAATTTTATAAAATGATTGTTTTTTCCACCTGCTTGAGAGACAGAACCATTCTAATCACTGTGATTAACCACTTTTCTAGTCATTTCTTGTCACTGTAAAGCAGCTAACTAGGCTAATTAGCTAGCTAACTTGCCGTTTAGCTTATTAGCTGCAAAGAATCAATATGCTGCTCTACTCTGTACACACTCACACAAAAACAGGTCTACGTTTACACGAAACCATGGGGAGAATAAAACACCGCTTTTATTTTCTCCGTCGAGTGTTAATATAAGCAGAAACACTCGTTCTGTGAGCGCTAGCATAAGTGCTAATAGTGTTAGCTTCTCCTAGCTGCTCTCCTGATGTAGTAATGCTCTCTACAGAGTAATAACCCTAATAAGTCTATGTGGCACCAGTTATTTATTCACAAACATTAATATGGTTAATTCTCTTATCAGAAAAGACTTTGATATCCAAATTACGTTATAAAATAGTTTCATAGGTATCCTACTACTAACTTGGATCGCAGTCCTGATGAGATAAAAGCTAAAATGCATCTACAGAGCTTCATCTCCCTTTTACAGCGAGCATTAGCTGCCTTTGCAGGCAGCAGAATGAATTGGGTGACACTGTGCTTGTCCATAGCAAAGGAAAGTAATGAAAACAAATGGAGGGTCTAATTCCCGACGGAGCTTGAGGAGGAACTTAGTCATCAAGCTAATTTTATTCTTGTCTGGCCGAGAGACTCCATTTCCTTTGGGTGTTTTTACAAACGCCGGACTCCAACTTGCTGTATGATGAATACGGCTGCCTGATGGCCGGATGGCAGATGCTGGACCTGTAACACAAGCCCAAATTCTAAGCCCCTCCACTTGGGCTGATTCACAGTCATGGCCAGTGGCCTGAGCTGAAATAAGCTTGTGTGCTTTATGTTGGATTATTGTTGAACATCCTGAACTTGGATTAAAAATGGGACCCTGTTGTTGTAGACGCTGTAAGATTCATATGACCATTTCACTGAAACTTTTCCTGAGCTGTTGAGTGTTTCAGGAGAGCAGAGCATTAGTGCTAGTGACTGAACTATATGTAAATGTAGCACCATCTCACTTCTGACTCCAGTGTAACATTGCTGTGGAAGAACATACAGAATAAACAGCACTGCTGCCCATTGGTAGCTGACAAAGTTGGGAAACAGGCAGGTCCATACATCAAGACTTTATGGCAGATATTTATCATCTATCGTCATTCATCCATCACTGCTGTAAATTGTTACTTTAGTGGCAGCACAAGCCAATAGTGATGCTGCAATACAAAGACATACCAAAAGTCATGTGATATCAGTATGTAAGTTGATTATGAAGGGGTTTTTACCTCAGGGGTCAGCCTGGGAACGCCCCACCTGTACAAGGTGTTATCTTGTGAGTGCGGTTTAACACTGGCCAGTGTGCTCATGGCAAAGAGACATGAATTACCAGAGCTTAAACGAGGCATGATAGTGGAAAGCCTCAACTGGTCTCATGTTGGGCAAACTTGCAGACCACACCGTTCATCGAAACTCTCCTAAATGCTCCACCAACCAATTCTGACAACTTGGTGCATTATCCTGCTGGGAGATCCCATCAATTTGGGGGTACATTAAGTCCATTAATGGTCACCAAGCAGTGAAACTGTGGGCACCACATCAATAATGTGTTTAGGCTGACCAGTGGACCCATCACATGCCATAAGAACATGCCCAACCCCAGTATGAAACCACTACCAGCTTACACCATGCCTTGTTGACAACTGGAGTCCATGGCTTTAAGGGGTCTGTCAGACACAAGAATCCTACCATCAGCCCCAAACAACTGGCACTGATCTGTGAGATATGCCTGTTTGGCCTTCTCTGGATGTAAATTTTGTCTGGGACAGTTCTAGCCAGACGCTGCTGGGCACCATCATTAAGCACCCATGAGCAGCCACTACGATGTTCACTTTGGGTGGTAGTGTCCTCTATGAGGTATCCCTTGTCCACGTGACACTGTGGATTGAGGAAATGTGTTAAATCCCGGCACAACTTCAGAAATGAAATGTTCTATCCATCTGGCACCCAATATCATGCCTCGTTCAAGCTCTAGTAATTGACGTTGCCTTGCCATAAGGAATGCTGACCCGTGTTCAACCCACTGATACTGGTGTCTGCATTCCCAAGTCGTCCCCTGAAGGAACACCACTTTGTGATTAATTTAAATACTGATATCACATGACTTTTGGTGTTTTTTCCATTTTTTATTGTCAGAATGGTATCTAAGATGCAGCAGACCACCAGAAAGACTTACATTCACCCATTTATCCATCTGAAGGAATAAACTATTTGTGGGGACATCAGGACATCACTGGATTGTCATCCGGTCTCAAACTGAATATAGGTCTTTGCAAATTATGAAGTCAGTAAGCTAGGAAGAGTAGATATACAGAAGCTGCCACACCCAGCTGTAGAAGAAGCTATGTTCTTAAGATGACCTGGCCTGCATTGTGAATCTGAACCCTTCTCAAACTCCATTTGGTGTAGTTGAGATCACGTGGACATAGTAGATTTGAACTGTGGCTTTCATCAGGCTTTTAAAGCGGCAGTACTCCCTTAAATTCACATCCAACCTTAACAAACATCAGTTTATGTTCCAGTTCTACCTATCAGCAATGCAATGTGCCATGTTTTCCCTCATTTGCCTACCCTCCCACCCGGCTCAATAATTACGTTACATTAATTGCGTTTTGAAACTGTTTGAGCGTAACACAATGAGATAGGTCATCAGATAAAAGCCCTGCCGGATGAAAAATTCATTGAAAAAATTCTCATTCTCCCCCCCAAAAAAACTTGGACCAGATGGATAAGTAAAAAGATCTGCGTCACTAGACAGATACGTCCAGAATGTTCCAGAAGGAGCTACAGCCGTTTCTTCTTCTTTCTGCAGCACTTTTTTCCCACTTTGTGGCAGCTCCACAACTGGGAATTGTCCATGAGAGGCCTTCGGCAGGCCAAATCGCAACTCCTCGGAGCGGCGTCACCACACTCCCTCATTCGCAAGTGTGGTTATGGTTTATTCAGGGCGAGCCTTTTCAGTCCTGGTCCTGGTCTAAACAGGAACATACTTCAGCTGCTATCCTTGTTGATTTGCTTGCATGCAATCACATAGCAGAAGACGGGAGGGGAAAAACAGTAAAAAGCAATTAATACATGAAGCCGTGGAGGAAATTGGGCCCACTGAGGGGAAATGTGTTATTCTCAGAGCTGCTTAAAAACGCCCCAAACACGGGAAAGGCAGCTTTTAGTGTGGACACGGACGTCCCAGCAGGCACTTTGACGGACAGGAGAGCGGAGCCCAAACAAAGGAGGTTTACGATCAGCATAATCAATGTGACATTAGCACACGCATAATGGACGATGAGAAGGAGGGGGCGGTCAGGGCAGGCGCTGGAGCATGCGCTTAATAAAATTCCAACTGGCAACTTGGCCGATTACCGTTTCCGGGCCTTTGAGAGGGCTTTCTTGTTGCTTGCACCTCTTGCTGCTTTTCTTCCCTTCAAGAAGGACTTAAGACAATCACAAGATCTCCGTAGCACCCACTTTAAAAGCTATCAAGCGAGCATCTAAATTCTCAGCTGACACCCTCCTGCTCATCCGCTCGATGCCGCGTCAAGGAGGCGGCCTCCCTCCCTCTGCACGTTAATCATAACACAGTAAACCTCTGGCCAAGATTAAAGCTATCACGCGCCTGGAGTGAGACGCACTTGAAAAGCAGAGAGTGGTAATAAAGTGTGCTTTAAATAACAGAGAGGGGCTTCGTGTTTGCTCAAAGTCTTTTCAAGTTTGCTCTTGAGCTACAAACCAATTGGTTAGTCATGAAGCAGAGAGTGGCGGACTGCTGGCTTGCGCAAGATACTGCCACTTTTGTGTGCTGCCATCTTGATGTATGGGAGTGTGCTGTTTCCTGTAGATCTTGCTGCGTTCAAGGCAGGTCAGAATTACTGCCGGCGCAGGATGAGTCTCAAGCCAATGCTCAGAGGTGGGAATGGCCAGGGTTTAGCCGCGGGAACCATAGGATGTTGTTACTGTTCAATGATAAACATGCACCTTCATTTTTATCAATTTTCACTTTTATGCATCACAGCAGCTGCCGTTTACACTGTGTGGAAATTCTAAATTCCAGGAATGGCCCAAATCTGCTTGAAAAGACGTCTGGTTCCATTGACTTACATTAAAACAAGGTTAGGGTTTTGGACTCTCCTGTAAAGCTGCTAATTTGGAGATGTTTGTTTTTCTATGGGCAGCGATGATATGGTCTCAGTGTTAGCAGATCTGGAAATGGGCCAGAACACCATTCCGGGGGTAAACGTCAAGGTGGAACAGCGTTCTGGCTCGGGACTGCAGGATTATTTTTATAGGGAAGCTGTGTATAGTTGTTTTAAACGCTGTTCTAAAGTGTGTGCATGAGGCAAAGTGTCTGTTGAACACACATCAAGTTCAAGCTATGGTCTGTTCAGTCAATGGAAAGTCACAGTGCTGCAGCAGGGCCCGTCCTCCTGTTCTGGATGGAACGTTGGAACGTGATGGCAGCCACGAAACTCCACAATTGGTACTAAAACTGGTGTTTCACTGTATAATTTCCTCAAAGTTGATCTTTTGAGTGTGTAGTCTACACGGTATAATGATATGGAATATTATTTAATGATTGGTGGGTACATTTTTTAATACACTCTAAAAATGGCCTTTATATTCCTAGACTTTAAAAATCAACCAATGCAAGTACATTTCCTCTATTGAGCATTTAGGGAGCTGAAAGTCTTACCCTTCTTATCTTGGAAGCTTAAGATTCAAGAATCAAGATCTGCATGCAATTCTTACTGATGGTCGTGAATAAATCTCTAATATTAACACTGACTCCTTTTTGAGTATGTAGTATATAGTAGTGTTATGAATGTCTAAGTTAGCACTTAGAGAACTTGTATAACAAGTTAAAAAACTTTAAAAATGTATATTTTTCATAAACAGGAAAAAAGCTTTTCCTTAAAACAGTTCCCTTTCACTAAAACTACTCTTACCTAGCATGGAATGGAAAAGTAAATGCCCATCTGCTGTACTTCTTCTTGACCGACAGACACCTTTCACATACACTATCTCAAGGCAGACCCCTGAGCACAAATTCAATGTTGGTCTGGCCCACACTCGACTGACTCTCTGTTTTCCTCCATCACTTATTCCTCCCATAGACTCCCATTCATTTTCACCCCCTTTTGTTTCCTTTATACCCTTCTACTAAACTGTATGCACTCACTCAGGACAGATCCCCAAACTCTAACTCTTCATTTCAGGCAAAACCGTCTAGCTTGAAGCTTTAGCTGCCCAATAAGTCTGCACATCAGGATATGCATTTTTGTAGTTATGCATTACATTTACATCAGATGTATAGGTTTATATTTGCAAGACTAGCTCGTATTATCATTAGCAGGCTAGCTTGCTGGATAGCATTTGAGCCCCAATAACTGAACCGAACATTTTAAACAGGGTGAAACTGCCCAAAATGTTCAGCAATCAATATATGAATCATCAAATGATGGTCTTTAGTGTCTTTTGTGAATGAAAACTTCTCTTTCATAAACTTGATGAAGTGTGCAGGGATCTCAGGGAGAAAACAGGTAAATAGCACAGCTTTCCTCCATCTTTACAGCTCCGACCTTAAGGCAGTAATGAGGCAGCCTGGGCCGGCACTGGATTTGCTCGGTTGGAGTTGTTTATTTATTCCACAACATTGTAATTCGAAGGTCTAAATCACGCTAAATCAATTTTACCGGAGGGGTCTCAGGCTGTCGAGAACACCCCAAGGTAAACGATGAATTTTACCCCTATTCTGTCCAACAAAGAGGACGTTCAGTGGCATTCACAAAGGAGCAGTGCGCAGCGAACAAAAACGCGCTTGCCAACCTTGGTTGAAAAACCATAGTAACAGAGCAATATAAGAGCGTGCCCAGTAAGACTGGAAATGGACTGAGCCTTATAAGCTCTTGAAGAGCAGATTGAGGAGTAAGTGTTATTATTATTATTCCCTTATATTATTAACCCAAGGTGAAATACATACGGAGGAGAAAGGCCTGTCAGTCACATAAACAGCTGCATTGTCTCTGAAATCTTTTTTTTCCTGTCTTCAGATCAATATTAAAGAGTCTGTTCCACCTCTGCACATTCAGCTAAAACCAAACCATGTGACCCTAACCCCTCCGTCCCTATTTAGATAGCTCAGATATACAGGCTAGGCCTAAAGGATGAGTGGAAAACATACTTAAGGCTATTTATCACATGACATTTGTTGATTTTATGAGTCGATCCAAGCCAATACATCTACACGCCAGTACACCTATAGTTACTCCTGAATCTCTAATTAGTCTCTGTAAATAAATCTATAATACTAACTCTAACTAGTGTTTGAGTAGGTTGTATATAGTACTGTAATGAATGTCAGAGTTAAGCATATCTAAAACATCGAACAGTCGATTTCTGAGTAATGATGGACACTACTGACCCACAATGCAGTGAAAAACAGAAAAGGGCGGTGCTCCTGACGTCTGGGAGAATTAGTTAAGATGGTGGATGGTGATGATGTGCCGGCTGCGATGGTGGCAGGACCATAGATGGTGTATAAATGTGAGTTAAACACAAATCTGTCCAAACAGCCTGTATAATAAATGTACTGTAGTTAATAAGGTGTTTGTTTGTTTGTGTGTGTGTGTGTGTGTGTGTGTGTGTGTGTGTGTGCATGTGCCTGTTTGTGTGTGTGTGTGTGTGTGTGTGTGTGTGTGTGTCATCGCTGTCTGTTAGTACGTTAGGATGCAGTATGCTTATACTGTGTGCACTAGACTGCAGGACTCGCATTATTAAGATTAATACATAGTATATACTGTTAAGTGTTAGTATGTGGTACACAACTGAGGTGCAGCCTATGTCTCTCTCCAGCCATGGCATGTTCATTACAGACCTCATGATCATTAATGCCTCCGCAAACACCTGCAGTTTATTGTTGTGCTGATACTGCAGTTATGTTATCATTGTTTGTGTTTAGATTTAGATTTTAAGTTAAAGAGCACAAAAAACTGCTTATTTATTTATCAACATTCCACAAGGTAAAATAGTTCTGTCAGACGCCCTGCTGCTAAAACGTCATCATCAGTCTATTGGCCCTTCAGTCATAACAGTCAAGGCAGTGGCGGGATCGTTAGGAGATGTTACTGGCTACACAGCAAAGTTGGTGCATAGTAAGAACCTTCAGCCCTACCTATGCACCTACATATTTACCCACCTACCTCTCTACTTACCTACCTACCTACCTCCATCACTACCAACCCACCTACCTGCCTACCCACCTACCTCCCTGCATACCTCTCTATCTACCTACCCACCTTCCTACGCACATCCCTCTATACTTACCTACCTACCTACCTCCATCTCTACCTAACCACCTACCTACCTACCTCTATCCCTCCCTACCTGCTTACGCACCTACCTTTATACTCACCTACCCTTCTACCCACCTACCTCCATCCCTACCTATGCATCTACATATTTACCCACCTGCCTCTCTACTTACCTACCTACCTACCTCCATCACTACCGACCTACCTACCTGCCTACCCACCTACCTCCCTACATACCTCTCTATCTACCTACCCACCTACCTCTTTACCTAACTACCCACGTACCTCTATACATACCTACCTACCTACCTACCTCCATCTCTATCTAACCACCTACCTGCCTACCCACATACCCCCCACTTACCTCTCTATCTACCTACCCACGTACCTCTATACTTACCTACTTACCTACCTCTATCCCTACCTACCTGCCTACCCACATACCCCCCTACATACCTCTCTATCTACCTACCCACGTACCTCTATACTTACCTACTTACCTACCTCTATCCCTACCTACCTGCCTACTCACCTACCTCTCTACCCACCTACCTACCCACCTACCTATCTACCTACCTACCTACTTAACTACCCACCTACGTACCTACCTACCCACTTACCTCTCTACCCATCTACCGCCCTATCCACCAACCTCTCTACATACCTCCCTACTTATAAACCACCTACCTTCCTGCCTTCCCACCTACTTTTGTACCCACCCACCTGCCTCCCTCCCTACCCACCCACCTGCCTCCCTCCCGACCCTGGCCGGCTGACAGCTAGAGCCGAGCAGAGATGAATCAATTAAGGCACATCAAATCAAGAATTCATGCGCTCTGAAAGTGACAAATATTGGCTGGGACTGTCAAAGCTGTCAGCCCCGTGCTCCCCTTCCCTCCCGCTCTCCCTGGTGAGCTCTGAGCCTCCCAGCCATTAGCCAGCGAACTGGAACTATGGGTAATGGTGTCAGGATGAGGCCAAGCTGTTTGTCATATCATGAATGCCTGGGCATTAAACATTTTTGGTGCCCCATTTTTGCCTCTCTCTACTGTGACATCTCTGATGGGTTCATTTGATGTTACTGGCTGGTGTAATGCTTCAGCAAAGCTGATTGCAACTTAGTGTGGATCCTGGAAGGGAATCAGCTGGTATTACTGCTGGCTTTACTGCTAGCATGTTTGCTCTAATGCCTGTTGTTTACTGTCACACCTTAGTTAATTGGTCAGTTAGCATTAGCATTTACATTAGCATGTTTTGGCAGATGCTCTTATTCAGAAGGATATGTATCCGAATCATGTTACAGAGAGATACACTGTAAAAGCCTTGTGTAAAGGCAATTATCTTAAACAATATCTGAATAAAATATCTTAAAACTAGTTGATACAAAATAATTTTCAATGTCAAATGATTGGAAAATGTAAATTGAATGTCTGTAAATAACCCAAATATAGGACGCATATTTTAACAATGCTCATTTTCAGAAATAGTGTAACAAATGCTGTTTAAAGTGGTAGTAACTTAAGGCTCCTGCATATGGCGCTGCACAAGATTAATAATAGGGGCTATAAATCCCTGTGGGGTGTGAGTGATGGGATCCATAGATTAAGAAGAGGTGCTACAGTGCAGTGAATGTCTCGTTTCATGTGTGGAAAATGGCTCCAAAGCAGAACAATAAATAATAATAATAATAATAATAATAATAAATGGAGATTAATATGGACAATATTTATTGTGTAATGTGTGACAACAAACTGTGTATGATGGCGCTGACAACGGTGCCTCCACACACAGATTCATAGTGAGAACCTAAGGCTTATAATAATCTTAAAATGAGACTAACATGTATCAGCTAGATATAAGATCAGTTTACTCACCTTCACTAGGAATATTAATTAAAAGGTGTCCAGTTCCTTTTTTTTTGCTTTTTTATCATCCCAGTAAGCCTGAACACATTTAGTGGTGTTGAGGTTAGTACTCATACTTTAGCCGTTTTGGTTTGGTGGTCTGACACAGTTGTAAGAAGCCAAATTTATACTTACTTACTAATGCTTATATTTATGCACATAACACTACACTACAACAAAAATGAAAAAAGTTTTAGTTTTTAAGTTTTAGTAAGCCAAATTTCCCAGCATATCAGCAGATAATTTGGACAGTTTCTAGCAAATTTCTTCAAATAACCAAAATTATTTGTCAATAAAGTAAGAACATATGTCTTACAAAAAATCACATAAAACAAGTGCAAATTGTATAAAAGTAAATCATTGTACATTTTAGTAAGTAAAATAAATTAGTAAGTACTAAAAACTTAGTAAGTAAAATAAATTCACCTCTAGTTGATAGATCTTAAAATCGTTTTTTTTTTAAATTTATTTTAAGTAATTTTATTAAGTCAAATTTTCTTGATCTATTAGCAGAAATGTTGGCTTGTTTTAAGTTTCTGAAAATAATACAAAATACTGAAAAATTACTAAATCACTTAAATGAATCCAAACAAGTACAAAACATGTGCAATTAAGATAAGTAATCTCATAGTAACTCTACAACAATCTTAACATTACAAGTATATGATATATCAACTAAATATAAATAATTTAATAGGCATATCTATTATCTAGTCTCATATCCATTTGATATATCTCAAAATTAAAATTTTTAGATTCTTCTAAGATTGTTTTGAGATTATTGTACTTTTTTCATATTTCATATTTCAGCCAGCTTCTTTCAATTTATTGGAAATATTTTGGCTTGTTTTAAGCTAATTTCTTAAAATAGGCAAATTTGCCATTATATTTAGAAAATGACTGAAATTACTAAAACAAGTAAATATCTGGGATTAAGATAAATGATATTATAATAAGCCTACATATATTTGAATTTAAATAAATGAGAATTTAAAACTATATAACCAGATATAGGTTTTTCTTGCCAAGATATTATTTTTTTAACATCTTTTACAGTGTACTATTTCTTAACCTTACCCTGAGGGCAGATGCTTCCTAGGTGAAACCAGCCACCGTTCCTAGCTTTCTGAGACCATATGGGGCAGCTGATTACCCCACTCCGGCTCTGTTTAAAATCCATTCCCATCGCCGTTTCTGTCATTTCTCTCGGCCTTGCTACAAACACATAGCAGCCACTTGATATGTTTGCATGGGGATTTAGGGATGAACATTAGCGTGTTTTCAGAGCGAACATCTGGTGGGGGTAAAAGGTTACAGTAGGGATCCCAGCCCTTCACAGAATTCCTTCCATCAGATAAATCACCAACAAGTCACTGTGAACTGGGGGTGGATGAGAAGGAGGGGCGGGGGGCGGTGGAGGGGGGCATTAACTCAATCCTGCCTGAGCACTCTGAACCCAGGTCCTCTGTCAAACTGCTTCTCGGCCACTTAAAGTACAGAAGTGCATTAAGCAAGCACAGAGGCGCCCATTCATTCCAGATCCAAATCGCTACCCGCCGCTGTCCGGCATGATGGGGACGCTTCTATTTTCTTGTCAGTGTCTCTTGGAGCTCTCTCTTGCGCACTGGCATTCATGCTAGTGGAGAGAAAAGTATGTTCAGACATGTCAGGGGAAGTGTTCTCCAACCGCTAATGATGCAGCTGACCAGTGGTTCTCCACTTCAGAGGACAAAGCTAGAGCCTCGCAGTTAGGCTGCTGGAACTAATGCTGGAACGCTAATGTGGGTGAACACTTGCCATCAGGACAGTGCATGGCACCTAGGGAACGCTGTCATTATGGAGGGACAGCTACATGAGGCATCGATGACTCAGACACATGTCAGGAGCTGTAAGCCTTACAAGTTGGCACGATGGTGGACTGTCACACAAAATGCCGTCAGAGCCGTCGTAGCTCACGAGGCCTCGTGGTGTCCAGTGCTTGTTCTTTGAGGGTGGAATAGAAGTACTGGCCTATGCCTTTCTTACCATTGTTTAGGTGACCTCACCGCGTGCGAGGAGCTGAAACCAGGAAGTGTTGCAGAGCGGCGGGAATAGCAAGATGTCATTGCCTTGACTTGCCATGACTCATTTGAAAGCAGGGAAGCTGTGGGGTGGCACACGGAGGGCACACTTCACACCCTTCAATGACTGGGAAGTACTTGACAGCTCTTCTGGCCTGACTTCTCCACTTCCTTCCTCTTACGTAGGTTTTGCATCAATGAGCCTCCTGCTCCATGCTGATTACAACTGTAAACTCTCTCGCTCTCTCTTTTCCTCCCTCTCCTCCCAGTCTCATCAACCCACTTCCCCACCACCACCACCCCCAAGCCGACATCTCTGTTTACCGCTTTCTGTCTGCTACTTCCTGCATTCCCTCTCAGCTGGCTAATGGCCCATACTGGGTTTCATCGCCTGCATATCTAGCACGTTTGTGATCTATGGCAGGTGACGTTCCCGGTTTTTCTGTGTTCAAATGCAGGGTGAGAGGAGACGGCAAGCTGACACAGAGACACAAGAAATTCCCTGCATTTTTTCTCAGGACTCTCTGCAAACAGAGGAGACGATAGGACTAGGATAGGACTAGGATAGGACTAAGTTGACTCCATGCCTTGCATGGACATTTTGCCATGCATGAGTAGTCAACTCCGCATCTCTTGACATTCGGGTTGATTTAGTGATCAGCGTCTTGTCCTCCTGTGCTCAGGCACAACTGCATGGTTGTAGACAATAAATCTGTCCTGGGATGGGTGGAAACACAATATATATGATAACACGTGGATGACAGACACATCAGACAGGGACAGACGTATGATATTGCCTCTGGCGACGTCTGCACACCGCAATTAGCCAGAGGGTTACAATGCAAAGCAAGAACAAGAGGATAAGGTGTCCTCTTATCACCAAAGAGGATAGCGTAATGGTCCCCTTGCTCATTTAAAGTGTGTGCTGTTGTTTACATTAGCTTTTATTACCGTCATATCGTCTGTGGCCTCACTGTGGTTACTGTGGTGCGCGGACTGCTAGCCGTCCTTCGGCATAGTCCATTTATGAGCTGCCGCGGCAAAAACTTTGCATGCTTTAGCTCCGGTGGTGCCACTCTGCCAGTGGCCGACTGTATTGCATACTGACAATAACCTGCCGGTGAAAGACATGCGCCCTCAATGGAACAGATGCAAGCGGTCACAACCTTGGTCTTTACTGGAAAGAGGAAACACGATAACGTTTGAGGGTTTAAGCCTCATTAATTTGTACACCTCGCTAACAACCTCCGTCAAGCTGCTGCTGTGAAGCTGCACGCTGGACACGTATTTTGGAATTGTGGATAAAGAGCCGGAAAAAACAGCCAGGATTGATCCCAGTGTAACATCATCCGGGGATTTCCTGCTTGTTGGTGACTAACATAAACGACATTTACCAAA
Organism: Prochilodus magdalenae; assembly: GCA_024036415.1. NCBI lineage: Eukaryota > Metazoa > Chordata > Actinopteri > Characiformes > Prochilodontidae > Prochilodus > Prochilodus magdalenae. The sequence goes on from JAMWET010005162.1 coordinate 122,857, forward strand.
TAACGTCCTGACCAAACGTGCTTCCAGAGGAGCTCATTGAAACGGTAAGCATGGTGAGTGCTTACTGGGGCTTTTAGTAGAAGCGTTGATGGATATCCAGGCCCTTGCTCCCCTCAGAGTGATGCCCGTGTCCGCTGGCAGGCCAGGGATCGGCCTAGATGAATGAGGTAATAAGGCCCCTGCCAGGAGTTATGCCTGACCCACTGAGTTGACGACACACAGCACAAGTGGGACCCTGTGGGACTGATCGCTCAATCTGCTGTCCCCATCCCTCCCCCGCCCTCAAAGACCTCCTGCCCAGGGCTTAGCATACAAAGCCTGGCCTGCTGAGAGGAAATCAAAGCCAGTGATTCTTCACCCCCCTTCCCTATCCCTCAGCTTTCACTTCAGAAGGCCAGTTCCTTGACTTCTTGCTGCCTGTTGGCTTAGCAAACTGGAATGCGCTAACTTGGCCACCTTTTGCATGGGTGCATACCTCAGGAGCGGGATTCCTGCCTTGTCCTGGCCACAACGGAAGCCCTTCATGGTAGTGAATTGAGCCAAAAACTGGTCTCAAATTCATAGACGCTCATAAGGGGCGCACAAAGAAGCTATGGTGCATGTGCCCCAGCCTGATGAATGGCATTCCATGCTTCAAGGCTGGGGGCCACCACTAGCTGCCATGTCTGGAATGGTGGAGACTGGCGACATGGGCCAGATAGCGACAGAGAGGCCCAAACAGATGGGAGTGGTCTGACAAATTACTCCCATCCCCAGCTCGTGGCTCTCGGGGGGACCCTGGGGGTTAAACCGTGGACTTTCTCAGAGCGGGGCCATTTATTTTGGATGTCATTAGCCAATCAGTCACTGAACTTGTGCTTGTGGCTTTGAGGTTGTTGCGCGAAACATGTGAAGGGGGCAGCGTTTCAGATTGAAGCGGGGATTAACAGTCCTGGCCAACACTCCTTGACCGTTATATAACCTCCTGTCATGCCACACCCCTTCCCAGTTTTGGCCTGCTGTGGATGTTTGGTTTCCCTGACGGTCTGGACTTTTCGACAGCCACATTGTTTGGCAAGTGCTAGCTTGTTGCTTGGCTGAACAAGCTATTTTCTCCCATCATGCAAAGGGAACAAAAAATAAAACAACTGTTTATCCATTCATTGCTTTGTGCACTACATGGAGGGTTTCCATTTGCGACCATGTTAAAGACGAGCGACAGGAAGAGGGAGCGGGCTAACGTGTCACGGAAGCCACTGAGTGACAGTGACAAGCAGCAGACTTCACTGGCTGTAGCTCTTGCTCACCCCACTGACTGATGCAACATGACACACAGGTGGAAGTGTCAGACGAACAGGGTCTTTTGTTACCTCTCTGGTTGCACTATAAATCAAAAAAAATTCTGATCAATGAATGGTCTCTGTGCATCATTACATCATTTATTTGCCTATGCAATGTGCAGCATGTGTTCATTTTTAATATGATGCATGTTTAGAACCAGACTGTCCAGGCAGATTCCCCTTTTCAGGAAGCAAGGACACTGATCTGATTGGACAGGGTTGAGATGCAAAGAATGAAAGTTATTATGGAGAACACTGGCGCTGAAATGTGCAAACTTTGGAGACAATCTCAAGAGATTGGAGAGCCAAAGTGCTTCTTAAAGGTTTGCACACTAATAAGCCGGTTCCACCAACAGGTTCGGTTCCGGTTCTGGCTTTTAACCCATTTGGTGCATTTCCACCTGGAAAGTTCCCAGCTGGAGCCAAAGAATAGTGGGTTCCTCAGCACAAACCGTGACGACATCCATGGGCGTGTCAGTTGTTGAGGAAAGAGAAGGCCACAATGATGTCTCCCAGTGGTCTGGTAATAAACCTCCTCTATGCTTTCTTATCCCAGTAGTTGGTCTGTGCTTGCTTTCTGGATACAGCACAAATGCTCACCTGAATGCTCTGCCATCTTGGTACCACTCTTTACTATCGCTGTGCAGTGCGCTCTGTTGACGCTAAGGGCATATTTTTTGACATTTCTGGTTTTTCCAAGTTTCTAAGAAGCATGAAGGGAACCAGTTCAAGATCCAGAATTCTTTTGGTTTAAATTAGCTAAAAGACTTTCTGATCTAAAATAGCTCTGGTTCTTGAACTGGTTCCAAACTGGGTCCGTTCAGGTCATTCTAGCTGGGAATGAAGTTTTCGGGTTCCAAACATTTTTGGTGAAAAAACAGCGCCGAGCTGTTCTAAATTATGTGCACAAACTGTACAGAAGTGTTTCCGTGTTGGCTTAAAGTGCACTAACTAGGCCTACAGTTTATCAAGATATCGACAACTATCCAACTCTGAAATGTTTGGTTCAAACAGGAATGATCTGCTCATATACAGTATTTTGATCTGACATATAGTTTTTGTAAATTTTCCCATTAAGAATAAATGGGAAGGAAAAGTGGACACCCATCTACTGTACTTCTGCTTAACCGACAAACCCTGTTTCACATACACTCTCTCAGGGCAGCTCCCCGAACAAGAATTCAATATGGGTCTGACCTATACTCGTCTGTTTGTCCTTTCCCCCCATCCCTCATTCCTTCCATAGACTCCCATTCATTTTCACACCTATTCAAACACTATATCTTCTTTTACCCTACAGACACCAAACTGCATGTACTCACTCAGGGCAGATCCCCAAACTCTAATCCACAGACATACTGACACACACTCCTCTATGTGTTGCTTATTCATCCCATAGACAACCATTCATTTTCAGCAACAACTTAGCAGCCGGCTAATAACAACCATGCACTTTCTTTAAGATATCTACTGTGTAGTTCTTCTTATTTTCTGCCTGCTAACTCATCCCACAGCTTTTAAGATATCAACAGCATTCCAAATCCAATGCTCTACTTTTATATGGCTTTTTGATCAGATTTAGGTTTTCAGAAAAGCTGAATTAAATTCTGATTTTATTTTCCACTTTTAGAATGGAATGGGATAGAAAAGAGCACGGCCAGCTACTTTACCTCTGCTAGACAGACAGACAGCATTTTAATCATGGCAGAACCCTGGGCACAACTTTAATGTAGGTCCGACACACACTTTTTTGTCTGTTTGTCTTGTTTTCCATCCCTCGTTCCTCCCATAGAGCACCACTTAAACCCCATTGCTTCCTTTAACAAGCAACAAGCTCAGGCTCGGCAATGACTCTGCAGTTTCTTCAGAAAGTGCACTTTTCTAGTCATGTATTGCACTTTATTCACATTTACTGGCAGCCAATCCATGTGCCATAGCTAGACGATTAAATTGTTGTTTGTATCACTTATTTTCTTCAGTGATGTTTCTTTGTAGGCAGTTTGGGAATTGTTTGGCCAACTCAAGCTCCATCACCATAAGCCATTGATTGACCTACTTTGCTGTCTGCACACTCCTGGGATGAACCTCTTTTATTAAAAAGGCTTGACGCAGCACATTGCGATGGCCACTAAAGTACTTGCAGTGCCTCATATTTCTATGCTGCTTATTTGAGAGCAAATCCACAGAACTTTTCCAGCATCTTGGCAAAGTCTTTTTAGAGGTCCGTCATTTACAAAACGAAGAAGGTTGACCGAGGGAGCAGCTGCATCATGACGCTGTCCCTATTAATTCTCATAACTGATGGCTGCGTCAGGAGTGGAAAGAGAAAAATAGAGAGGGAGAGGCAGGGAGAGAAAGAGGAGAGAAAGATAATGACGGAAAACACTGATGAATGCTCTCGAAACCAGAGATGCCGCGGCACAGATGGGGTTAAATCGAGACAGGTTCAATCGAGATGGAAAGTGATGGCTGGGGAGGAGAGTGAGATGCGTGTTGCGTCAGAAGAGGGGGAGTCAGATGGATAGTCAATGAAGTAGTTAATCATTTTCTCTTGGCGGTTATGGATCTAATATGTGCTAAAAGGCCACAGAAAAATGAGAGAGCTCAGTATTCAAAGGCAAGTGTGGTGGTAGATGAGACAAGCAACGCTGAGTGATGGAAACCAGGTTACATACAAGAAAGCATACTCAGGTTTATTAGAACCTAAGCTGGTTTGGACTGTGCTGAGGCCACTACTTGATCTGTTATTCAGCTGAAGTCCAGAGACATTTCAGATTGCTCAGATTCATTTTTAGACTGTTGGCCATCAGCAGTCAGCAACACAAAGGAGGTGTACTTTGAATCCAGATTGGTCTGTTTGCACTTTTATTCGTTAGAAAAAAGACCTTTTTGGGGAGGACAGAGCAAATGAGATGGTATGGCCCTGCGTAAAAATCAGAGACCACTAAGCTCTCTGGACAAAAAACAAGTAAAGTATTTAAGCTGGGAGTAACTTCAGGCTCCTGCAGATGGCGCTGCACGAGGATGACGGGGCTGTAAATCCCTGCTGGGTGTGAATGACGGGATCCATAGATTGAGAAGAGGTGGTACAGTGCAGTGAAGTCTCCAAAATGGCTCCAAAGCAAATGTTTATGATTGGCTAAAAGGAGTGACTGCCTTTGGGCATGCCAAAGACCAGAGTGTGAAGGAAGTAGCTGAATCTGCAGGTGTATGGAAGCGTACCGTCATACTGGTCTACCAGCAGTGGCTAAAATCCCAGTCTACAGGGAATTCTCCTCAGAATTGTGCCAGGGAAGGCATCCATCTATCTATCTATCTATCTATCTATCTATCTATCTATCTATCTATCTATCTATCTATCTATCTATCTATCTATCTATCTATCTATCTATCCATCCATCCATCCATCCATCCAAACACTTATTATCAAAAGACCAGCTGTTCCAGAAGGAAGTGGGATTGTAGTGCTAGTGGAAAGGGAGATAAAGGTTACAAGGAACAATAAATGATAAATTTAGACTGATATGATCAATATTAATTGAGCTACACATACAGAAGAAGTGTCTCTCAGTATGGGGTCAGGCTGCCATGTTTGCTAACCCAACATGCCAGACGTCTCGGCATGGAGTTGTAGATGCTCCTAATGGTGTCCTGTGATAATCCATCCCATGCAGCTTGAACATTCTTACACAGTTCCTGTAGATGGTGCACTAGGGGTGGAGGTGGGGTGGCACCAAGCCTTCTATATGTGTATATATATATATATATATATATATATATATATATATATATATATATAAGAACAAAGCCAGAGCTTCTGGTAAATGCAAAAAAAAAATCTCTATATATGTATATGTATAACAGTGTATATGAATATGAGTGCTGGACTGCAGATACACTTGCTTGTGCACCTTCTAAACCAGGAGAATTGTAGGCCTGCTCATCTCTGTCCTCACCTGTGTGACATGTGCCTTGCAGTGTCCTCAAACACCACGCCTGCCCTGTCCTGGCATCTCCTAACCTGTGGCAGTGAGGCCCACCCTCCTTCCCCCATTCCCCAGGACACCTGTCACTCACCTGTCTTCTCCTTCATCAAGCTCTGATGGGCCCCGGACTGTGCCCCCACAGAAGCTGTAGACCATCAGAGCGAGAGGCGCCTGGCTGCCCTCGTTTTTTTGGTGTGTGTGAGTGGGTACATGTGTGTGACACATTCATAGGTGTTGACTGACAAAGAGGTGATGTGGCACAGGTAGAGAGAGAGCACAGACATATATCCTAAAGGCGCGTCTAGCATGGTTTAGCATAATGTGTTCACATCCTTGTGTGATGAGGTGAGTATTCAGGTCCACTTGTCATCAGAATCAAGTTTTTATTCCATTTGAAATATCTGGATGACATACAAATAAATATTTTCAATATGCTGAGGCTTTTTACCAACATTTAACATGATCCATTAAGATTAATCATGTTTATCTGTGTAGTTAGTCACTGCTATTTGCACTTAACTATTTTCTTTGTAGTGTCGACATGAGCTTTATCAGCAGTGAAAAAACACTAACACATTACACTTACTGAGTCACTGTACACCAACACAGTACTTACAGTACACTAACACATTACACTTACTGAGTTACTGTACACCAACCCACTACTTACAGTACACTTAAGCATTACACTTACTTAGTTACTGTACACCAACACACTGCTTACAGTACACTAACACATTACACTTATTGAGTTACTGTACACCAACATACTACTTACAGTACACTAACACATAACACTTACAGAGTCACTGTACACCAACACAGTACTTACAGTACACTAACACATTACACTTACTGAGTTACTGTACACCAACCCACTACTTACAGTACACTTAAGCATTACACTTACTTAGTTACTGTACACCAACACACTGCTTACAGTACACTAACACATTACACTTACTGAGTTACTGTACACCAACATACTACTTACAGTACACTAACACATTACACTTACTGAGTTACTGTACACCAACCCACTACTTACAGTACACTTAAGCATTACACTTACTGAGTTACTGTACACCAACACACTGCTTACAGTACACTAACGCATTACACTTACTGAGTTACTGTACACCAACACACTACTTACAGTACACTAACACATTACACTCACTGAGCCACTGTATACCAACACACTACTTACAGCACACTAACGCATTACACTTACTGAGTTACTGTACACCAACACACTACTTATAGTACACTAACACATTACACTTACTGAGTTACTGTACACCAACACACTACTTACAGTACACTAACGCATTACACTCACTGAGCCACTGTACACCAACACACTACTTACAGCACACTAACGCATTACACTTACTGAGTTACTGTACACCAAAACACTACTTACAGCACACTAACGCATTACACTTACTGAGTTACTGTACACTGTACAGCATATTTCCTATACCATTACACCACCTCCATCAGCCTTGAATCTTGACAAAAGCTTTGTTGGGCGCATTGTTACGTGCTGTGTTACCAACAATCCTAATTCCCCAACATAGTCAATTTCATGGGTATCACATTTTTCCCATTCTAAACACTGATTTGAGTCTGAACCTGCTGGCCTGTGTCATTGTGGTGTTAAGCATTGAACTCCTGCCACACAATGTGGTCAGATGTTCCTGATAAAGTTCCTCATACCACCACATTACATAATCTTTTGAGCATTCCCCCTGCTTTTGTTAGTTTGCTGCTTATTGAATTTTCTAAAAGTCTTGCTGAAGTATTGATTTTACAGACATCAGTCGTGTGTTTTGTTAGTGCCTGATACTTCAGATTTGATGTAGCATTGCAGTAGCTGACAAAAACTTTGGCTTTCTCAAGCAATCAGTCAATGGATTATTCCAACTGCGGAGTCAGTCATAGCAACATACAGCATGTAAGCAGCTGGGTAGGCGCAGATCGGTCAGCGTGCCCATACAAACCCCTTCCCGCTGAATACCGTACCGACAAGGGTGACATGGGCATCAAATCCTTCATGGCAGAGGGTTTCCCTGATATCAGTACAACCTTTAGCAGGGTAATGTGCCCTGCCACAGTTCACGCTTTGTTCAGGAATAGCTTATGGAACATGTGGAAGAGTTCAGGGTATTCAGCCTTGACCTGAGAAGCATCAGCTTGCAACTTAGAGGACTGAAAGGATCTTTTGCTAGCATCTTAGTGCCAGATATCACATTTAGAGTTCTTGTAGAATCCCTGCCTTTGTGGGTCAGAGCTGTTTTAAGTGGCATTAAAAGAACCAATGGCAAATTAGGCAGGAGGTCATGTTTTTTCTCATTGGTGTAAATCCAAAAATGTTCCACCACATTTAAATCAGGTACTTCAATAAGTTCCCAGTCCTGATGCACAGCTTGCCTGAACCTTAGAAAAGAGTTGCCAATTAAAGGGAATTATCTAGGGAAGCCCAAAGTCACCATGACCATCATCTAAAGGGCTTTAAAGCTCTTTGGCACCAACCAATTACTTGGGATTAGTTGGAATGGTATTTCTGATCATGCATTTATAGATTGGGAAGAAGTGGTACAGATAGACGAATCTGCAGGTGTACAGTCAAACAGGTCTACCAGCAGTGGCTAAAATCCCAATCTACAGGGATTAAAATAAATAAATAAATAAAGTTCCTCGTAATTGTGCCAGGGAGTGCATCCACCATATCTGGCACCACCGAGCTTCTTTAATGTTAGGGTGTCCGAACATTGATGGCCTACATCCAGAAACTTGTCCAGTCCATGCTAAATCCAACATCCACAGCTATTATAGGTGGTTGTGGAGGTGTTACACTCTGTTAGGTATGTTTTAGTCACAGGGGACTTTTATTGTAGTGATCTAAAGCAGGAAAAATGCAGATAAGAGAAGTATGATTGTACGCTTCTGGCACTGACCAAGAACCAAAAAAAAAAGGTTTCAGAAAGAGCAATGGTATGTCCTCTCCTGAGCATCCGCTCGAAAGGGCAAAATATTCATTATAGCGTGATATGGCCATTCCTAAACTTCATGACTATTATGAGCGCTGTCTGAAATATTGGGCAAATAAAGATCAGCGCAGTCATGGCAAGACTGCAGGCATGCACTGGGCGGCCGGCCTGGTGTCTGAGGCTGGACCCGGACTGCTTCACATATTTGTAGAAAATTGGAGGAGACAAAGAAAGAGAGAGAGAGAGAGGGAGAAGGAATCCACGCGCGAAGCCTCTGGCCACTGCCCCAACTCTCAGCGAATCAGTCTGGCCTTATTGCCACGTGGCATATGGTCCAAGACAAACTGTCAGCCCTGGACTTTGTGGATGCTTTGGTGCTGTGGGGGCCACAAAGGGAGAGGCGCGTTTCGCTTCTCTGCAGCTGGCATCGCACTGACTTAGCACTGATTGGGGTGAGCGTTGGGGTGGTTGTGGCTCGTGTGTCTGCATGTCTTGGCGTGGGGAGGGTGGAGGAGGGGGGGAGGTTGGGGAGGGAGCAGGCCAGTGCATTGCTGTGGGGGACAGCATGGCCAGCCCTGTGCAGCTGTGGCAAATTGATCAAATTGTGGAAAGCAAGACTTTGGGCCAATTATATGGGTCATGTCAGCGTCCCTCTGGTCTCTGTTGGTCAGATGGAGGGAAAAAAAAAGATCTGTGTGTATGTGTGTGTCTTGTGTCAGTTTGAGTGTGTTTCTAGCTGTGTGCATGCTTTCTACAACCAAGGCGAGTAATCATTATTTCTCAGGCCTACACTGTAAAGAGCACTTGCGCAGCTTAAGCCTGGTTAAAGGAAACAATAGGGTTTGAATGGGGGTGTCAATGAATGGGAGTCTATGTGAGCAATGAGGGATGGGGTAAAAAAGACAAACAGAACTGAATTCGTGTTCAAATAGCTGTATACAAACACGACATTCCCAATCAAACCGTTGGAACAATGTCTATCTTGAAAACTATGGGTCTAGTTAACAGACAAAAATGTTTATCAAGAAGGCTGCTTGTACATCAACCCCTACTGTCTTAGGCACTGTGCAACCTGGTGGTGGCTCCATATTAGGGTGGGGTGGGCATGGGTTGGAGCCACTAGTCCGACTAAACGTGTTATTGACTGGTTCTTGCTAGGTTTCACTGTGTGGTGACCATTTCATGGACATCATGGAACCCACAAGGATGGGATCTTCCAGCAGGATAATGCATTGTGCCATTGGGCCCAGATTGTCCAGAATTGGTTCAAGGAGCATTCTGGAGGGCTCTGATGGCCTGCACGTTCATCCAAAATGAGCCCAATTGAGGCACTCCATTATCATGCCTCGTTCAGACTCAGATAGTTTACGTCTCCTTGCCAGGAGCACACTGGCCAGTGTTCAACTGCACTAACAAGATAACACCTCACAACTTATACAGGTGTGGACATCCCAAGCCGTCCCCCAAGGTAACACCACTTCATAACCATTCACATACTGATGTCCCATGACTCTCGGTATGTCTTTGTATATTGTGCTCCTAATTTATTTCTTTCTCTGATTGTTTGAATGAGCTTTGAGAGTTTTTCCATGGAGCTTGTGTACATGCAAGTTCAACTCTATGTACAATCCTAAAAATAATGGCCCCAAAATGGGTTTTACCTTTCATTAAAATCCATTTAACTGGATTAGAACCACAGAGTAGACATGTTTTCTTTTGGCACATCTCAATTTTCAGGAATCATGGGTTGAAAGACTCTTAGGGAACAAAAAAACCCTTTTGGCACCTTTACTTTTAAGAGTGCAGACACACCGCAGCGAGATTTACACACCTTCTGAGGGCTGGCTGTTCTGTGTTAGGTGTATACTGACTCTCTGGGGACCTTGCAGTGCACGTTGTAATTGCGAATGCACCGTGTGTGGGCCGTGTCACCACTCACCATCCCACAGTGACAGGTCAGGCCTCCACTCCCAGATCAAACGCCAGTGGCAGGCCAGGAGAATAAAACCTAACCCCTAGACCTTTGTGTAGCACTGGGCTGTAGATCACACAATAAAAGGCGTCTGCAGGATTGTTGGCGTTCGAGACGTGCCTCTGGAGGGAATCCACCTCTCTGATTCCTTTTGATGATCTGTATTCCTCTTTTCCCCCTCTGGCTTTTACTATATTAAGGCTTTGTTGTGTGTATGTAAAGAACACACGTTCACGGACTCTTATAAATGGGGTTCATAAAATAGCTCTTGTTTAAACTAAGGATTCTAGGAAAGGAAAATCTTTACATTATGTAATGGTCCCATAACAGGAACACCAAAACACAAAGTATGGCACCATAAAGACTACTGTTGTAAAAGTTGGCTTGTTTATAGTTATTAGCTCAGACATAAAAAATATGAACATCTGGTGAAGCTGGTTGGTATGATCAAGTAAACCCCTTTTCGGGTGGGTTGTGATTGGTTTTCCATGGGAAGGTGCTCTAATGTAATTAGTGATTTTAGTGGCATCCAAATGCATCACATCTGTCATGTTCAGTGGTCATGTGTCAGTAAAGATTACACCACCTTTTACCATTACCTGTAAAACAAGGCGCAATAATAACCTCAGGTTATATTAATCTCGTGCAAAGAGCCATGAAAGCTTTAGCACAAGTTCTGTCAGGAAGACTCCAATGCTACATCACTCATTCATTCATTCCTCAGACCAATCACAGTGCGCCACCTGTCTTCAGTAGGATTCAACTTACGGTCCTGTTCTGCTGCTCCTCTGTGTTCACCTCACATATCACCCTACCACCACACCACCCCACCAGATTGACCCCGGTCCTGTTGTCCAGGGGCTAGGCTCTGCCCTTGCCGCCATATCCGCCAGCATCAGCTGGGGTCCATCTGCTTCGAGATCTGGGCCCAGGACGGGTCTTGACCAAAGTGTCTTTATTTCTTCAGAACTTTCGTCCTTCAAATTGTTCACCGTATAGAAGAATCAGTATTGTTTTCCATCACTTGACCTTTATGTCTTTCTGGCAGAAATGCGGGTAAACATTCGTCTATGCTGTGAGTTTGTCCCGGTTTTCCTCACGTACAGAGGTGCTTGAGGAGGCGTACAGTTTCACCACGCATGGCACAGATACCTTGGATAGTTCATGTCTGTGGTGAACCTCAGATACTCACTTGCTCCATCCAGAGAACAAGCCGATAAAGGACTCCTCAGAGGCGTGATGCCACAACAGCCTCACACAAGTCATTGTGTAGCATAACCTGGGTAGTTTTAGTTATAAGCAGTGGAATGCACTTTTTGTTGGAGGTAACGGGAGTGCGTGTGAGTCAAGTTGAGATTCCTTATCATGTGTGAATTCAGTCAGAACTTTTAGCCCTCCAGCAGTAAAATGACATTACCCCACCTCCCCATGTAGAACTAATCCCGTCCCAATAGGGCTTAAGATCAGTATCCAGCAAGGTCTTAGGTTTAACAGTATTGATGAACATAGGTTCACTATTTATGGGCATGAGGTCACTGTTGCCATGTTAATGTATATATTATAACTGCTTATTAATGATTCTTAGGTGTTTATGACATCATTTGTTCATTCATCATCTAAGTTACCTAGGTGGTAGTGGAACCTATCCCAGCTCTCATCGTTGGACAAAAGCCAGAAACACCCTGGGAAGTGTAGGTCTTGTTTAACTTTGACATTATAATATGATATCATAAGAAGGGAAATAAGGACATCTCTATGACACTAAGTGAAAGACAAACCCAGAGGTCTACCATGACCTCACAGGAGCCTGGGTGCACCTATTCCACTGTAAGCCCGCAGACAGCGCAGAACAATTAAGCCCTGTTTAAATGATCAGTTCACTCAGACTAACCAAGGTATAAGCAGCACCTTCACATTTCATCCAGAATTATAGCACATCAGCTTCTAGCTGGGCCTTTAGACCCATTGCTTTTCTATACTAAGCCACAATGCAGGTGGGGTTCCAGAAGTTTCAGGTGCAGCGAGCATACTGAGATGATTACTGTTGCGTGTCCAGACCTCAGGCCAAGGGGCAGAAAAAGAAGCCTATCTGTGGAAGCATCAGACCTACTGCAGTAATGAAATTGTCCTCTGCCCCCAGGCCCTACATTACCATGGATCTGTTGGATAGTCTCACTCCGAGAGAAAGTGCATTGATTTAATAAAGCTTCAGCAAATGAATTCGACTCCCCGGGTGCTTCTGTTCGAGGAGTGAATGTGAGACCTTGAATATGGTGTAAGTATTGGAAGTGTATTAATGAAGCGGAACACTGTGCACCTTGGTTTCTTCTTTAAGGAGTGCACCATGATCTATTTTAACCCAGTGTTATAATAGAGAATGTAACATATAGAAATAAATATATCAAAAATGTATTTCCAAATATATTTTGGGTTTGGGACGGATTCTCAAATCTAAACCCTAACCTCTGATTGAACTTACTAAAATGACTCTGAACAAGTTTGTTGATGGAAGATTTAGATTTGTTACACATTTTCATGGCACCTTTAAAACACAAAGAGTTTTTGTTCATAGGCCCAGCCTTATTTTGGTCACACCCCTACTTGAGTGGGACTGTATCCCTTAGGTGACATGGTTAGCAGATAAATTTGTTTTGAGGTAAATGTGTTTCTGACTTCTCAAGCAATCGGAGGCAGTCTCTGAAAATGTGAATGTGTTTTAAATGTGAATGTGAAAAGTCTGAAAATGTGTGTAACATTAAATTAGCTAAAATTGTCACAACTAAAACATTTTTCTGACTTCTGACTTATTAAGCAATCAGAAGCAGTGTTCTCGACTTGTCAACAAATCAGAGGCCGTGTTTCTGACTTCTCAAGCAATCGGAGGCAGTCTCTGTAAATGTGAATGTGTTTTAAATGTGAATGTGAAAAGTGGAAAAATAAGCACGTAACATTAAATTAGCTAAAATTGTCACTAATGAAACATTTGGTCAAATTTCAGTAGTGTTACAATTGTTTTGTTAGTGACAAAATGGAATGTTCATTGCAAAAAATGAGATCTTGACAGGTTAAATTGCCTAATATCTAGTAGATACTGTATATAAGATTCTTCTTTTAAGAACAAATATAAAGAACATGGAACTGGAAATGAGATGTAAAATCTTAATAAACTTACAAAAGTCTCAAATAATTAGTCAATTAGTCATTTTAAAGATATGTCAATTAGGCATAAGATAATTGTATGTCCCTTTTATAATTTATTCCAATAAAACAAACTATTATATATATATATACATATATAATAAAAGTATTATATCATTTAAATAAAAGGTCTTTTAAAAATTCAAACTTGATCTCCATGTACAGTGTATTCTATAAATATTACATTGGAACAGTGAGAGTTATTTTGGTTGTTGTGAATTGTTTTTCAACTATAGAAATAGATTTGTTATGTACTATGAAATAAATTATGAAATTTCTTTAAAATGGTACAACAAAACAATAATAACGACCTTAAACTTTAAAGGTTAACCTTAAGTTAAATGTGGATCTGGACTCAATACAACAAAACGTATGTTTAAAAATACATTACTGTGCAAAAGTCAGAGACCACATGCTTTTTCAGCATCAAGCAATCAGAGGCAGTGTTCTCGACTTGTCAACAAATCAGAGGCAGTGTTCTCGACTTGTCAGCAAATCAGAGGCAGTGTTTCTGACTTGTCAAGCAATCAGAGGCCGTGTACCTGACTTGTCAAGCAATCAGAGGCCGTGTACCTGACTTGTCAAGCATTCAGAGGTTTGTCGTATCTGACTTGTCAGCCAATCAGAAGCCAGGTACTTGAATGTCAAGCATTTAGAGGTAGGGCACCTGACTTGTCAGCCAATCAGAGGCAGTGTTCCTGACTTTTCAACCAACTAGAGGCAGTGTACCTGACTTGTCAGGAAATCAGAGGCAGTGTTCCTGACTTGTCAAGCAACTGAAGGAGGTGTTCTTGACTTCTTGAGTTTTGGGTGGTCTGCCAGGTCTCGGACATTTGTTAGGAGTCACATTTTCTTCATATGTTTTAATGGTTGTTGGAAATCATTTCTGGGAATATCAGACTGGAAGGATGGAAGTGTTAGAGTGACAGTAGGGTGCTTAAAAGTAAAGAGCGGACATATTAAATACAAAAGGATTTGCAAAGTGGACATATCCAACAGAGCTTCCACCACAAAAATAGTATTTCTTTTTTTTCTTCAGGTTCAAAGCTCTCCATAACCCTCACTTTGAGTGTGGCGTATTTGTTTAGATAGGCTTGCGTGTTCATGTTCACAGAAGAGCTGGGGCCCCCCTGGTGTGATAACTAGTGTGATAAGTAAGTCGGCTTCCTTTCTTGTGCTTGTGTGGCCCTGAGGTGTGTGTTGTGACTGTGGCCTGCTGTTACGAGCTGGACGCTGTTACCTGCACCAACACCTCGTCAAGTCCCTGTGGCTGGATCTGGTCAACTCCACAGGCCTGAACGGATGTTGAAGCAGGGTTGTAATGCCAAAGTAAACTTTCTGGTGATTTCTTGGCCTGTTTCAAACATTTGGTTAACTGGACAAACAGATTATCCTTCTTGGTTGTTTTGCCTGGCTTGTGCCTGGACCTTGGTAAACACACACACACTCACATTAGCTCCCTGACCACCCCTGCAGCACTCATTCTGAAAGTCTTAAAAAGCCCAGGCTGTGCAATTATCTTTTATGATCTGCCAGAGAACACGACTGTGGGCGGCTGGAGAACGGCTTGTGGTAGACGGGGCCGCTCCGAGCCCCCTCCGTCCACAAGCCTTCCATAAATGGCCAGCCTTTGGAAAAGTGCAGCTTTCAGCCTTTTACCGTGGCACTCTGTTCAACTCTTTCCATTTGCCTGGCATTGGATACTACATAAAGCTCATGAGGGATGTGACAGGCAAATCGCTTGAGAAAGAGTTGTTGCTTCGTTTTCATTGCTGGTGGGAGGTCTCTTGTTTAGCCCCTTTTGGCGGGACACTGGCTGCTTTAACAGTAAATCTGGGATGGATCGAGTAACACGAGTCAATATGTATTGGCGATACCTCACTTAACTGTTATGTTGGGGCAGGAACAGGAGGGTCCCAGTGAAAACGTGAGGATCAATGCTTCAGGACGTTCTGGTCAGCTCATCTCATTAGGGCAGATGTACGAGACCTGCTGGCTCCACAGTTTAGAACACAGTTTTGCAAGCGAGTGAGAGGAAGTAATCGCACTCTATTTGGGAATTAAACTGAAAGAGTGGTCAAAGGAACATTACTCTTACGAGAGACTATTTCAACAGTACATGTTATTAATTCTTCCATTAAGCTGTCAGCAAACGGAACCCGCAGATAAATGCATTATTTTGACAGACTTTGTAGGCTGGAGGTATCACCTGAGTAACTAAACTGTCAGCCACCAGAACTGCCCCTAAAATACATCCACCGATATGTCTTCACATGCGGCGTTCTTGTGGAATCGCTAAGTAGTAGTGTGCTAAGTGCTAGCACATGAGACAACACCTCCTCAGTCTTCACAGATGCCGCACAGCTCTACATCACCTCTGATTATGAATGCTTTCCCTGTGTATTTCCATGACTCTGGAATTACTGCCATCTTTAATCAAGCTGAATTTAGTTTTTGTGTTACTGCTGAGACACAAGGAGCTTTAGCGTATAACGGTTAGCCTTATTTAGAACAGAATCCTTTTACTGTCATTATACTTGCATACAATGACATTTAAGGCAGCACTTAAGGAATTTAAGACACAATAAACAGCAAAAGAGCAGTAATATACAATATGGAATATAGATCCTTCAGATACTTACAAATGCAGTGCACTTAGTGTGAGAATGGTAGATTAAATAGATCAATTATAGATTAAATAAATACGTTCTGAATGTTAAAAGTGACTGTGCATGGATATGCAAAACATGCAGAATGTACAAGTTGACGGTATATGGAGGTAGAATTACACCTATGGATAATAACATATCGTCGCTGTCCAATGAAAAACATGTATCTCCACTTTTGTCCATTTTTACTTTTATGCATCATTTGAACAGAGCAGCTGCCGTATACACTGCGTCCAAATCTCATGATAAATGAAACAACAGAAATGGTCCAAAACTGTTAGGAAAGACGTCTGGTTCCATTGACTTACCTTAAAATTAAATGAGGTTTTCGGCCTCTCCTGTAAAGTTGCCATTTTGGAGATACTTGTTTTTCCTTGGACAGTGACGATATAACAAAGTGCCTGTACATAAATGTGCATAGATGAACGAGATGTGTGTAGTGAACAAGTTTAGTCCAGTGGTAGTAATCAGTCAGTCAGTGAGCTGTTGTGGAGGTGTTCCGGGTGTCTCTGCTTATATCGTGGGCCTTCTTCTTTAGTTGACTGGCATAGACTGTCCGGGTTGGGGAGGTCAGTTCCAATGATCCATTCAGCCACCTTGACCACACGATACAGACGCACACCGAAGAAACAAGAAGAAACGAGAAGCCTTGATATCACTAAGAAAGCAGAATACCAAGATTTTGCAAATATATAGCCTATTAAAAACAATGTTTTCAGTCTGTTTGATTATGGTAATGATTAAAAATGGACTATTTGCAAGAATAATTATCTTATATCTAGTTGATATACCTTAAAAGTCTATTTTTAAGGTTATTTTAAGCTAGTTTTAAGATTTTTTTTACTTATCTCCAGATGTGTAACTGACTAAAAATGTAATTTTACTTTTGTTTCAAGCACATTTCTTAAAGATTGTCTGCCAATAATGTGAGAAACTCACTAAAATCATTTAAACAATAAAAAAGATCCTTAAATAAGGTTAAATAGTCTCAAAATTAGCTTAAAGCTGCCTCAAAACTAAAAAACTGAAGATATATGAACTATGAGATGATTTAACTTACCATAATTACTTTTTGTGCAGTGCATCTATAAATCTTTGTTTAACATGGCTACTGATAGTGGTTCCTCTATGGCACTTTTATATTTAGGAGTGATTCTAAACAGTGAAGACTTGCTGGCTGTGTATCTGTATCATCGGTCTCGCTCAGGCCTGAGGATGGTGATGTGAGTGCTGCGGCGGGGGCCAGGTTGCTAGCTGACGTGTCCTGGAGCAGGCCCACCGGTTAGCTTGCAGAAACTGGTGCCTGTTCTCCTCGCTCGGCGGCTCACTCCGTGTCTGCAAACCGCATCTGCGCCGGAGATGTCTCGCGCCGAGGCCCAAACAAGCTTTGAGTACAAGAATATGGAAGCTGACAGAAATAAATGTGGGCTTGGGGAAATAACAGCGCAAATAGGTCTGAGAGGAAGCGGCGGGGCCGCACGCCCGGTTCAGCTGAAGTGATCGCGCTGGCATGGTGGCCAGAGGCCTTTCGGGTTGAGCTCCTCTACCTCCATGAGCACTGGTGCTGCTGCAGAGTGTGTGTGACACGTGGAGAAGTGATGCATGGGCCTGAGCGCGCCTGCTTGCCACAACAGTTTAGCTCGAATGGAGCGCAGCAGTCAGTCGGAGAAGCAAGTACTGTGTGGTGTAGGCAGTGCCATCTATCAAGACATAGAACTAGAGGCAGCAATGGTCATCTTTAGGGCCGGATTTCCACTTTCTAGTTTAAACGTTCTGTTTGCGGTTCACTAATCTCTTTTGCCGCTATAAAAGTGGAGATGATAACTGATGTAATAACTGATATGGGCAATATTCCTGGAGCTACACATACAGAAGTAGAGTCTCTCAGTAAGGCGACACTAATGGTGTCCTGTGATAATTCATCCCATGCAGCTTGACACGGTGCCTCCACACACGGATTAGTTGGCCGTCTCCACCAAGACAAAAGCGGGACTGGTCACTGAAGATGACCCGTTGCCATTCTGAGTCACTCCATGACAGTCTGGTACAACACCATTGCAGTCTTTGGTGATGTTGACGTGGTGTTAAGGCCAGTTGTAGTTACGGTCTGCGTACATGTAGCTGTACATCGTGCAGCCATCTGCCAATAGTGCTGCACTAACAGGATGACTCATGGAGGGCATCACTGCTCGCTGAATATCTGAAGATCGCGGTTTTTGGGTCAGTCAGATATAGTCATATGTGCAGTTTCATTCCTGTTAGTTGATTCCTTTAGCACGTACTCTTTTGATGATGTGTGTATGAGTGCGAAGAACTTTTTTAATAGTTACACAGTTTAATCCTTAACCACCCTAAGGGTTCTTCTGCAACCGTTCAATTATGTGGGTGTTCTATAAATGCCCTTAAGAACCCTTATTTTTAGACTGCCAGAAAGGGTTCTGTGCACTATCCAATACAATTTGAAATGGCCTACAAACCTTTCAATGTATGTTTTTCTGAAATGAGATGTGGGATTGTGCAGAACCGGTTTAAAGTTTAAAGAACCTCCAGATAATGTAAACATTCTTGAACAAATCTTTCAATTAGTATATGACTTTTATACTGTATGTGAATGGGAGTACACTACACTAACAGTTAAAACATAGATTAAATAAATACGTTCTGAATGTGCAAAGTGACTGTGCATGGATATGCAAAACATGCAGTATGTACTAGTTGACGGTATATGGAGGTAGAATTACACTGTGGATAACAACATATAACAAAGTGCCTGTACATAAATGTGCATAGATGAACGAGATGTGTGTAGTGAACAAGTTTAGTCCAGCGGTAGTAATCAGTCAGTCAGTGAGCTGTTGTGGAGGTCACAGCTCTGGGGAAAAAACAGTTTCTTAGTCTGCTTGTTTGTGTGCTGATGTTTTTGTCCTGTACGGCTTGTCAGATTGTAACAGTTCAAACATGCGATGTCCCGGGTGTCTCTGCTTATATTGTGGGCCTTCTTCTTTAGTTGACTGGCATAGACTGTCCAGGTTGGGGAGGTCAGTTCCAATGATCCATTCAGCCACCTTGACCACACGATACAGACGCACACCGAAGAAACAAGAAGAAACGAGAAGCCTTGATATCACTAAGAAAGCAGAATACCAAGATTTTGCAAATATATAGCCTATTAAAAAAACAATGTTTTCAGTCTGTTTGATTATGGTTATGAATAAAAATACACTATTTGCAAGAATAATTATCTTATATCTAGTTGATATACCTTAAAAGTCTATTTTTAAGGTTATTTTAAGCTAGTTTTAAGATTTTTTATACTTATCTCCTAAACTGTAACTGACTAAAAATGTAATTTTAGTTTTGTTTCAAGCACATTTGTCAAAGATTGTCTGCCAATAATGTGAGAAACTCACTAAAATCATTTAAACAATAAAAAGCTCCTTAAATAAGGTTAAATAGTCTTTGGTGATGCTGACGTGGTGTTAAGGCCAGTTGTAGTTATGGTCTGCGTGCATGTAGCTCTACATCGTGCAGCCGTCTGCCAATAGTGCTGCACTAACAGGATGACTCATGGAGGACATCACTGCTCACTGAATATCTGAAGATCGTGGTTGTTGGGTCAGTCAGATACAGTCACGTGCAGTTTCATTCCTATCAGTTGATTCCTTCAGCACGTACTCTTATTTTTAGGCTGCCAGAAAGGGTTCTGTGCACTATCCAATAGAATTTGCAATGGCCTACAATGTTCCTTAAACCTTTAAAAGGTTCTCTACCTTCATTAATCTTAAGGGAGCTAAAAGTAGTTCCTGGAACACAGCAAAAACCACATGAGCACTCACTGCTGGACCCCCGTGCTAGAACCTAAACTCAACTTCTCCATTAATGCAGGCTCTTCAACATAAAAGTCCCTGTAGTAATGAAACTGATACAGTCACACAGAGACGCCCCAATACCAACAGCAGCAAGACACTTAGCTCATTTTCAATAGTAGGGCTATCATTGCATTTATGGACCAGTGCCCTTCCTGCTGATGTGCATGCTGTTTTATACACTTCTTTTTATATCATTTCAGTCTTTTATTATGCAGTTAGAACAGAGGTTTTCTCTGCTGAGATGATCACATGATCTATAAATGAACCACTGGCATGAACTACCTGCATGACTTCATTATAAGGTCATCGCTGTCATCCTTCAGCTGAATGCCGAGCCGTTCATACGACCCCCAGCAAATTCAAATACAGGAAATACACCTTAAATACTTTAGGAGTAATATGCATCGGGCAGTCCCGAGACAGGCAGCTGTGACAGCTGAGCTCCCCTAGTTTTTGTTCAGGAAGTGCAGCCTTCCCATTTCTGCCCTTCTGTGGTGAGAGAGTGGAGTGATATGAGGAAAGTGTCAAGCGCAGAACAGGGAGAGTGAGAGAGACAGAGATAGAGATAGAGCGAGAGAGAGTGCTGAGAAGTTGGGGCCCTAATGCTTGCTTTCAGTGGGCCGCCTCCCCTTCACGCCTCATAGAGGGAGTGCTAGAGGAGGCAGAGCGGCCCTGGCCACCGGGATGCAGTAAACCGACTCTGATTTGTGCCCAAAGCCATCAGTGTCACTTGGCTCAGCTTGTCAGTCTGCGAGAGCATCAAAGTGTGCGGTCGAGGAGGCCTGTCACAAACAGTAATGGATATCATTTCAAAAATGTGGGGGCTTCCATTGTTTTAATGCCCACCTGGGCGACGCATGCCGAACCCTGCGACCGAGCTCTGATAGGTGTAACAGGCTCCACTTGCAGGGTTAACCTCTACAATCAAGTTTTCAAGCAAGTTTCCTGAGGCATGGGGGCAGTTTGTTTGGATACACTTATGATTTGAACTTCAATAGTCTTAACATCAAAACCACCTCCTTGTATTTACATTCAGTGTTCATCTTATCAGCTCCGCTGACCATTTAGGGCACTCTGTAGTTCTACAGGTACAGACTGTAGTCCATCTGTTTCTCTGTATACTTTATTACCCTGTTCTTCAATGGTCAGGACCCCCACAGGACCACCACATAGCAGGTAGTATGTGGGTGGTGGATCATTCTCAGCACTGCAGTGACACTGACGTGGTGGTGGTGTGTTAGTGTGTGTTGTGCTGGTGTGAGTGGATCATACACAGCAGTGCTGCTGGACACCATCCAATGTCATACAAAAAGCACATAAAACAAGAAACAAACACCTCATGGTAAAAATTACAGTTGGCTTGAAATGAGCTTACAACAGCCGACTTTCAAGATTTAATAACTAGATTTTAGATCATTTTACTGAGCAAGATATCATTTTGTGCAGTGTATGCATCACACCAGGAAAGTTGTTGGTTTTCTTATAATGGACTGACCACCCCAGAGCCCAGATCGCTGAAAAATATACCTCCAGAAAGCAAGTCTTGACTCTGAAATAAAGAAAAAGGCTGGACACACAAATAAAACAGAAAATGTGTTGTACGTTTCACATTTAATTTATATGTCTTATAGGGGAAAGGAAAATCTCCCTCAGAGCAAGAAGAAGAAACCTTGAGAGAACCCAGGATTCAGAGTTTGGCAAGTTTGGCAAAATTATATATATATATATATATATATATATATATATATATATATATATATATATATATATATAATTTTGCCAACCTTTCTGAATTCCTCCTTTGAGTCCTGGGGTCTCTATATGTATGTCTATATAGTTGCCTCATTGAAATCACTAAAACCATCAATTTTAGCCAGGTTACTTTTAGCCAGGTTTACTCACTTTTTTAGCAGGTAATTTATCTTATTTTAAGAAATTAGCTTGAAGCATTTGCTTGAATATCTGCTTATATATTGAGAAAATGTGGCTTACAAAAATGACTTAAACAAGTAAAACATGCATGGAAATCAGCTTCAAACACTTAGCAATTAGATATAAGACACTCTTATTCGCCAAAATCTATTTTTATTCCTGTGATGGTAGTCTCTGACATAGTTGTGTAATAAAATTGCATTTATTTTTAATTTGCAATTTCATCTTTCTTCTGCCTGTTTTTCTGCCTTAAGCATGAATTCCCCACATTTTTATCAGGTTTAAATTCTAATCATATGCATAAAAGATTTAGACTTATTTTTATATTTTCAATTTCAATTTTCAAACAATTCATTATTATTCACTGTACTCACTGTATTACGATTATTCACTGTGGTCAGCAGATCTTTTAGTACTTCACTTTTATGTGAAATTACTCTTTTAATCAATTCATCATTATGGGTCACAATCTTTGGCTTTGGACTGACTGATGGTTGTCTCCTTTTGACAGTCCATCCCAGGCTCAGATCTCTAATAGCCATTAAAAATCCAGCGGGTGGTGCGAGAATTCTGACATCCAGAATGTCACTTCAGATTAGCCGCAGTCCGTTCTAGCTGCCGCGTCCAGAGTGTTTGCATGTCAGTGTGGTTTAAATAAGGCTTGTGTTTCTCCATGCCCTCTGGGTATTTGGTTCTAAGTGGAGTTTTTGGGTGAAATCAAAGCTTGTTCACCCAGACTAATTATAGAGGGTACTTAGGTATTATGGTTTGTCTTGTTTGTTGGTATAAGGGATTAAACCGCTGGGCTCTTCCGTTTATTCAAACCCCTACGATATGTTTTGTCTGGAGTTTGTGTAGATTAAAGGGTGACTCCAGAGTGACCTTCGCTGGTGTTTTGGTATGCGACTTGATTTTGTGTATATGTTGTCTACGGAAGTCATTAAAATGCTGCTCATTTGCACATCAGCATCAACTGCTGACCCCACTTGCTGTGGAAGGTCACACAGCTGAAGAGGCTATGCTGTTTCACAAAGAGTCATATCATTAGCCGTTTACCACAGCTATTTTAGGTATTTCGTCGGGCTCGGCCTCTGTTAAATACAATCAAGGTGAACACATGATCGCTGTACTTTTGAAAGCATCCCTTGCTGCGGAGAATGTCGTCTAATCTGCCTATGATGAAGCAGACACCACCACATGGTGATAATGACCTGCTACATGCCCAAACTCTTTGATTTACACCCATCACGCTATTTGCTATAAGCCTGCAGGAACACACAGACACACAGATACACATGTGTGAGCTGGTCTTTGCACAGGTCACGCTATGTTCTCATCACATCCTGATGCCTGGACCTAATCCAATGTGCTACAACAGCATCACTGCAGGAAACATGAACTTTGACAAATGATTGCTTGTCATCTCTGATTACTGGACATACAGTGCATTTAATTCATTTGGTTTCTCACAGGAAAATCAGCAACACACTATACTATACTATACTATACTATACTATACCATACTATACTATACTATACTGTACTATACTGTAATATATTTTTAAAATACTATAATATAGTACACTATATCTATACTGTACTATACTGTACTGTACTATACTATACTATACTATACTATACTATACTATACTATACTACAGTACACTACACTATACTATGCTATACGAGACTTTAATATACTTTATTATACTATAATATAGTACACTATATCTATACTATACCATACTACACTACACTATACTACACTACACTACACTATACTATACTATACTATACTATACTATACTATACTATACTATACTATACTATACTATACTATACTATACTACGCTATATCTGTAGTATAGTATACCATACTATACTACACTACATATAGTTTATATCTATGCTATTCCATATCTATACAATACTATACTACATCAATAGTATGCTATATTTGTATAGTACTATGCTCTTTCTATGCTATACTATACTACACAACAGCGTACTATACTATACTATAGCTTTGCAATACTATACTATACAATATCTTGGCAATAATATATCTATACTACGCTATAATATACTTTATTATACTATTTCTATGCTATATCTATGCTATGCTATAACTACAGTATATTATTCGATACTATGCTGAGCTGTATATATGCTGACCTATATCTATACTATGCAATATCTATGTTATACTATATTTATACTATATTATACTATTCTATACTATGCTAAACTGTATCTTTGCTGTATATCTACACTACACTACATCTATGCTCTGCTATACTATATCTGCACTAAACTACAGTATACTATATCTATACTATATATACTATATAATACTGTGCTATGTCTTTAAGTGAAAAATGTGCAAACTTCAGATGTTATTGCCAACAGCTTCCTATGTATAGAATAGACAAAAAAAGCAACTGATTGTTTTATCCAGGTATCTTAATAATGTTACTGTGAGGGGAATGACACTGATATATTTTGCAGTGATATTCTAAATTTCGTTTGGCAGTAAATTTGTTTACTCATGGATTGGACAGGATGTGGACCCTACTTTCTTTTCCTATTAGTCAATGCAAATATGTTTCTGTAGACACATACTCTTGTCTCATATTTATAGAATTTTGGCTATAACAGTGGTTCATTTGAATACTACCAATAGTATTCAAGCATAGATCCAAATCTGTGACATGGTTAATGCCTTGGTTAGGAAACATTTTATTAGTTTTAGTGTTTTTATGTTGTTTTCATTTATTAGCAATCACCTTATAGCAGTCTAAATCTAATCTAGACGTCTTTGGGAACATGAGACGTATGTTGTTGTGTGAGTTTTATTCTTCATCCAGCCTTATTGAAGTAAGCGGAGTCGAAAGTACAGATTCTGAATCTTCTGTATGCTATGTCTTTACAATAATATACCTATACCGTACTGCACTGTGCTGTACTATACAATACTATACTATATCTTTGCGATGCGATATCTATATTGTACTCTACAAAATCTTTGACAGTATTTACATTTGTAGGAGGATATTTATTACAATTTGAGCATGAAAGTCTTGTTTTCCAGAAACGGCTAAATGTCAATGTAAATCAAATATAAATGTAAGTATTTTTGTAATTACTTATGTAATTACATAACTACTACATCGTTAGTGGCTAATTAAATCTAATTACTTATGCAAAGGCATAATTGTATTTAAGCAGAATAGAAACACAACTAATAAGTGTTAATACTTTAGACTTCTAAGGCTTTAAGACAAAGAAGGCCCAAATGAGGTCAGGGAGGCATAGGGCTGAAGCGACTTGAGCTGTGGATGAGAGAGGAGACCAGAGGTTGACAAAAACGCTTACGACGCACTGCCACTTCTTTCCCTTTCTTCTGTCTCCTTCCTCGCCTCCCTTGTTCCTCTTGCATGCTCTCGTCAGCTAATTATCCAGAATTAGAATCTTCTTTCACACCAGTGGTGTCAGTCTGCCTTAGCCTGATTTGTCCTGCTCTCATGACTGGGTGCTAAACTCGTGACAGCTGACGAGCTTGGGGCAGGCGGATATTAATTGCAAGTGAAAAGCTGACATGTCTGACACGGCAAAAAAGCCCCTTTGTCTCTGCACTGTAGAGCGACGAGAGGACCGTTGGAGGCTCAGAATCGAGTGGGCGGCATCAGAGGGTCCAGTTTGAGCACTTCATAAGAATGTCAGAGAGCCCAGTGTTTCCAGAGGTGCCGAGGTTTGTGTACCACATCACTGGGGAGGAGAAAACAAGGAAGGATAAATCAGGAACAGAATGTGGAGCATGATGTGAGCAGGTAGAGGTGCAATGTCCAGAGAGAACAACAGTATCCTTCCAGGGCATGTCAGCCGCTGTCGCTCTCATCTTCACTCACTGCCACTGACCATGGCCAGGGCAACATCCTGGATGGATGAGGGGAGGGAGGGGTGGCCTGATTCCAGCGCTGTCTGTTTAACGCACAGCTAGGTTAAATGTTTACTTGCCAGTGCGCATTAGGTTAGAGGGGACGTGCACATGGCCAAATGCTTTGTGAGTGGAGGTCATCACCTGTCTCTCTTGGGGAAGTACGTGTCAGGAGGGAGAGTTTTGCCAGTCCAGTATGTTTATTCATGCTAATGCACAAACACATGCTAATGTGAACAGTAGTAAACGCAACTGCTAAACTTGGGCATCATTGCCAGACTATTGCTGCAGTCCAAGTGCAAGCAAGCAAAGCATTAAGGTTTTAGGACACTAATGAGTTCCTCAAGTTAGGTACATTTTCCATTACCCAAGATCACAAATTAGCCACCCAGCATTGAAAGAGATTAGCAGTCAACACCCCAGTAAGTGTTTCCAGTAACTGGTTCCTGTGCTGCACATGAGTCTATGTGGACGTAAAGACTTTTGCCAGTCCATTTGTTCATGCTAATGTGAAAGTAACTGGAAATCATTGACAATTGTTCCAGTATAACCAAACACAGTGTAAAGATTTTTGGAACCTTAATTAATGATGTAATTATGTACGTCTAATTTGGACGTGGGCACATTTTCCTAATGAACGCTCTTCATCAAATTTCAAGAAGCAGTCTACCAGCAATTAGCAATGCAGCAATCATACAGCCATTTCTCTTTCACACTACACTAAGTCTGTCTTCATGGACTCCAACTGGTTCACGCAGACCATCGGTAATCTGTGCCCTAAATGGGGCCGTGTGGAGGTAAAGTTCAACAGGCCCACCTCTTGCGTCATTAATGCATGCTCCAAGGGGACCGAAAACTCCCAATGCCTTTTGAGCGTGGACCTGAAATGAAAGACAAATCCAACGGCCAGGCTTCACCTATTCTTCTTTTCAACAAGACTTGGGTGGAGAAAAAAGAGAGCTCTACACACTGTGCCCTCCCTCTTTTCCGGCCTCCAGCCACTTGTCTGTGGAAAAAGCCAATTTTTGAAAAATTTGCTGGAGTGGTTGTTTTATCAACAAGCGGGGCCATTGCCTTCATCCTCTTTTTGATTGGTCCAAGAAGGAGGAGAGAACAGGAAAACAAAACAACAAGGGGGAAATGTTAAGAAAGGAGAGGTACAGAAAGAGGCTGAAGAGACAGCTGTTGGGGAGGTTAGTTGGAGATTTCCAGCCATTAACTTCAGACTAAGCCGGCTCCCCCACTTGAGCAGAACAAGAGCCAGAGGAGGCTAGGCCCCAGACATGAAAAGAAGCAGGGGCAGGCTTGATCTAGTGTGGCAAATGTTCAGAAGTGGGGCCACAATGATATAGAATAGAGTGGCGGGCGGAGAGAGGGCTTGGAGGAGCTCATGGGGCGGTGGTGTGGAGTGAAGGGCCGGTGGGGCGGGAGGCGTGGGGGTCTCTCTCTTTCAAAGGCAGGATAAACAAGGAAATGAGTCAGTAATCATTTCCAGAAATTGCCTTCCTTCTTCCTCCTCTCTTCAGCAGACTCTCAGCCTCCATTCATTAGGGATTCTGGCCTGATTAAAGCATTTCGGCATCAGAGGCAGGCTCCGGACTGGCCCGAGCTCCTTTGCAGGGACAAGAGACAGAAGGGCACTGGGCGTCAAGAGCTTAGAACAGCTAAGGAGCATATCTGAAGAGCTCAATGAGGGTATCATCCGTGCTACAACCTTTTACACTGGCAACTTGATTGCTTGGTCAACTGAATTGAATGTTTTTGTGCTGTCCATCTCCATGTCCAACCCCGATCCATCATCTCTTGGGAGCCCCGTATGACCTACAGGTCCCTAATCTGATCATCTGCTCTTGATGCAAAGGCAAATTTAAATAGTTGTAGCTAGAACAATACAGCAAATAAATATGGACAATTTCCACCAAAAGAACTCTTGGAGCATACCCATACAGGAACCACATTTGATACACTTTTTCTAAAGAACCTGTTTTTTTTTGTTTGTTTGTTTCTTTATTTTAATGAGATTAATATCCTACACCATTTTTAAGATCACCTCAAAATTCTGAAAAAATGCTGTTAGCGTGAGTTTCTGTTTCTAAGACAAAACACTTACCGCTTAAAAACAACGATTCTTAAAGGTCCTTTAAGAAATGAAAAGGGTTCTGTAAAGAACACTTTAAAATAACTACATACGCTATACTATAATATACAGTACTATCCTGGATTATACTATACTATGTTATGCTATGCTGTATTATCTAGATATCTGTCTACTCTATAATATCATTAATACTATAAAACTACACTATGTATTTGTTGCACTGTAGTATACTTTGCTATACTTTAATTTTATGATGTACTAATGCTATACTATATCTATATTACACTACACCACAGTATAGCTGTACAATACTATATTATACTATAATATACTAAACTACACTACACAGTACTATACTTATGCTATACTATATCTATACTATACTACACTACATCTATACTATAGTATTTTATAACTTATTATACTAAACTACACTACACTATATCTGTACCATACCATATAATGCTATAATATATTAAACTACACTACACTATATCTATACTATACCAAATTATACTATAATATACTGAACTACACTAAACTATATCTATACTATACCAAATTATACAATAATATACTGAACTACACTAAACTACACTACTCTATATCTGTACTATACCAAATTATACAATAATATACTAAACTACATTACACTATATCTATACTATACCAAATTATACCATAATATACTAAACTACACTACTCTATATCTATACTATACCAAATTATACAATAATATACTAAACTACACTACTCTATATCTATACTATACCAAATTATACAATAATATACTGAACTACACTACACTATATCTATGCTATACTATAATATACTAATCTAAACTACACACTATGTCTATACTGTTCTATACTACACTACACTGTATTTATATTATAATATACTATTGTATAATTTACTATACTGTGTCTATACTATATGATTTCTATACTATTTCTACACTGTATCTCCACTACACTACTCTATACCATACTATATTGTATTATACTGTTTTAATGAGATTAATTCCCTACACCTGTTTAAAAAAAACCAAAAAAAAAAACCAAAACCTTATATATAGATAAAAGTTGGGTGTCTTTCTAGGAAAAAACAATTTTCACACTTGAAAAATGGTTCTTCAAGGGTTCTTTAGGAAAAGAACAGGGTTCTATATAGAATCATAAACACTCAAGTAATTATTTGCTTGATTTTCATCCTGAAAGTGCTCTCCAGTTTGGTGGAAAATGTGCTATACAGAGTTCTATTTAGAACCTTTTTTTAACGTTCTACTGTAAATCACAGCCACAATGGTTCTGTTGTTGTTATAAGCTTGCATTATATAGTATAGCAGAATCTTTTCCAAAAGGTTCTGTATAGAACTGTCTACAGTACATTTTGCTCTAATAAAACGATAATAAAAAAATGATGTAATGAACCCTTTAATCAGCATCCTCTGAGTTCTCATGGTTCTATATAGAACAGTTTTCTTTCCTGAACAAACATTGAATCTAAGGCAACTTCATATTAGATGGAGGTAAAAAGTTCTTTAAGGTTCAATTCTCTAAAATGTTCTAGAACCGAATCCGTTAAGAAGCTTCAATGTAATTTGGCTGTTTGCCACCAAACTGTGGAGGAATTAGGGATGTTTTTGGGTCATTGTTTTGTCATGTAGTCACAGAAAGTCCAGCAGAATTATTATAGCTTATAACAAATCTGTCTCACCAAGCGGCACTGTTTAATATCCTCATCAAAGAACAATCTAGTTCATCAGAATGATTCATTTTTGCTCCTAGCGCTGACAGGGGGAAATAGTCAGTGGGAAGTTGATTGTGAAATCCTTGTGTTGCTGTTTAGTGACACAGAACCAGAGAACCAGGCCTCCTCATAGAGCTCGTCACCCAGATCCTCTATTTCCTTCCTATGAGGTAATGAGGCTCTGGCAGCCGGCTTGATGTCATTTCTCCTCTTTCATGCTGCTGTTTAGTCTCATGTACCATAAAACCGCATAGGAAGGCCTTTAAAAGCAGCACAATACTGACTGATGATTTCAGTGAAACGAGCCGTACTTAAACACAGAAACAGTTGATCAAAACTATTAAATATCATTTCACCAATAAGCAGAAATCAAAGCTGTCATGCTGTACATTTTCGCCTTTAATTTAAACAAAATTACAATAAAAGCTCAGCTGTATACTTATACAAGCTAAATTATATTGGCAGCTTTATAGAAGCTCTCTAAATGTATTTATATATTACATACAGATGTACTGATATATGAGTCTGAAGATGGTGGATAATGTCAATAAAACAAAACTAAAAAACATTTAACATGAAATAATACGTAAGGGTTATGAAAATGATCTTCTGTGGTATTGTTTTGGGCTCATTTAAAGGGTTTTTAAAACTTATTTTCAACTTTTTTTAGCCAGTTATTAGTGATTTTAGTTATTTATTTATTTATTTTTTACCAGTTATTAGTGATTTTAGTAAGCCAAATTTTCTCACTATATTAGCAGTTATAAATTAGCCAGTTTCAAGCATGTTTCTTAACATAAGCAAAAATATCTGACACTATAGAATTCTTTGCTTTCAAAAATGACTTAACTAGTAAAGAACACATGAAAATGGGTCCAAAAATCTTAAACTGAGTTTAAAACAATGTGGAAATGAGAAATTTAAGATATAGCAACTATATCACTATCTAGTTGATATGCAATTACATAGTAAAAAATAGAAAAACTTTCTTTTTTCTCACAATACTGGCATTTACATTTGGTTTATTTTAAGACACTTGCTTGAATCTGGCCAAATTATCTGCCAATGTATCTTAAAAGTCTAATTCATTTTTGTAATTTTATTACTATATTGGCAGATAATTTGACATGTTTAAGTATAGTTTTTAAATGAAACCAAATTAACTGCCAAAATATTGAAAAACATTTGGCTTACTGTTTTGGCTTTAAATGTTTATACAATGGAATCCACTGTTACTCATTTACTATATATCATTTACTACATAGTGGACTGACTATGGAATGACCAGAAGACTTTCAGATGCTGGAGAAACACTGCTTCATAACAACAATGACAAACATTTGTGTGATGTATTCCCATACTGTCGCATATATAAACACAACTGTTGTGCATTAACTGTTGGACGGTAGTTTAGCCCATTACTGATATTAGAAAATATGTACTGTATTTATGATTTTTACACAATCAGTGAAACTGAATCATGTGCCCAATTTTATATTGGTTGAAGGTTTGCTCATAGGCTTAGTAATACAGCTGTGGTTTCTTTATGAAGTTTCTTATAAGAAAATGTTGTGAGTACTGAATACTGAATTTACTGCAAATAAATGATAAGTAAAATGATCTTATGTTGATCTGATATACCACAAAAGTCAGTTTTGGGTTAATTTTAAGATTCTTTGATTCATTTTATTTGCAACTTTTTTTTAACAGTTTTAAGGGATTTTAGAAAAAGACTCATTTTCTTCCTATAAGTGCAGATTTCTGAAAATGAGCAAAATGATCTGCCAATATAGTGAGACCATATGAAATAATGGGGAAATAAAAGGAAATAAAGCAAGTAATCAGCCAAATTTTCTCACTATATTAGCAGACATAATTTAGTGGGTTTTAAGCATGTTTCTTAAACTAAACAAAATGATCTGACAATATAGACATTTCAGCTTCTGGAAATAATTCAAATGACCTGAAATTTCCTGAAATAAGTGAAATAATATTTTCTTAAAACAATCTAATCTCAAAAATCTCAAAATAATTACAGGTAACATATATGAAGTACATATATTTTATCTGCCAAAATACACCCATGCACGACTTCATGTACAAAATGTTATTTGGAACCTTTTACAATATTCCATGTCAAAATGAGAAATCTCGTTTTAAAAAAGACATATCAACTAGATACAAATATATTTAAGTTGCCATGGCATCTTTTTTTACAGTGTTTCGTAAAAGTGCCAAACATTCACCTACTGTAAATAACATGGACACATGACCATCCTACTGCTTTGGGATATGCTGGACACAATGCAACAACAACTTCTTCTGTGTTGGTAGTTAAACACCACCACATTGCATTATGGTACACAATGGAAATGCTAGCATGTATAATCTATACATTTTTTTTGCAAAAAAAAAATTTGCAATGCAGTATGGGTGACCGATAATGAACTATATAGGGAATGTACCTTTGAGATTTCAAGACACACTATGAAAAGGCAAGCACTTTTCTATAATAGGTAGTGATTCCAAACGCAGCTCAGTGGTCACTCTGTTGGTTGGAGAAGACCACAGGCTTCTATGTCTAATTTACAAATTTCCTTTTGTCAGTAATCATTGCTGAAAAATGAATAACATATTGGCTGTTTTGACTGGAAATGAAGTAATGAATAGTGGTTCCTGGCCTCAGCACAGCATCGTGCCTCCGCTACTTTTCCACATAGCCAAAGCTCACAGTACATTGACATGCGATATATTGTTGCAGAGTCTTTGCTATGAGCTATTTATTCCTCTTTTTTGATCGTTCAATGTTTTATCTACTCTTATTGTTAAAAGACTTGTTGTTGTGCACAAATAGTTGCACCCAGAAGGAACTGAGAGGAATGGAACTTGGTGGGTAGGTATGACATTGTAATGCTATTGATGCAGGGTCTCATTTTACTGACCTTAACACCACATGAACGTCACCAAAGACCGCAATGGTGTTATGCTAGACTGTCTTGGAGTGACTCAGAATGGCAGTGGGTCATCTCCAGTGACAAGTCCTGCTTTTGTCTTGGTGAAGACGACCAATGAATCCGTGTGTGGAGGCACTGTGGTCAGCGTCTAGATGAACAGATTGTTGTCACACGTCACACAACCAGAAGGCCTGGTGTCACTCCACCTCCACTCTTACCGCACCATCTGCAGGAACTGTGTGAGATTATTCAAGCTGCATTCAAACTGGATGGATTATCACAGGACACCATTAGGAACCTCTACAACTCCATGCCTAAAAGTCTGGCATGTTGCGTTAGAAAATTTGGTGGCCTGACGCCATACTTCTGTTTGTGTAGCTCAATAAATATCGTCTATATCAGTCTAAATTTATCATCATTTATTGTTCCTGGTAACCTTTATCTTCCTTCCCAACAGCACTGCAATTCCACACTTCTCTCTCTAAGTCCAGCCTTCATAATCTGATACTTGACGGGACCTAGAGACTCCACAGTTCCCTAAGCTTCTAATGGAGTCTTTACTGTCCACTGTAAACTGTGATGTTCCTTAAGTGCATCTCGCCTAGTAGCCTTTCCTCCTTGATCTTCACAAGCCAGTCAGGAGCCACACACTGTCCACCCACTCTATGTATTTGGTCCTTTTCTGAGAAAGGTAGAAAACCGAGAACACAATAGCATGCAGCAGAAATGTAGAAGTTTAAGGAGGGAGGTGTTTTTTGG
The DNA here is from genome assembly GCA_024036415.1 of Prochilodus magdalenae. Taxonomy (NCBI): domain Eukaryota; kingdom Metazoa; phylum Chordata; class Actinopteri; order Characiformes; family Prochilodontidae; genus Prochilodus; species Prochilodus magdalenae. The sequence goes on from JAMWET010005162.1 coordinate 156,298, forward strand.
GGGGAAGGAGGTTTCAAAGCGAGGAAGTGTTTGTGTTTTATTGGTTTCATATGACACGACAGGCACTTTTTAAGACGTTGTAGTCGCAATGGTAAAAGAGAAGTCTGCCCTCCCTTGCATTAAGTGCCCCTGTGATCTTGCACATATTTATAGGTGCTGTCTTGTGTCACATGGCTTCCATTTCTTCACTTGTTGGTGCCCCCTGTGGCTGTTTTTACAAGCAAAGGAGTGAAAGGGTCAGGGGATCTGCTGTTCGACCCTGGCCTCCACATGAGGTTGGTGGGGGAGCGGTGGGGTGGGTTTTTTTTTGTGGGGGGGGTAAGTGTTTTCACCTTCTATAGACACTGTTGTGTTAATCTTCATTTAGGCCCAGGTTTAACAAAGAAAAGAGGATTTGAAAGAATATATTGAAGGTAATATGGCAGGATACTATATATATATATATATATATATATATATATATATATATATATATATATATATATATATATATATATATATATATATTTATACAGGCTGGTTCTTGGCTAATTCTAGAATTGGTGCCTACCATTGGGCCATTTGAAACATGGAACACTGTAAAAGATTCCAAATTACATCTTATACAGATGATGCAGTCGTGTATAGGTGTATCTCGGCAGACAAAATATATGTAGTTCATATACTGTATATAAAGTGTAATTATTATTTGGGGTTTTTGAGATTAGATTTTTTAAAGAGAAGATTATTTCAGGTATTTCAGGAAATTAACTTAAGTAAGCCAACATTTCTCAACACATTGGTAGATGGTTTTAAGAGATTTGCTTAAAACAGAAATGATCTGCCAATAAGGTGAGAAATACATGGTTACAAAAATGACTAGATACAAGATCACTTATCTTGTAGCTAATATCAAAATTTTTGCAGTTTAAGAAGCATGCAGGAATGGCCCAGCCCGCTATAAGCCCTATTCCACCAACATGGTCCCGGTGCCAAACTCTCAAACGGTTCTGAGCTTTTCCAACACAAAAAAAGATCTGGTTTGCTGCCGGAAAAATTGGTGCCGTTCCAGTACCAATAATTCTCTGGTGTCGTGGCACTGCATGATGAACTGCACTGAGCTTAACTCCGGAACAATCATATCCAGTGATGAGGACATCCAACTGGAGGCGCTGATCTTTTAATGAGCTCAAATGTGAAGCACTTAAAACATTTACTAGGTGCAGGAGATAGTGGGAAACACTACAGATAGCTAAGAACCTTAACATGCTGCTTTAGAATAGTTCACCTTTATAACGGAGAGAGGAAACACCTACAAGTCATCCTGGGATCGACTTCTGACTAGGAATCGCCCATCTCCAGATATGTAATCGCTCGTCTCTCAAACCAGTGGGCAAGGGGCCTGCTAATGGGTTCAGTAGATCCAGCACGGGCATGAGCACTGGCACTTTGTAGTTGGAAAAGAGGTCTATGAGTAGGGATAGGTCAAGGGCAACGTAATTGCAAGGATTTCACTTTCTGTATTTTGTATACGTAAAAAAGGGTAAGGATAAGGGACCATGACCTTCAAATCCTCAGACAGCACAGCATTAAAAATCAGCATAGCTCTGAACAGGATATCAGTGTATGTGTTCGGGAATACTTAGACAACTGTCGCCAATAAAAGCCATTGGTTGCTGCATGAGCACTATGTACAGAAAAAGCCATATGTCAACAGTGTAAACGACATCCTACAGTCCTCACTGGGGTTGAGCTCATCTGAGATGGACATGCATGGTGGGAATGAGTGTTGTGGTCTGATGAGTCAGCCTTTCATACTGATGATGAAAACAATGGGGGTTATATTCTCCAGGCCAAAAAAGAAAAGGACCACCAAGATGATAAAGTTCAAAGCTGGGGTCTGGCATCGCGTGTGCGTCTGGCAAGATAAAGTTCATGAAGGAAAACATCATGTAAACAACGCAAGTCAAGCAGAAGTCACCGCTTTCTGTTTGCCGTAACATTTCTGTCCCAGCCTTTTTGGAACTGAGGTTTATAACTTAAACACTGTGCTTTATAAACTCTAAAAAAAAGGTTCTGTAGAGATCCAGTTTTGGTTCCCCAAAGGATGCAAGTGGGGTGACAGAATGAATAGAACCTTTTTAAAGCTCAAGGACAATAACAGTTTGGCACAACAACTCAGTAAGTGTAATGTGTTAGTGTACTGTAAGTAGTGTGTTGGTGTACAGTAACTCAGTAAGTGTAATGTGTTAGTGTACTGTAAGTAGTGTGTTGGTGTACAGTAACTCAGTAAGTGTAATGTGTTAGTGTACTGTAAGTGGTGTGTTGGTGTACAGTAACTCAGTAAGTGTAATGTGGTAGTGTACTGTAAGTAGGGAGTAGGTGTACAGTAACTCAGTAAGTGTAATGTGTTAGTGTGTGCTGTAAGTGGTGTGTTGGTCGTTGGGTGTGGTGTACAGTAACTCAGTAAGTGTAATGTGTTAGTGTGCTGTAAGTGGAGGTGTGGTGTACAGTTAACTCAGTAAGTGTAATGCGTTTAGTGTGCTGTAAGTAGTGTGTGTTGGTGTACAGTAAACTCCGTAAGTGTAAATGCGTGTTAGTGTACTGTAAGTAGTGTGTGTGTTGGTGTACAGTAACTCAGTAAGTGTAATGCGTTAGTGTACTGTAAGTAGTGTGTGTTGGTGTACAGTAACTCAGATAAGTGTAATGCGTTAGTGTCCCTGTAAGTAGTGTGTGTTGGTGTACAGTAACTCAGTAAGTGTAATGCGTTACTGTGCTGTAAGTAGTGTGTTGGTGTACAGTAACTCAGTGTAAGTGTAATGCGTTAGTAAAGTGTAATGCGTTAGTGTGCTGTAAGTAGTGTGTTGGTGTACAGTAACTCAGTAAGTGTAATGCGTTAGTGTGCTGTAAGTAGTGTGTTGGTGTACAGTAACTCAGTAAGTGTAATGCGTTAGTGTGCTGTAAGTAGTGTGTTGGTGTACAGTAACTCAGTAAGTGTAATGCGTTAGTGTACTGTAAGTAGTGTGTTGGTGTACAGTAACTCAGTAAGTGTAATGCGCTAGTGTGCTGTAAGTAGTGTGTTGGTGTACAGTAGCTCAGTAAGTGTAATGCGTTAGTGTACTGTCAGTAGTGTGTTGGTGTACAGTAACTCAGTAAGTGTAATGCGCTAGTGTGCTGTAAGTAGTGTGTTGGTGTACAGTAACTCAGTATGTGTAATGCGTTAGTGTACTGTAAGTAGTGTGTTGGTGTACAGTAACTCAGTAAGTGTAATGCGTTAGTGTACTGTAAGTAGAGTGTTGGTGTACAGTAACTCAGTAAGTGTAATGCGTTAGTGTACTGTAAGTAGTGTGCTGGTGTGCAGTAACTAAGTAAGTGTTCCTATTCCTACATGACTGCACATCAGTGCACAAAGCAAGGTCCATAAAGACATGGATGAGCGGGTTTGGTGTGGAAGAGCTTGACTGGCCTGCACAGAGTCCTGACCTCAAACCGATAAAACACCTTTGGGATGAATTAGAGCGGAGACTGCGAGCCAGGCCTTCTCGTCCAAAATCAGGGTCTGACCTCACAAATGTTCTTCTGGAAGAATGGTCAGAAATTTCCATGAATACATTCCTAAACCTTGTGGAAAGCCTTCCCAGAAGAGCTGAAGTTGTTATAGCTACAAAGGTGACATATCACAGCCTATGGATTAAGAATGGGATGTCACTCAAGTTCATATGCGTGTGAAGGCAAACAAGTGAGTGCTTTTGGAAATACAGTGTAGCCATTTCAGATTCCATTTTACACATGACCAATTGGAAAATAACACCTAGAAGCCACTTACACATAGTGTAATCTGTAACGTCCTCGCAAAATACAGTGTACCTGGGCATTCCATCAAGCCAGATGCCAGCGAGACACATCAAACTCTTTTTATGGCGTATAATCACCAGGACAGACTTACTTGACTATGGTGGCAGCAAGAGGGAGGAAAAAAAGAAGGCTTTGAATCTTTACTGGAGTCGTCTGAGTGGAATGTCAAAGGCCTGCTCTTCCCTGGCACAGCCTGCGCCGTCTCCTCCAGCCTGCGCTCCATGCAGTGAAGCCGAGCTTTTAGTGTGCACTAAAAAGACACTGTTAAACACCATTTTAAAAGTTCCTAAAAGCATTTTTGCTCGTGGGGGTTGGCACTTTTAACTGTGATCAGGTTTCACGTGCCACATAAGTGCACCTGGGGAGAGGAATGAAAAGCTTGAGAAGGCTCCCACACACCACACTCACCTTGTAAAAGTGGAGAAGGGGAAACTAATCAGATTTATTGGCTTCATTACGACACGAGGTGTCCGTTTGACCCCTGGACACTCCTGGGCAGTCCATCGCCTGACCTGCAGAGGAGATAGGTCAGTCTAATAGTCTTATCTTCATGTCACAACCTTTAAGCTGGCAGATTCAGCAACAATGTTCTTGATCTGCTGGTGGAGAATGATGTTCCACAGTACGACTTGGCTGGCCTGATTCTTTTTAGTACGTAGTTATTTATTGCTAGATGTTACTGTCTTCGAGGAGGACTGTGCCATACACCCTGTGTTTAAAGATACACAGATACACAACAAATGTTAAGTCACTTAACACTTAAGTGCAGCTTGACATGATAAAAGAATGAAAAGCAGGTGCCGTCGTTCTTCTACAAGTCAGGGGATATGCCAAGCTTAACCCAGAGGGTCTTCCACAGTATCAGTGAAAGAGTTCTTCCTAGATCCTATTTACAAGAATGGTTCTGCTAAAAGAACCTCTTTTGGTTTAGGGAACCATGACAGAACCATTTGTGGGGTGATGTTTAAGACAAAAGCATGTTCAAACTTTTCCTTGGGGTGTCTAGTAGTAACAAGGGGTTGGAATTTTGTGATTGAATTTATTTCGGAACTCTGGGCGCCATTGTGTCTAGCTCTTCTTGCCCACTGAGGAATTTGTCTTCCACATTTAACCTATCCGTGATGTGAAACACCCACGTACACACAGACACACACATTAGTACTCACACTAGCGGGCAGTGAACAAACTTGTCCAGAGCGGTGGGCACCCAGGGAGCAACTGCGGGTTAGGCATCCTGCTCAAGGGCACTTCTATCGTGTCCTGGCAGTTCAGGGAATCAAACCGGCAATCTTGGGTCATGAGGCTGGTACCCCAACCTCCAGCCCATGACTGCTGTCGAAATTCTGAGGCAGCACTATGAGAATAATATTGTGCTGAGGGAAATATGGCTACAATATTATTTGGATATTGAGATTTTGGAATGGTCTACAGCTAGTCCAAATAATAACTGCTGTGTAATACATGTGTGTGCTTTGGGTTGATGTTCAGCTGAGATTTTCAGAGACTTACAGAGATTTTCATTTAGGATTTGCCAAGTGTGACGTTCAGGTGAACCTCTCAATCATCCAGAACCCATCAAGCCTTGATTTTACACTTCTGTAACCCCAAATCAGGGGAAAAAAACATTTTAGGCTAATAATGAGGTAAAATAAAACTAAATAATGATGTGATGTGTTCAAACAGGCGAATTTAACAGGTGACTGTAATCATGGCTTGCTACAAAACCAAATCCACGAAAGGCTGAGTCTTTGAGCAGCGAAAATGGGCAGAGGGTCTCCCGTTTGTGAGATATCTAATGTTAACCATTCCCTGGGCTAGGAGACATTTGGGTTAAGTCCAGCAGTGACACTGTTTCAGCAGCACTGATCCTCTCACACCAGCACAACACACACTAACCGACCACCAGCATTTCAGTGTCAATGCAGTGCTGAGAATGATCCACCACCCACATAATACCTGCTCTGTGGTGGTCCTGTGGTGGTCCTGACCATTGAAGAACAGGGTAATAAAGTATACAGAGAAACAGATGGACTACAGTCTGGAACTGTACAACTACAGAGTGTCCTATATGGTCAGCGGAGCTGATAAGATACACAGTGAGAGTGCAGATACAAGGAGGTGAGCCCATATGCCTTAAATGTATAACATGAAGATGATGAGGAGGAAGAGGATGAGAACAATGGTAGATCTAGTATCTGACCAGGCATTACTACAGAGCATTAATTGCTGTGTTAATACGGTATTAATTGTGGCTCATTATTGCTAATAGTTTGCTATTGAGTATAGTTATGTTCTCCACAGTGTTGGTAGGTGTCAGTGTTATTGTATGGTTCAGCTTTGCACAGGAGGAGGTGAGGACACCGGGGTCATCCTGAACGTGACTAGGCTCCCAGGGAGGAGCCCCTCGCTTCTCTCTTACATCTCGTAAAAATGATTTTTATTTGCACTTTTCGCCTTTTACAGCCCTGCTCATGTGTGAAGAATCTGAGAACAGTCTGGAAAAAATTTCTTCTCTGGATGCGGACATGGACATGCAACAAGCCCTGAGGGGCAGGCGTCTGATGAGGCACAGAGGTCAGGGTGAGATGAAAGAGGTTAGCCAGTTATTTTTTAAAAGCTGTATTTATAAACTCTTTGGTTTAAAGTAATAAGTTAAGCAAGACACAACAGTCTTTTAAAACCGAACAACCCCAACACTTCTTTACTTCCTAATGGAGACCATCCTTTATACTGTATAGACTCATTGTCAAAAAAAAAAAAAAATAGTTGCACAAAAAGTTGCACCCAGTGCATGTGACGTAAGCAAGGACGGGTCTTATCGCTGTACCTGACTGACCCAACAGCCGTGACTGGACTTTCAGCGAGCATTGACGTCCTCCATGAGTCATCCTGTTAGTGCAGCACCATTGGCAGACAGTTGCACCACACAGTACTACAGACAAACAGACCGTTACGATGACTGTCCTTAACACCACGTCAATGTCACCAAAGACTGCAGTGGTGTCGTACCAGACTGTCATGGAGTGACTCTGAATGGCAGCGGGTCATCTTAAGTGATGAGTTTCGCTTTTGTCCGACAAATCTGTGTATGGAGGCACCATGGTCAGCACCAAGATGAACGGTTTGTTGTGTCGCGTCACATTTAAGGCGCCAACTCAGTTCTGTGCATTGCTGATACAGGTGTTCAGTTCAAGACAGCTTGCATTTGGAATCCATAACTATTCATCTAACATCAGTACCTGATCCTTAGTGCTTCTGTGGCTGCGATCAAACTCCCACAGCAATGTTCCAACAGATGTTTAAATATTGTGTCCATACACTGTCCACTATTATACACTCCTACCTTGCTGGTCAACCTTGTAGATGTACAGTCAGAGACGATAGCACATCTGCTGCTGCACAGTGCAGTGTTGGTCGTCCTCTAGTCCTTCATCAATATTCCATTTCTTAAGTTGTGCCGGTATGTAACATTCTTTGATCCACAGTGTCACGTGTGTACTGAGAATACATCATAGAAAGCTTTACCACCCACGGTGGACAGCACAGCGGCCGCCCACAGAGGTTTAATGATTGTGACTGGAGGCGTCTGGCTAGAATTGACCGTGTGAACAGACAAGCAACTCTGGCAGAAATCGCATCCACATTCAATGCAGGAGCCCCACATGTACATCCCGCAGGTCAGTGCAGTGGTCTTCAGCTTTCATGGGATATGGGACCAGGAGACCCACCAGAGTGCCTCTGTTAACACCACCACACTGAACAGAGCACCTCACCTGGGCTCATGAGATTGCTTATTGGACTCTAAAGGACTGCGGCGTGGGCCGATGAGTCACGGTACCCTTTGTGTTGGGCTGATAGTAGGGTTTGTGTGTGGTGCAAACCCCATGAAGCCATGGACCCCAGCTGTCAGCAAGGCACTGTAAAGGACCGTTCTGGAAGGTTCTGATGAAGGGTGTGGCCTGCACGTTCATCTGACACAAGCCATATTGAGGTATTCCACCAATTTTGCCTCATTTGAACTCTGATAATCCACGTCTCTTTGCCATGAGCACACTGGCCAGTGTTCAACCTCACTCACAAGACAACACCTCAGAACTTATACAGGTGTGGACTTTCCCAAGCCGCCCCAAGTGGTAACACCACTCCTTAATCAGTTTACATATGGATATCCCATGGCTTTTGGTGTGTCAGTGCATATCAGTCCTAAAGGCATGATAACTCCAAGATTCTGTAAAAGACGTAATGGGCTCGAGATCCCTGATTTCGGGAGACATGTTGGAGTAGCAACGATAGAGACATCCCAGATCCCAGATTGAAAACAAGAGGTCCTGTAAACGAGGACAGATAGATATTACATTATAAAGCTCTGGAGGAAAAGATGAATGCATCCCTTAAATCATGCATAGGGACAAAGAGATTACCAAAGCATCATGAACTGATTATTGTAGTCATATGAGAAATTTTAATGAGATTATCAGCCGTAATAGGCAGCCACGCTGTCCCGGTAGACCTGTCGGAAATGTACTGATATGCTGAAGACAAGGTAACAATGCAGGCGTATTAGAGTCTCCCAACCCAAAAGCCAGAGAAGGCCAAATCAATTCTAAAGGAACAACAAGCACAGTGTACATGTTTGAATGGATTACACCGATGGCTGGCTGGACACACAAAGCCTCTTAACACACTGTACAAACAAAGGGGTCTGTTTAATGTAAGTCCATCAGCGCTCAGATAAATCCAATCAAGGCTGAAAGCCATCTCTCTGTTTATTGGTTTTCGGAGGTCGGTTATGATTATTTAAGCTTCTGGAAAGCAGCGCCATTAGACGGCCCACATCTGGCTGAGTAATATTCTGCTGTCTGTTCGTCTGAAGTGATGAGATTGTAGAGGGAGCGTGGGGACACTTTCTCATCAATCTCTCAGGTGCGGAAGCTGTTTGTCTGTTGCTGTATCATTTTAGGAAGGCTTGTTCATCTCGATACGTCCTGCACAAGTCTGCGATAAGTGACTCAGAGCTAATGTTAGCGCTAATGGTAGGTGCACTCATTCCCCACCCTGATATAAGACATTGTAAAATTGTCAAGTCTATTAAACACACATTTACCACTCACTTCATTAGGTCCACCTCCTTATATCCACACTCAGTGTCCAGTTTATCAGCTCCACTGACCATATAGGACACACACTGTAGTCTATCTGTTTCTCTGTGTACTGTATTACCCTGTACTTCAATGGTCAGGACCCCCACAGGACCACCACAGAGCAGGTATTTTGTGGGTGGGGGATCATTCTCAGCCCTGCAGTGACACTGACGTGGTGGTGGTGTGTTAGTGTGTGTTGTGCTGGTGTCCACTCACTGTCCACTCTATTAGACACTCCTACCTTCTGGTCCACCTTGTAGATGCACAGTCAGAGATGATAGCTCATCTGCTGCTGCACAGTGCAGTGTTGATCATCCTCTAGGCCTTAATCAGTGGCCACAGAACGCTGCCCCACAGAACGCTGCCCCACAGAACGCTCCCCCACATGACACTGCCCCACAGGATGCTGCCCCACAGGACACCATTGTGATGGATAGTTTTCAGTTGGTTTTATATAATCTTTAACACAACAGAATTAACCCCTTCTACAAGACGAGCGTCCCCCCCCTCCCTACCCCCTAAAGACATCCCTCCCAACACTGCTTCTGGGATTATATCTCTGTACAAATGTTCGGTATCAATCCCTTTCTTATCTCTCATCAAGACTCCTTGCTGTAATCCATCAGGAGGGCTCTGGACACTGATTCTTTTTAATCCCTCCGATCCAGGATACTGCTGCGCTCAGCCTTGAGTGCATGGGATTGGTCCCAGCGGCTGTTTGACTTCCTTCCTCAAGGAAAGGATATCACACCAGGGTCACCACCTGTCCATTCCCTATTATCAGACCCAGAAAGCATTTAGCCGAGTCGAGTTTTCAGGGTAGGAAAAAACCCGAAAAGGAATCTTTCAAGGATTAAATAAAGATCCACAGTGCACTCAGCATGGTTCCATGCAAGCTTCCTGTTTTTGTGCTGCCCCGCCTCAGCTCATGATGCAATAGCCAGGACATCGACGTCGCCACGATCAGCTCTTGTAACTCTGCCCGGTTCTGTGAAATGAAATGTGTGGGCTGCTGAATTAAAATGGCAGAGTCGTCTCCCGTTTCCGTGGCTCTTGCGCTTGCAGGCCTCTGAATCAATTTGCTTCTCAGCTATCAATCCATATCTTGGCCGCTTGCTTTGCTTCGGTAAATAATCTCTGTACGAGCCAAACAGAAAGTGAGCCGCCTCCATCCCTTTCTCCGAGAATGCTGCTGTATGTATGTTTGATTGTGTTTCACTCTGGTCACTTTACAGTATTTCAGCGGAACTGGAAATTGTTTTCCACGGAATTGGAAGTCTACAGAGAGTCATAATGTAACATCTTGTCTCATATAAGCGAGGCCGCGTATCCTTTTCCCATCGTCATCTCCCTCGCACAAGCCTCCTACATGTCTATCGCGTTTTCATCCTTCTGAACTTGTGACCTGCCGAAGCGGAGTATCTTACCTTCGTCTTGGTTTCCCTCCCTGTCGAGATTTTATCTTTGCGGATTATGAGACAAACACGGAGCGGGTTTACGAAGCCGGCCGACGGAGGCGAACAGCGGAGAGTGTAATTATGATCCTGGCTTAAGCTCTTCATGAGAGCACCTTCAGAGGACTTTCTCTGGCTTTGGCACAAGCACCAAAGAGGGTCACTGTTTAATAATGAACAGGTCGGGACCCGCTGTAACAGATACATGCACCTGCTTTGTGCATCAGTCAATTACTTAATTAGAACTCTCCCTCAGGGGAAAGCTAATACTCGCTCATAGAAGCGCTCGCTGGGCTCCCTCCATGTGAACGGGCAGCCTCCGCACACAAAAAAAAAGCTAGTTGTGTCAGAAGCTGCGACGGGATGCGGTGTCGGCCGCCTGGATCAGGTGCCAGTCGCTCATGGGAAATAATTCGGAACGCCACTCTCCAAGGGTTATGACGGACCGAAGAAAACTAGATGCCTTCCCACAGTGCCTTGGGAAATCGATCCTCCCTCCCCACCCCGGGTAGATGATGGGCCCCATGCTTCCGAGATGAGGGTAGGAAGGAAGGAAGGTGAGGCCATCCAGTACGGCTCATGACTACAGACAGACGCCCATGTTGGAGCTAATTGCAGTCATCAGCACGAAGATGAGGCTTGGGTTTCGGGGGCCCTCAGCGGCTGATTGTAGGCTCAGCAGCACTTCACAACTAGGATCATAACAACGCAGCTGACCTGTTATCGGGTTGCAGCCAGACCTTAAAAATAAGGTGCTAAAATGGTTCCTTAGACAGATGGCACACGAGAAAACTTGATTTGATTCCTTCAGGGATATTTGGTCACACTTGACTAGATAAGCAGGGATAGGCCACTGTACCTGACAGACCAAACAGCCACAATTGTGGACATTCACCAAGCAGTGAAGCCCTTCATGAGTCATCCTGTTAGTGCCAGCACCATTGGAAGACAGCTGCACGGCAGACTGTTACAACAACTGTCCTTAACACCATGTCAACGTCACCAAAGACTGCAATGGTATCATGCCAGACTGTCATGGAGTGACTCAGAATGGCAGTGGGTCATCTTCAGTGACGAGTCCCGCTTTTGTCTTGGTGAAGATGATCAATCAATCCATGTATGGAGGCACCGTGGTCAGGGACAAGATGAGCAGTTTGTTGTCACATGTCCAGAAAGCCTGGTACCACTCCACCTCCTATCGTACCACACCATCTGAAGGAACTGTGGGAGAATATTCAAGCTGCATGGGTTGAATTTCCACAGGACACCATTAGGAACCTCTACAACTCCATGCTGAGGCGTCTGGCATGGTGCGTTAGGAAACACGGCAGCCCGACACCATACTGAGAGATACCAATTCTGTTGTATAGCTCAATACATATTGCCCATATCAGTCCAAATGTGTCTTTCTTTATTGTTCCTGGTAACCTTTATCTTCCCACACTTCATTCTAGGTGCAGCTGTACTTTTGATTATGAGTGTAAATGTTCCAATTTGGAAGTTTTGTGTCTGGTGCCGTATGCCGTGCAATGGGCTGGTGGTCTGCCCAGGGTGTTTCTTGCCTTCCACCCAAGGAACACTGGGATAGGCTCCAGCATCCCCACTACCCAAAAGGATAAGAGGTTTAGAAGATGGATAAATCAATCAATAATGTTGTTTGCATATCACAATAAATGCAACCACAGCTTCAAGCTGAATTAGATTAAATTGCAAAAGCCAATTTCTGTAGGAGTTCTAGGAATACTCAAGCACTGTTCAACCTAATCTGCTCCTCTATCCATAGATGCTTTTTGGAAGAATTCAGACAACCCATTCTGAAATACGCCTGTCATGTAATTGTTACCATTCCATTTCTGTCTAACAGTCTGTAGCTGTGGCAAATTGAGATTAGGCTGGAAAACTGGAGAATTCCATCCATTAAAAGATTCCAAAGGGATCCCTCTTTTGGCACCTTGCTATTGGAGAGTGTAGACTGAGTCACTGCTGCCTCTGCTCGGCTGTTCCCAGAAAGGGACACTTAAGCCAATCACGAGCGGCTAAAGCAGCGATTAAGTCGCTCCCTTTCCTCCTCTCCGGAGAGAAGAGTGATGAGGACGTGGAGAAGGACCGGGCAGATCGCTCTTCTTAACAGGCCGTACGTCTTCATTTCCACTCCACATTGGCCCTCCAGCCCACGTCCGGACCATGAGAGCTGTAATCGAGAAACCCTCCCCCACTGCACCAGCATTCACATGTGCCCTGGTTTATTATTATGCACAAAATCAATTGCTTATTAATAAGATGTAAATCAAAGGAACAGCTTGCCAAAACATACACACACACAACAGGAGTACGACTTCAAAGACACGGCAGGGTTCACAGGGTTAAACTCGCTGTTCACACATCAGGGCTCCTACAATTTGGAGATACAGAGGTGCATGGTAAGTGTGGATTGGTAATGTATGGAATCCACAATGGCCGTTTTAAGACAGACATAAACTGTAGCCTCATTTTAAGGCATGAATCTCGTCCAATCTTTCGATGGCTGATTTTACAGTTTGAGCATGTCTTTCTCAAGGTCGCACCCAAACCCACCTACAAATAGTCACACCTACGGCTCCTACACAGCTGCACACACATAAACTCTAAAGTCTAAAGAGTCGAGATGGGCAGTATCAGCATTCGTATATGCGCACTGTAGACTGTTTGGAGTTAGCAGAGCTGTTGTAGCACAGTTGGTTTTTTCAGCACAGGAATCCCAGTGTAGTGCACTTTGTAGGTCTTGGCTTCTATACCATAGCGTTAGTCCAGTATGGAAGTGTGTACACATGGCTGAATCCCAAATGACTGAGTATTAGTCTTATGATGCACTGTGGGGTGAAGGAGCCACTTATCCTAGTGCACTACTTAGAGAGGAGGGAGTCATTTGGGATTCAGACAGTGTCATTGCTCAGTACTCGGACGCGCAACCTGCTGTTTTGAATGAAACTAATTCTATTAGAACTAGTTCTATTGGAAACGAGCTGCCTGTATGGGCTTGGTTTCATGTGAAGTGTAAGCACCCATGTCATGCCAGGCCAGTCGGACAGAGCGGTTGGTACTGTGTGAGTATATAAATCACAGATTTCGCCCATACACGGTAGTACAAACAAGATTTCCACAGTCACACAGTGTATGCCTGGCCTTACCCTACTTACCCTCCCCTGCAGTTGAATACAAATGCTTGTTTGGAAAATAAAGAATATTAAGCATCTAAATATGCCCATTCTTAATTATTAAGCCATTGCAAAACAATGAAGTTGGGTCAAATATAATCTCTTCGCCTCCACACATAATCTCTCTCTATGCTAGCAAGTCTGGGTCAAGCTTATCCCCTTTATTGTTCATAGTGTTATATTCCTGTACAGGTGATGCAGTACATACAATTCAATTAACAGGTTTCTTTGCATTGTTTTCACCCACCGCCAAGATGCACTAGTGGATCAGGCAACCGGATCCCAAATAAGAGTTTGGCCAGTTTTCAGTTGTGCACTGAAGCTATTAGGGTAATGCCACACCTGTCAGCACGGACTCTTTCACAAGTATGGTTCCACCAGTGGGATTTGTAGCCTGACACTGTAATCAGCTTTAGGCTGCCTTTACACAGTGAAACGTCCATGCAACTTTAGTTACATTAATCCTGCATCAAACTAAACTGGTGCAGAAGTTACATAAAGCTATGCATTTTACAGGTATAATAAAATATAAATATCATACTGTGTTACATCAAGAGTATATGTGCTATATCAGGATATGTACTGGTTCAGACTCTCATCAGTTGGATCTGTTTAGTGTAAGACTGTAGAGTCTTTAAGATCACCAACTACATCCATTTAGATGGGGATGTATAAACTTTTGACTGGAAATTTCTCAAACTAGTCTTTACATCCCAATGTTGGGTTTTATTTTAGACCAAGCTCATAAAAATAAATAGTAATACTGAGACGTACAGACTTCAGTTCCTGGGCTGAGAGACACTGGATTTACTAATAAGCTCCACTGAAGTTCTATAAAATTCCCCCTACAGGTTTTTTAACCTGAAGCTTTTGTACTTTTAGTCAAGTTACTTATTTGAAGGGACTTTTACTGGTGTCAGTATTTTACCTAAAAATCAATACATGTACTATTTATTGATTGCTTTAGGAGAAATTGAATTTAAATGATTCCGTCAACTTCAATAAAAAAGATATTCTTAATTCCTAATCTCTAGTTGAGAAATATATTAGAATATTGTTTCTGCTAGAGTATTAGCACATAAGTACGGAACTTGTGTACTTCTGGTTTTAGACAGCTATCACACAGAACACTACCGTCACTCAGTCATTCTTTTTGTCGTTGCTGCAGTGACTATGACGTTATATGCTTCAGAGTAAGCGGGAATTATTGAATTGTCTAAATGTCTGTTTGTAGGTATCTTAGTCATCAGTGCAGTGTTTCATCTTCATTTTATTACACATAAAACCATAAAATTCTGGATGGAAAAACACACAAATATTATTTATTTTATACTTGATGAAGGTTATCAGAAAGAATAAGTGATGAACAGTTTAGACTATGTAAGGGGCACATGGTCTTGAGCTAGTGTCTCTCAGTATGGCATCGGGCCACCATGTTTGCAAACGAGGACCCGGTGTCTGGGTACAGACTGTACAGACTTCGGCTCCTGTGCTGGGTTTACTAATAAGCCCCACTGCAGTTCTATAAATTCCCACTACAGTTTTTTAAACTCGAAACTTTTGTTCTTTTAGTCATGTTACTTTATTTATTATTTGAAGGTACATTTACTTTTACTCATGTCAGTATTTTAGCCAAATATCAGTACTTGTACTATTTATTGATTGATATTGGCTAAAATGAATATATTATTACATATATTTATATATATTTTAAACAAAATAAATATAAATTATATATATATATATATATATATATAATTTATTTATATATATTTTGTTTATTTATTTTATAAAAAATATATTATTTAAATTATTTTATTGTGTTTTATTATTTAAGTGTTCATTTATTTAATTTTATTTTTTTAAGACATATTTCTTTACCGTGTGGAGTGTGTACTATTACACCTTTACTTGAGTAAAAATACTAGACTATTGTTTTTACAAGAGTGCTAACACCTATATACGTAGCTTGTGTACTTCTGGTTTTATACAGCTCTCTGAATAACTCTGAATGTTAACACTGCAACTCAATCAGTCTTTCTGTAGTAACCGCAGTGACTCCCGTCAATGTCACATACATGCCGTCTATAATACAGTGAAAACAAACATTTCAGCAAGCACATTATCTCATTTCATCACTAATCACTACCAGTGACATACAGTTTATGTTTATCCTAAAGCAAAAACCTGGCTTAAAATTCCATGGAAATAAACTATCAATGTACAGGTACAGCCGAGAGTGACCACATCAAACACCTTCCTTTCAAACCAGTGATTTCACCAGATCGGTGGACAAGAAGATAAATGGTAGATGGCTAACTGGGACGGCTTGGGACGTTTAGTCTTCTTGTCTGCTCTTATTTTGGTCTAGATGGCTAGATTTAAATTTCCTCTTCTCTTCATGCCCCCTAATTTTACAAAGAGCTAAGACTGATTTTGGCTCTGAAAGCTGAAACAGTTCATTTACAGACAGGGATGAAGAGACATGAGAAAAAGAGAAGTGAGGCCCAGTATGTCTGTGAATTAGAGTTTGGGAATTTGCCCTGAGTGAGTACATAAGTTGTCTGTAGGCTAAAGGAGACAACAGGGTTTAGACAGGTGGGAGGAACGAGGGACCAACAGATGAGTGCAGGTCAGACCAACAATGTAAGCTCACCAACCAAAAAATGAGTCATATTTAAGATAGTAGTGACTTCCCGCAGGTAGCGCATACATGAGGATAAAAAGGCTATAGATGTGAGTGACAGGATTCATAGATTAAGAAGAGGTGGTACAGTGCAGTACAGTCACACGTCCAGAAGACCTGGTGTCCCTCCACCTCCACCCCATGGCAACATCTGCAGAACTGAGTGAGAATAATCAAGCTGTATGGGATGGATTATCACCGATCACCATTAGTAACCTCTACAACTCCATGTCAAGACGTCTGGCATGTTGGGTTAGCAAACATGGCGGCCCCACGCCATACTGAGAGACACTACTCCTGTTTGTGTAGCTCAATAAAATTTGATCATATCAGTCTAAATTTATCATCAGTTATTGTTCCTGGTAACCTTTATCTTCCTTCCCAACAGCAGTTTGGAATAAATAGGGAGGTAACAGCATTAAAGCTAATCTTAGGATGTTTATTAAATATAACCTTTGAAAGGCAGCATATTTGTTTCATATTTAAAACAGCCCTCAGAAATGATTGTTTGTAGGAATCTTAGTCATCAGTGCATCAGAAAGTAAAGAGACAAAGATGTTGATGTTGGATGGAAAATGCAGAAATATTATTTTCCTTTTGTTTCCAAGTAATTTCTGAACATTTACTTTCGCTTAGTCTTTGATCAGTTACTGTACCGTGTCTAATTCAGGGGCTACATACTTCAGTGGATGGATTTCAGACCCGATTGCGTCACAACAGTGTGACTAGGCTACCCCTTCATATGGAGCCGGGAAATGCGTCCTTATTTTCCATGCCAATGAAGGATCCAGTGGGTGGATCCTCTGCCAGCCAACATATTCCAAAGTTTATTGCCGGCTGGGGACGCAAACTGGAAAACTGCAAGGGAGCAGATAGTCTCATTTTGGTTTGGTCCTCTGATGGATGCTAACCCAACATGCCAGATGTCACTGCATGGAGTTCTTGAGGTTCCTAATGGTGTCCTATGAAAATCCATCCCATGCAGATTAAATTTTGTCACACAGTTCCTACAGATGGTGCGGTAGGAGGTGGAGTGACACCAGGCCTTCTAGAGGTGTGACATGTGAAAACAAAATGACCATCTTGGTAAAAAGCGGGACCCTTTACTGATGTTGGTGATGTTGACATGGTGTTAAGGACAGTTGTCATAGCTGTCTCTGTGCATGTAGTCCTGTGTGGTGCAGCCATCTGCCAATAGTGCTGGGACTAAGAGGATGACTAAATGAGGACATCACTGCTCGCTGAATGGGTCTGTTAGGTCAGTTAGGTACAGTGATAAGACCCACCCTTGCATACGTCACATGTGCGGCTGAGCGGTTAACATTACACACAGATAGAAATGCCCTTCACCTAGTATTAACTGAGTTCCCTTTGAATACACACTCAATGTGCTCACAGTCATTAGGCCCTTGGGGTCTAAACCACAACCGACACTACTAAACATTCTTCTCCATGTTGCATGCAATTACACCTTTCCACCAGAGAAGGCCCAAATCCCCATAGTCTTACATAG
Source organism: Prochilodus magdalenae (assembly GCA_024036415.1). Classification (NCBI taxonomy): domain Eukaryota; kingdom Metazoa; phylum Chordata; class Actinopteri; order Characiformes; family Prochilodontidae; genus Prochilodus; species Prochilodus magdalenae. Next base: position 174,120 of record JAMWET010005162.1, read on the forward strand.
TGCAGCTGTAAACCCAATTCTGTTTTTAACATGTGTACTTACGATTGCTTAGCTCAGCTGGGTTTGATGCATGTGTGGTATCACATTTACTGCTATTTGCATGGTGCTAATTGGTCATTTTATGTGAGCTCTGGGTGAACGTTTGGGAAAAACTGTAGATTTGGCCCTAGCTGTACCTTTAAGGCCCTTTCTCAGCCCAGGTTGTTGTGTTCTTCATGCCTCTGCCAGTTTGTTGGTGAGGTTTCTCCTGAAGTACTGACGAGAGATTGAGAGAGACACAGTAAGATGGATTCCGTACACCACAGCCTGGCGAGGCCCGCTCCTGACACCCCCCTCTAAACTGCCTCCGACCCAAAGTGCTTGCAGAGTTGGAGCTGCTAATAAACTTAATGCAGTAATCTGAGGGAGAGCTATTAATGGGAGCGCTCTCCAGCTGACATCTCAGACACCCTAATGTTGGGGAAGCGTCTCCCCGACTGGAGCTTAATCCATCACAGTCCCGGCTAACCTGATTAAGGCCTGACACTTTACTTTTCTCCACGCACTCCTGTGCTGTGCAGCAAGAGGAGGGCAGCCCAGGCTGTGCTCCCGAAGAGCCCGCCGTGCTTGCTGTACACAAATACCCACTCTGGAGTGACATGGAGCTATAGCCTCTCTTCTGTATTCCGTATTCCATATAGAATTCCATATAGTCTCTTACACCCAAAAGCATCAGCTGTTTGTTGGGCGTTTTGAGGTGCTGCTTAGGTTTTACAGCGGAGCTACAAGGCTCATGTAGCATATATGCTACTAGTATCACTATAAATGACCTTAAACAGCAGGAAGCTCTTTAGTAATCTCATAATTGACTTATGTGGCTTATGTGGAAATCTAGAAATCCATTTTAATAGATAACCGGAAATAAAAAAAGGGGTAGGTTGTAGTAACTTCAGCCTCCTGCAGATGGCGCTGCCCGAGGATGATCGGTCTATAAGTCCCTTCAGGGTGTGAGTGACGGGATCCATAGATTGGGAAGAGGTACTACAGTGCAGTGAAAATTGCTCCAGAGCAGATGTTAATGATTGGCTAACAGGAGTGACTGCATTTGGGCGTGGCCAAAAACCATAGTGTGAAGGAAGTAGCTGAATGTGCAGGTGTATGGAAGCGTATGGTCTACCAGCAGTGGCTAAAATCCCACTCACAAGGAATTCTCCTCGGAAATGCGCCAGGGAAAGCATCCACCAAATATCGCCCAACTGACCAGTTCTTTGTTGTAAGAGAGTCTAAACATTGATGTGGCCTACATCCACAAACTTGTCCAGTACTTACTGTATCCAGTGTTATTGGTGCTCGTGGGGGTCTTACAAGCTATTAGGTATCAGCCACAGGGTAGTTTGACCTTGATATCTGGGTATAAAAGGATCCAGGGTTGCACCCAACAGTTCCTTAACAATGTTCCTCAGTGAGACATGCCTCTACAGTGCATAATGATTCAACAAATTCAGGGAACCCAGAGAAATGTGTGTGTGTGGAGGGCAAGGGCCAAAACCACAAGTGATTAAGATAAAGTGTTGTTAAAGGAAAGATGATGTAACCTGATGGTAAGCATGCTCCTGTCTCAACTTTCATTGGAAGTCTTTTACAAAGGAGAGGACCCAGTCGATAGATAGATAGATAGATAGATAGATAGATAGATAGATAGATAGATAGATAGATAGATAGATAGATAGATAGATAGATAGATAGATAGATAGATAGATAGATAGATAGATAGATGACAATTATAAATTCACTGTTTATCACATACTATATGGACCCATAAATAATCCCTATATTCAACAGAACCACATTTACAGGGGTTGGACAATGAAACTGAAACACCTGTCATTTTAGTGTGGGAGGTCTCATGGTGATCTCATTAGTGTGAAGGTTCAGTTAGCAGGTAAGAGCACAGTTCTGCTCAAAATATTGCAATGCACACAACATTATGGGTGACATACCAGAGTTCAAATTGTTGGTGCACGTCTTGCTGGCGCATCTGTGACCAAGACAGCAAGTCTTTGTGATGTATCAAGAGCCACGGTATCCAGGGTAATGTCAGCATACCACCAAGAAGGACGAACCTCCACCAGCATCACGTAGTGACCTGGTCACTATCCTGCAAGAAGAATGGCTTAAAATCCCTCTGACCACTGTGCAGGACTTGTATATGTCATTCCCAAGACCAGCTGACGCTGTATTGGCCGCAAAAGGAGGCCCTACACCATACTAATAAATGATTGTGGTCTGAAACCAGGTGTTTCAGTTTCATTGTCCAACCCCTGTATATTTACGGCATTTAGCTGACGCTCTTATTCATAGCGACTTCTAAGGTTAACCCTGTTTCAGCTAGGCCAATGTCATGTTAGGAGTCTTGTCCAAGGACTCTCATTGGTGTAGTAAAGCATAGTTAACCAAACTGGCAATCGAACCTCCATCTCCCACATGGGGTAGTAGCTCACTGGCAGGTAGTGGTGTTATTGACTGAGCACAGGTAACTCAATTTATTGTGTGATATTTACTGCTGCACCTCATCTCCTGTATACCACCTGTATTTCACCTGTATACATCTGTATACTTCTTGTATATTTTATTTATTGCCTAATAATTTTCGGCTATTTCTGCTATTTTGTGTTAGCAGTATTAGCCTTGTGCCTTCTGTGCAAAACTACACACTCTAGACACTAAAACAACCTAAAATCATATTAACGGTCATGTAAACAAAATGATTTAACAAAAAAAAAAAAAATCCAAAAATGATGAAATTAGTATTTTGTCATTTGCAATTTATTTTAAAACAGAATTTTAAAACCTGCTTTTTACTGTGTGTTGAAAACACCATGATGAATGGATGACTGGAAATGATCAACTTTGATTTAACTTTGTTTCTTTTTATTCTACTCTGAAGTTGCCATTTTGTAGATAAGAGGTTTGATCTCGACCTCAGTTATGTGCTTAAATTGTTCTGTAATGAAACTGGCTGTCCTGTATCTCTGTTTAGGGCTCTCTATGGTATAACTCACAAACACTGCATAATTACAACACGACTGCATGCTAATGCGGGAAGTCCCTGCGGCCCACGTGAGCTCCAGTCTAGCCAAAGGGGATGGCAGCGCATCCCTCTACCTGCATTTTTCATGAGGAGGAACATGCCTTCTGCATGCAGCATTTATGATGGGCTTTTATGTCCCTCTAAAACAATACTTGACTCCTCACTGCAGTTCACGGCGTGAGAAAAGCTTGCTGTTAGCATGGTAAAGGGCCAACGACGGCCTGTTAGCCTCACTGTCTTCAGGTCCAGAGCAGGAGCCAGGACGTTTTCACCTGGATGGACCATGTGGTACACAGACCAAGCATGCAATCACTGTAAGCTTACAGCTTATGGGCTTTCAGGCCTAGTGGTATCTGTGAAATAATGATAATAATAATAATGGCCTTATGGGCCTCCAAGTAGTTGTATCTGTATATTTTTCATAATAATAACAATAAAGTTAATGCTTTAAAAACAAAGGTGTTTTACCACCTAGCAGAACACTGTCCTATCCATTGTCCCCTGGTATCTGTCCTGTTGGTTAGGGGCTAAACTGAAGATCAAATGAACCATCATTATAATTAGGAACTGACAGTTAGATGAACAAGTCACATGTTTGATTTATAGATCAATTTTGTAAGAGGTGATCAGGCCTGTTTTGAGGGATATTATCAGAATTTTGTGAGAAACTATCATACCAATTTTGTAAGAAATGATCATACTGAACTAATTTTGAGAAAAATGGTCAGACCACTTCTATCAAAAATATTAGATTTGTGTGCAAAACTATCAGAATTTTGTGGCAAATGATCAGATCAATTTTGTGAGAAAAAATCAGAATACTGTGAGAATTTATAAGACTAATTTTGTGACAAATGTGACAAATTATTAGGCCAATTTTGTAAGAAATTATCAGAATTTTGTAAGAAATAGTTACAATTTTGTGAGAAATGGTCAGATCAATTTTGAGAGAAATTTCCAGACCAGAGCTCATTCCATTACTTCTCTTGTGAGAAAAGATAAAATTTTTGTGAGAGGTTATCAGACCAATTTCGTAAGAAAGGATCAGAATTTTGTGTTTTTGTTTAAAAGCATGACCTCTAAATGATCTAACCCACCAATATTTTTCAGTCAGGCTCATTCAGCAACAAGCAGCACACTATTGTGCTATTGAATCTCATAACAGCTAAAATAGCATGGTGATTCCACAGGTCTTTCCCCACAAATCCAAACTGACTAACTCACAATCAGATTTGAGAGCACATTTCATGGGTGACTGCTGGTCCTGATTCACTGAGGTTCCTCCATGGTTTAGAACAGTGCCTGTCCTGTGGTCGTACCTCAGAGCAAACATCACTCTAGGCCTTTTAAGACCCGAGCTCCGGATCGTGTCTCATGAGCAGACTCTGTTTAAAACTGTCAGTGTCACTCAGCAGATCTATGGGCTGAACCCTCCTAAATCAGACTGATTGACTCCTGAGGAGTCCACTTCCATTAGCCCCGCCCTGCTGCAAATTCACTTTAATGGGCACACTCAATAGATTAGAGTTCAATGGCAATGATTTGCGTGTGAATGACCGTCTTCCAAAACTTATGTACCGCTGCAGTTCAGCTGCCGGGCCCGGCCGGGATGTCTTTCAGTGTTCCATTACAGGAATTTGTTGATACAGTATGTTCATTAACTAGAGTGATACATGAAAGAAAAATAAATAATTAAAGTCCCCAATCAGCAACTGCTGCGACGGGCAGGCCGGCCTTTTTGTAATGCAATAGCATATGCCTTCAACAGCACATCCAATGCATTTTGCAGTGTCAACGTTTATCATGCTCACAGCTGCTAAAAGCTGAGCTAGTCCTGGAGAAGGCCATGGCACGGCTCGGGAATTACCGCTAATGGCTTGAATAAAATGGTTAATTCATTACGTGGAGGCATCGCTAGTTCCCTCCTACAAATGATTCTTGGTTCAGTAATTGAAATACATCTTATACATACAATACAACCAATCAGAGGGCTGACCCTGCTCTCTGGCCTCGCCCACACAAAACAGCTTTAGACCTTCTGTTTGTAGGTGCTGATACAGCAACACTCATTCATTCATCCGTTCATTCCGAACACTGTTCCTTCATCCATCAATTCCTTTATCCATCACCAACATGGTTCTTTCATGCGTTCATTTCTTTATACATCACCAACATTGTTCTTTCATCTGTTCACCCCTTTATCTATACACCAACACTGATCCTTCATCCATTCACCCCTTTATCTATACACCAACACTGATCCTTCATCCATTCACCCCTCTATCTATACACCAACACTGATCCTTCATCCATTCACCCCTTTATCTGTACACCAACACTAATCCTTCATCCATTCACCCCTCTATCTATACACCAACACTGTTCCTTCATCCATTCATCCCTTTATCTATACACCAACACTGATCCTTCATCCATTCACCCCTTTATCTATACACCAACACTGATCCTTCATCCATTCACCCCTCTATCTATACACCAACACTGAACCTTCATCCATTCACCCCTTTATCTGTACACCAACACTGATCCTTCATCCATTCACCCCTCTATCTATACACCAACACTGTTCCTTCATCCATTCACCCCTTTATCTATACACCAACACTGATCCTTCATCCATTCACCCCTTTATCTGTACACCAACACTGATCCTTCATCCATTCACCCCTCTATCTATACACCAACACTGTTCCTTCATCCATTCAACCCCTTATCTGTACACCAACACTGTTCCTTCATCTACTTACCCCTTATCTGTACACCAACACTGATCCTTCATCTGTTCACCCCTTTATCTGTACACCAACACTGTTCCTTCATCTATTCACCCCTTATCTGTACACCAACACTGATCCTTCATCTGTTCACACCTTTATCTGTACACCAACACTGATCCTTCATCCATTCACCCCCTTATCTGTACACCAACACTGATCCTTCATCCATTCACCCCTCTATCTATACACCAACACTGAACCTTCATCCATTGACCCCCTTATCTGTACACCAACACTGTTCCTTAATCCATTCACCCCCTTATCTGTACACCAACACTGATCCTTCATCCATTCATCCCTTTATCTGTACACGAACACTGATCCTTCATCCATTCACCCCTTTATCTGTACACCAACACTGTTCCTTCATCCATTCACCCCTTTATCTATACACCAACACTGATCCTTCATCCATTCACCCCTTTATCTATACCCCAACACTGTTCCTTCATCCATTCACCCCTTTATCTATACACCAACACTGATCCTTCATCCATTCACCCCTTTATCTGTACACCAACACTGTTCCTTCATCCATTCACCCCTTTATCTATACACCAACACTGATCCTTCATCCATTCACCCCTTTATCTATACCCCAACACTGTTCCTTCATCCATTCACCCCTTTATCTATACACCAACACTGATCCTTCATCCATTCACCCCTCTATCTATACACCAACACTGAACCTTCATCCATTCACCCCTTTATCTGTACACCAACACTGATCCTTCATCCATTCACCCCTTTATCTGTACACCAACACTGATCCTTCATCCATTCACCCCTCTATCTATACACCAACACTGTTCCTTCATCCATTCACCCCCTTATCTGTACACCAACACTGTTCCTTCATCTATTCACCCCTTATCTGTACACCAACACTGATCCTTCATCTGTTCACCCCTTTATCTGTACACCAACACTGTTCCTTCATCTATTCACCCCTTTATCTGTACACCAACACTGATCCTTCATCCATTCACCCCTCTATCTATACACCAACACTGTTCCTTCATCCATTCATCCCTTTATCTATACACCAACACTGTTCTTTCATCTGTTGACCCCTCTATTAAAACACCAACACTGATCCTTCATCCATTCACCCCTCTATCTATACACCAACACTGATCCTTCATCCATTCACCCTTTAATCTATACACCAACACTGATCCTTCATCCATTCACCCCTCTACCTATACACCAACACTGATCCTTCATCCATTCACCCCTTTATCTATACACCAACACTGATTCTTCATCCATTCACCCCTCTATCTATACACCAACACTGAACCTTCATCCATTCACCCCTTTATCTGTACACCAACACTGATCCTTCATCCATTCACCCCTCTATCTTAACACCAACATTGTTCCTTCATCCATTCATCCCTTTATCTATACACCAACACTGTTCCTTCATCTGTTGACCCCTTTATCTATACACCAACACTGATCCTTCATCCATTCACCCCTTTATCTATACACCAACACTGATCCTTCATCCATTCACCCCTCTATCTATACACCAACACTGATCCTTCATCCATTCACCCCTTTATCTATACACCAACACTGATCCTTCATCCATTCACCCCTCTATCTATACACCAACACTGAACCTTCATCCATTCACCCCTTTATCTGTACACCAACACTGATCCTTCATCCATTCACCCCTCTATCTATACACCAACACTGTTCCTTCATCTGTTGACCCCTTTATCTGTACACCAACATTGATCCTTCATCCATTCACCCCTCTATCTATACACCAACACTGTTCCTTCATCCATTCACCCCCTTATCTGTACACCAACACTGTTCCTTCATCCATTCACCCCCTTATCTGTACACCAACACTGATCCTTCATCTGTTCACCCCTTTATCTGTACACCAACACTGTTCCTTCATCCATTCACCCCTTTATCTGTACACCAACACTGATCCTTCATCCATTCACCCCTTTATCTGTACACCAACACTGATCCTTCATCCATTCACCCCTTTATCTGTACACCAACACTGTTCCTTCATCCATTCACCCCTTTATCTGTACACCAACACTGATCCTTCATCCGTTCACCCCTTTATCTGTACACCAACACTGTCCCTTCATCCATTCACCCCTTTATCTGTACACCAACATTGTTCCTTCATCTGTTAATTTCTTTATCTATATACCAACATTGTTCCTTCATTCCTTTGTCTATCCCCAACATTGTTTCTTCATCCCTTCATTCCTTTATCCATATATCAGCATTATTCCTTCATCCCTTCATTCCTGTATCTATATACCAACATAGTTCCTTTATCCGTTCATTCTTTTTTCCATTACCAACATTGTTCCTTCATCCCTTCATTCCTTTTTCTATATACCAACATTGTTCCTTCATCCATCCATTCCTTTATCTATCTCCAACATTGTTTCTTCATCCCTTCATTCCTTTAGCCATATATCAGCATTATTCCTTCATCCCTTCATTCCTGTATCTATATACCAACATAGTTCCTTCATCTCTTAATTCCTTTATCCATAAATCAGCATTATTCCTTCATCCCTTCATTCCTTTGTCTATACACCAACATTGTTCCTTCATCAGTATACTCCTTTATCTGTTCATTCCGTTATCCTCCCGTTACACTACACTCCAACAGAAGTAGGCTGGGCCTGTTTGGGCTTTTACACATGCGCAACAAAACATCGAGACGGTGGATGAATGAAGGGCTGACACCGACTCCTGTTGAACTGGTGGCATCTCTCATTCCACTGTCCACTGTGGTGTGTGTGTTCTCACCTCCTCAGGCTTTTTCTTTCTGTCATTGGTCGTTGGCTGAATCACTCATTCATGTAATGTAGGCCCAGCTTTGGATACAATATCCCTGAATGGTTATATATATTAATGTGCTTCAAATATCCCATGTGAGCATTCCTTCGTCTGACGTCACCATGCTTTATCTGCGAACGATGCTCATCCCTCATCACTCATCAGTGTTTAACAACAAACAGGATTGATGTGATTGAAATACAAATCCTAGAAAATTGAAATCTCTCAAATATTAGGCCTGACCTCTCCAGACACACCCAGGGGAGAAAGGCTCAGGCCTGCTCTGATATTAATCACCCAAATCCCAAACTGGGAAGCTCGGCATTAGTGTGTGTGTGTGTACGTGTGTGTGTGTGTGTGTGTGTGTGTGTTTATATGTGTGTGGGCATGTGTTTGTTTTTGTACATTTACAGATATCCTGATCGTGTAGTAAGACTTGTTTACTCTATGTTTCTTTTTCAAGTCGTTTATTTTTTTGCTACTGAGATTAAGGTCAGAGTTATGTTTAGACATTTAGGGTTAAATGTAGACTTTTTTTTTTTTATTTTACCCATAGCATACAGATAATTTATTATTATTATTATTATTATTATTATTATTATTATTATTATTATTATTATTATTATTATTATTATTCTTGTTATTATTATTATTATTATTATTATTATTATTATTATTATATCCAAGCTTTTTAACTGCTGTTGTTACTACTGCTCTGTAAAAATGCCATATGCAGCTTATAACTCTTTACTATATAATTAAAACTATTTTCCACCAACACAATGCCAGTGCTCATGGCAGACCTGGTTTCCAGGATGTACTACACCCATTAAGAACGGGTCCCCTTGTCCATTGGTTCGACAGCTGAGCAATTACGGATCTGGATGTGGGCAGTTCTTAGTCTGGTAGCAGATGTCGGTGGACAACTCATAAAAACAACGTGGTGGAGCATGTTTCCTCTTCAGCAGACTACCGATGGGCCATTTTGCACCCCTTCCATTGTTTTCTTTCATTCTCTTGTGTTTTTGAACAACGGCAGTGCCCTTTAGCCACTTACATATCATGTTCCATTTTACCAGATCAGCAAGTTAATGGGGCTGGAACAGCACTGGACCAGCCAGTTTTAGCCCTTTTCCACCAGTATGGTGCCAACGCCAAGCTCTCATGGCAAACACTACAGATAACTAAGAACCTTAACGTGCTGCTCATAATGGTACACCTTCATAAGGTCGTCCTGCATGTAACCCCTGTCTATGGCAATCACCCTATATGCTGAGCAGCTGAAAGAGCTGGTTCTGGATGGTGAGATATACGTCCTTAAAGCAGGAAGTACAGTTTGCCGTTGATGAACATGTTCCGCCATGTTCCAAACAAGTTCTACTTCCAGACTAAGGATTGTCTGGATCGGCTCTTAAACCAGTGGTTTAGTAGAGCCTGCGAATCAGCACCAGCATGGGAACGAACACTGGCACTTTGTTGGTGGAAAAGAGCTGTTAGTGGTCAGGGAGATAGATCTGAGAGCGTGTGAGGTCTGAGCAAATGGGAACCAGGACTACAAAAGGGAAAGAGACCAAAAATTAAAAAAACATGCAAATCAAGTAAAGAAGATGCTGGAGCTCCAAACCAACCTCTCAGGACTGAACTTGTAAACGTGTAAATAAAACCTGATTGTATAAATTACAAAAACAAAAGAAGCAGTAATAATAAAATGGATAGTAGACATACTAATATTATACGCTTTAGGCCTCTGTGGATCATCTGATATATAATTACATTTTTCCCAGATGGTTAAACATGACCTAGGACCATAAGCTGTACTTAACGACAATTTAGACCATTACGAATTCAATTCAGGAAGGTGGCCTCTGACTTTTGCACAGTACAGTAATGCATACACAACATATTATTATTATTATTGTTATTATTATTATTATTATTATTATTATTATTATTATTATTATTATGTGTAAACACTTATATATGTATTCATACTGTAATGTATGGCACATTGTATTACTACATATATAATACATATGGTACATATTATATTTACACATGTACAGTAAACACAACCATAATCACAATTTACTGTATATGCAATATACATATGGAAATTGTTGCTTTGTTATATTGAATATTAACTGAGAGATATTTGTGCATATAATGTCCTGATGAGAGATGAAAACCTGTATTTGTGTTTGTGCATGCGTGCATGCGTGCGTGCGTGCGCATGTGTGTGTTTGTGTGTATCATGTCGTGTGCTGTTCCTCCAGATTACTCCTATTTGCGTATCATGTAGCCCTAACGGGATTTGGAATGTTCTACTTCAGTGGGGATGAATCTGGTTAGGAAGGATCTGGCACGCTCAGCTCTTCCGCCACACTGTCTCTCGCCCTTCTATACTTCATAACATCAAGCCCTGCTGTCCTGCAGATGTCCAGGAGCTCAGGGGCCAGGTCAAATACTTACAGCATGAAACTGCCTACAGTGGTGTGAAACAGTGTTTACCCCCTTCATAATTTCTTTTTTTTTGCATGTTTGTCTCTTAAATGTTTCCGATCTTTAAACAAATTCAATTATTAGTCAAAGACAACACAAGTAAACATAAAATGCAGTTTTTAAATGAAGGTTTTTTATTATTAAGGGAGAAAAAAATCCAAACCTACAAGGCCCTGTGTGAAAAAGAGTTTGCCACACCCAGGCCTGATTACTGCCACACCTCTTCTCTATCAAGAAATCACTTAAATAGGACCTGCCTGATAAAGCGAAGTAGACCAAAGATACTTAAAAGCTAGGCATCATACCAAGAGCCAAAGAAATTCAGGAACAAATAAGAAAGAAAGTAATTGTGATCTATTAGTGTGGAAAAGATTATAGAGCCATTTCTAAAGTTTTGGGACTCCAGCGAACCACAGTGAGAGCCATATTCCGGAAATGGTGAAAACGTGGAACAGTGGTGAACCTTCCCAGGAGTGGCTGGCCGACCAAGAGCGCAGCGACGACTCATCCAAGAAGTCACAAAAGACCCCACAACAATATCCAAAGAATTGCAGGCCTCACTTTCCTCAGTTAAGGTCAGCGTTCATGACTCCACCATAAGAAAGAGACTGGGCAAAAATGGCCTGCGTGGCAGAGTGCCAAAAAAACCCCACTGCTGAGCTAAAAAATACATTAAGGCTCGTCTCAATTTTGCCAGAAAACATCTTAATGATCCCCAAAACGTTTGTGAAAATACTCTGTGGACTGACGAGACAAAAGTTGAACTTTTTAGAAGGTGTGTGTCCCATTACATCTGGCATAAAAGTAACACCGCATTTCAGGAAAAATCATCACACCTACAGTAAACTATGGTGGTGGTAGTGTGATGGTCTGGGGCTGTTTTGCTGCTTCAGGACCTGGAAGACTTGCTGTGATAAATGGAACCATGTATTCCACTGTCTACCAAAAGATCCTGAAAGAGAATGTCCGGCCATCTGTTCGTGACCTCAAGGTGAAACGAACTTGGTTCTGCAGTAGGACAATGATCCAAAACACACCAGCAAGGCCACCTGTAAATGGCAGAAGAAAAACAAAGTGAAGACTTTGGAGTGGCCTAGTCAAAGTCCCGACCCGAATCCTAATGAGATGCTGTGGCATGACCTTAAAAAGGTGGTTCATGCTCAAAAACCCTCCAATGTGGCTGAATGACAACAATTCTACGAAGATGAGTAGGCCGAAATTCCTCCACAGCGCTGTGAAAGACTCATTGCAAGTTACCGCAAACGCTTGACTGCCGTTGTTGCTGCTAAGGGTGGCCCAACCAGTTATGAGGTTTAGGGGGCAAACACTTTTTCACACAGTGTAAACAGGCACTAAGCTAGAGCTCATATCACTGCTGTTCTACAGTGCTGCATTGGCTGTCTATATCAGTTAGACTATAGTCCAATATTCTGCTACTAAAAAGGTGGTCCAGGACTCGTCCTAATCCGTGCTAGTCTCCTAAACAGGAATTAGCTCTAGTCCTGGGCAACATGAAAATTACTTCAGGAATTGGCCCTAACTGGGAAACCAACCATAAATGGCCACCCCCAACTTAGTTTTTGTGGAATGATTTTCAGGACCCTCACTTACACTGAAGTAACACCAAAATTCACTTAACATACTTTATGCAAGCAGCCCCCCATCCCATCACTGTCCGCTTTGACCAACACAACAGCCCATTCAGCCTATTGACCCTCGCAGAGCCTGAGCGTGGAGAACTCCACACTCATCGCACTCTCAAGTGCTATAAGTGCCGGGGAGTCGTCTTACAAGAAACACTTATTGCGTTTAGTATTGAGCATGATGTTATGAAAAATTCATGCAGGGATTGTGCTGTTTACATTGTGTGGGCTGGGTGTCAGGGCGTGCGTGCCGGTGAGTGCCTTGCTCTTGATACCATGAGAGTCAGTACTGGAATCAAACATGGAGCAGCATAACCATATATCATCTAATCTTCTAGCTCCTGTGAGTTGAAGTGCAGATCAGAGTACCCAATGAATCGATGTCAGAGTCCAAGCGGCTGTATTGGGAATCATTGCAGCACCGCCTTCATACCATTTATGGCATTATGGCCTACTCCCTCAGGTTCATGCGCGAATCGACTCCAATATTGGCAAAGCAATAGTGCAAAAAGGCAGCCAAAAGTGGACCTACACTGTACATCCAACAGCGCAGCATATTACTGTGTATCATAATATTTATATCTCCACCGGATTATACTGTCTATCAGGTAACCAGTAAACCAATAAAACCAGAGCACAACAAAACAAAAGCTCCTTGACTCAACATATTTTACGTTATGTTATACACAGCATAATTTCTCATGCTAACATACACTCACTGTCCATCTAATCAGCTCCACTGACCATATAGGACACTCTGTAGTTCTACACTTACAGACTGTAGTCCATCTGTTTCTCTGTATACTTTATTACCCTGTTCTTCAATGGTCAGGACCCCCACAGGACCACCACAGAACAGGTATGATGCGGGTGGTGGATCATTCTCAGCACTGCAGTGACACTGACATGGTGGTGGTGTGTTAGTGTGTGTTGTGCTGGTGTTAGTGCGTCAGACTCAGGAGTGCTGCCGGACACTGCAGGGCTGAGAATGGTCCACCAATCAAAACTATCCAGCTAACAGTGTCCTGTGGGTGGTGTCCTGTGGGCAAGGTCCTGTGACCACTAATGAAGGACTACAGGACAACCAGCACTGCACTGTGCAGCAGCAGATGAGCTATCATCTCTGACTGTACATCTACAAGGTGGACCAGTAAGGTAGGAGTGTCTAATAGAGTGGACAGTGAGTGGCACTGCTGTGTCTGATCCACTCATACCAGCACCACACACACTAACACACCACCACCACCAAGTCAGTGTCACTGCAGTTCCGAGAATGATCCACCACCTACGTAATATCTGCTCTGTGGTGGTCCTGTGGGGGTCCTGACCATTGAAGAACAGGGTACTAAAGTATACAGATGGACTACAGTCTGGAACTGTACAACTACAGAGTGTCCTATATGGTCAGTGGAGCTGATAAGATGGACATTGTGTATGAATATAATGAAATGGTTAATGGGTGTATATCAGTTCTTGTGGTCTCCCAAGTGGTCTTGTATGGTTTCATTATCTGTATTTTGTTTAATCATTTCTGAACTCTTATATTAATCTGCTTAGGAACATATTTTGTACTAGCTGTTTGACTGGAAATGAAATATAACTGAAAGGTTATGGAATATGTATACATCTAAGAGCATTTTCATGAGGCATGCTTGACGAATAATAGGATTACACTAATCTGGTTCCTGAAAGAATCAGGCAGATATTATTTTTCCTGTGTCCAGATTTGAGAGCTACCTCTGATCTGGTTTAATACTTAATCAACAAAGACCAAACAAGTCCTATTGAAGTACTCAAATCTGAATCTGATTGACTTACAACATATACATGGCTGTTCATTTCTTACATGCACTATATATTATTTTTATTACATCATAATGAAATCATATTTATGTTTTTTACTTCTTGTTTTCCTCATTTTTCAAATATCAGAAGAGCAAAAACACTGTGCAGATGGTTCTTGGAGCTTAACTGGATGAACAGAAAATGGTCAGCACTGTGCCGTGTTCAGTTTATGTTGATTTATTCTCAACCACACATGACATAAGCAAGGACGGGCCTATCAGTGTGCCCACTGAGTCAGACTGTTAGTACTAACACCATTGGCAGACGGCTGCACCACACAGGACTACATGCACACAGACTGAATGACTGTCCTTAACACCACGTCAACATCTCCAAACACTGCAGTGGTGTCGGTGCCAGACTGTTATGGAGTGACTCAGAATGGCAGCAGGTCATCTTAAGTAACTAGTCCCGCTTTTGTCTTGGTGGAGACGACCAACAAATCTGTGTGTGGAGGCACCGTGGTCAGAGCCCAGATGAAGTCTTTGGCAACACTAACGTGGTGTTAAGGGCCGTCATCATAGCGGTCATGTAGTCCTGTGTGGTGCAGCTGTCTGTCAATGGCGCTGGCACTAATAGGATCACTCATGGAGGACATCACTGCTCACTGAATGTCTGCAATCTGGCTATTGGGTCAGTTAGGTACAGAGATAAGGCCCGCCCTTACTCATGTCAGATGCACATGCGAGCTCATTTGTCTCATGATGTCAAACTTACCCACCGAGTTTCATTCCTGTCAGTGGATTCAGCTACATACTAACTAAACTATATGCTATGTGTCTGTCACAGGTCATGGATGTGTTGCCTGTGTTTATGTGAATCGAGGTTAACTTAGAACTGACAAACTCTTACCCTATGTTCACACCAGCAGGCAACAAGTCACTTCCATCGCCCCAAGTTTGTCTCATGTCTGGTATTCAAGGCTGCTTGTGTTGCTGTGTGTGTGCGTGTACAAGGTCCATGAAAGCTAGCTAGTTTTGATAGCACATATTTGTATAGAAACCTAACTGATCACATTACTGGCTAGCTTTATTGACTGGTTAGCATGCTGGCTAACCTAGCGAGCTACCGAGAGACCTTACTCTCCAAAGACACAAACAGTATCTGCTGCGGTCTTGCACACGTCATTTTTCTACAAATGTATATGTATGAAGACGCATCAAATAAACTGTGGAATAAAGAAACAGCGGTTATCAGCGGCTTCACCTTTATGTTTACCACCACAGTGCTGAGAACTGGAACCAAAAGCTGATAGGGACTAGCTGGATACCTAGGGAACCCCATGTCTACGAATGGTCAGAAGAATTTGTTGGTGCATCATAATTCCACTGTATAAAGTTAAGAAAATCTAAAATTTGATTTGTCGTTCTGTCCTTTGGTGCTTGTTGGTAAATCACAGCTACAGATCATGTAATCCGATAGGAAGTGACTGGTCACTTGCCGCTTTCTCGCCTGCTAGTGTGCACATAGGGTTAGAATCCTATAGCGAAGCCAGCATGAGTGAGTTCTTCCCCATGGTTTGACTGAGCATTTAGATATTTGGGCCAAATTGGATGCCTAGATCTCATTGGTGCATCAAAAATCACCAGGCTCACATCCAAGCCAGCATGTTTACTTTATAAACGTTCTTAATTTTAAGTCTTAAATATTAACATTGGAATTTATGGTACAGATATAAAACGATATCATGTGCAACGACCATTATTCTGCACTTTGAATGCACAGAGAAGCCATGGTCTTAGTTTATGGTGTGATGTTTCTTTAGAGCTTCTTATCTTCTCCAATCAGGATCATTTCAAGATGACCCAAGGCTCCAGGCATTCTCTCTTACTCTCTCTCTATCTCTCTATCTCTCTGTGGATTGCCATAAACTTAATAGACCTCTCCGCCTGGCTCATTCAGGTTATTTACACTGTCAGAGATACGGCAGGGGCCTAAACCCCCCCAGGCCTCCTCATCCTCTCTGAATGTGTGCTCTGGCAGGGGGATATGGAGGTCCGTGTCCAGTGTAACCTTTAAGTGTCTGGCGAGGGGTAACGATAGCGCAAACGAGCGTGCGGCTGCACAGAGGGAGCCGTCTGTCTCAGGAATGTTCCGAGCTTCTCTGAGACAAGAGCACAGGGTGTTAGGACACGAGAGGAAAGGGGATGGCCAGCCGGCGGCAGATCCGGACTGGGCTGAGGTGGAACAGCGAAAAGGGGCTGAATTAACCTGATTCAAGTGTTTACATCATTTCCACACAAACAGTAAACAAAAGTATTGATGCAGTGTATTTTATTCATGTGGAAATGATGCACACTTTGTAATCATATCAATCCAACACATAACACTGTGTGGACACAGTGCTGAAGATAGCTAGCGGGGAAAATATGGGCAAGACAAAACAGCTAACAACCAAGACAAAACAACCGGAACATGAAGATGTGGGTTCATAGAAAGAAACACCCTATAAAACCCACAGTCTAGTCAAGGGTCTCCACAAATGACCAGTGGTAGCTAACATGATGTTCTATATCATCACTGTCCAATGAAAACCATGTATCTCCACTTTTGTCCATTTTTACTTTTATGCATCTTTTGAACAAGTCTGCTGCTGTTTCCACTGAGTGAGAATATCATTATGAATGGACCAACAGAAATGGCCCAAAACTGCTTGGAAAGACGTCTGGTTCCATTGACTTGCATTAAAGTTAAATGAGGTTTTTGGCCTCTCCTGTAAAGTTGCCTTTTTGGAGATACAGTACGTTTTTCTTTGGCATCGACGATATGTTGCTTGATTTCTGATGAGACATTGTGTGACATCAATAATGTGACATCATTAAAGTTCTCAGAATAGGATTTTGACCTAAAATGTTTATTTCTAAAAGGCCTATAAGGCAGAGGGGTGCATACAGAAACATACCTACTAAAGTACAATACCTCCACAAGTACCAATAACAGATGTAATTGGATTAGGAGAATTCCCAGTAGACTGGGATTTTAGCCACTGCTGGTCGACCTGTATGACCAAGCTCTTCCATACACCTGCAGATTCAGCTACTTCCTTCACACTATGGTCTTTGGCACACCCAAATGCAGTTACTCAATTTAGCCAATCATTAACATCTGGAACTATTTTCCACACATGGAACGAGACATTCCCTGCACTGTACCACCTCCTCCCAATCTATGGTTCCCTGTCACTCACACCCCACAGGGATTTAAACCCCCATCATCCTCATGCAGCACCATCTGCAGGAGCCTGAAAGTACTACCACCTTAAACACGCAAGGGGACTTTTCTTCCCATTCAGATTTCCATTCATGGAAGACTGAACCCTTAAAAGTCTCTTCAGGATACCAGATGTGCCAGGCGAGCTTATCGGCCAGCGGTATCTTGTGTTTACTCATGAAGAACCAGAAGTAGGACAAGAGTAAGGGTAAGAACCCAATGATAATTGCATTCATAATCTGAGCTGCTTCCTCAGCAACTCTCCACTCCAGAAACTCAGTTCAAAGGCATTTCAGATAGTTTACATTTATCAATCGCTGCCACCACTCACTCCTAAGCCTCTCAAGCCGCCCACCCATGCACTTCCCTTGATCCCGGCACGGGTGGATAGCAGTGTGAATATTTATGCGTGAAGGTGTGCTGCTAATGGCAGCAAACTCCGAAGCGAAGCCTTCTCTTACTTGTGGGAGGTAATGGATTAAGAAGCTGCACTCCCCTGCCAGGAGAAGCATCAAGAGATCTTTAGCATCTAATCATTTTCAGAGGAAACAATGGCACTGAAAGGCTCCATTAGGAAAAGTCAGCGGAGCCAGCCAAGTCCAAGACATCTTTCACCTTCATTCTTTCCCTGTGCTATGATTTTGGCCTATGAAAACAGTTCCTATGAAAACACTGCAGGGGAAACCGAAATGTTTCCGCTAAGTGTTTTACGTTCAATATGGCAGCAGTTATGCTGAATGATCTACCGAGATCTGAAACTTTGATTCGTTTGCTCAGCTGGGGTGATGAGGAAACAAGGTTAGTGCCTTCAAGCTTTCTAAATGAAAGCCCGCTGCTCTTCCAAGCAGGCCTCGATCCCCTGTCCAAATGCACTGGTACCTTTGAATAATTAACTCTGCTTAATTTCTCCTGCCCTATTTGTTTACCCCAGACTCATCCATTATTGAGCAGACTCCAGGACATGGGTTCTCGCGGCCAGGCTCGTTGGAGCAGGGTTGGTAAGAGGAAAGTGGGATGTTGGAGAGAGTGCTGTTGCGAGCAGGGCTTACACTCTCCGGAGAAAGTGCTCACACACATACAAATATCCATACACTACTTCAACTCTGCAGGTCTTCTGGACATGTATGCAGTGGCTTGAGTGTATTATCTGGGTTAGGGATCATTCTGAGCACTGCAGTGACACTGATGTAGTGGAGGTGTGTTAGTGTGTGTTGTGCTGGTGTGAGTGGATCAGACACAGCAGAGCTGCTGGAGTGTATAAACACTGTGTCCACTCACTGTCCACTCTATTAGACACTTCTACCTTGCTGCTCCACCTTCTAGATGTACAGTCAGAGATGACAGCTAATCTTCTGTTACACAGTGCAGTGCTGGTTGTCCTGTAGTTCTTCATTTGTAGATGCTGAGGATGGAGAATGAAAACCATCACGGGGCAGAATTCAGTATGTGGTTTGTCACTTCTACAGGCCCATGTTCAGACAAAAGCCAGGAAGTGGAAACACTATAGCGGCTGATATAGATAGATAGATAGATAGATAGATAGATAGATGTTACTGTAGATGGTACTGTTGGGGAGGGAGATAAAGGTTACCAGGAACAACAAATGAGGATAAATTAATACTGATATGATCAATCAATATTTATTGAGCTACACATACAGAAGTAGTGTCCCTCAGTATGGCATTGGGCTAACATGTTTGCTAAGCCTACATGCCAGACGTCTTGGCACGACGTTGTAGAGGTTCCTAACGGTGTCCTGTGATAATCCATCCCATGCAGCTTGAACATTCTCACATTGTTCCTGTAGATGGTGCGGTAGGGGTGGAGTTACACCAGGCCTTCTGGACATTGACAACAAACTATTGTCAGCTTGGAGCTGACCACAGTGCCTCCACACACAGGTTCATTAGTTGACCCGCTGCCATTCTGGGTTACTCCATGACATGACAGTCTGTCATGACACCATTGCAGTCTTTGGTGATGCTGACATGGTGTTAAGTCAGTGTGCATGAAGTCCTGTGTGGTGTAGCCATCTGCCAATGGTGCTCCACTAACAGGACTCACGAAGGGCATCACTGCTCACTGAATGTCTGGAATTATGGCTGTTTGGTCAGTCAGGAACTGTGATAAGGCACATCCTTGCTGACGTTACATGAGCGGTTAAAGATGAAACTTGAATCATTAGCATGTCTCACGATTGTAGACCTACCCGCCAAGTTTCATTCCTATCAGTTGATTCCTTATGGGTGCAGCTGTTTGTGTTATTTTGGCGATGACTACATGTGGACCATCTGGGGGGTCCTAGAGGACAGGTTTTAGAAAGACTAACCTGAAGTACTTCCAGCCGATTGTTTTTTAAAGTACTTCTCTAGTAAAAACATTGTACAGTTGTTCCTAGAACCACTTCAAATCTAGAACTACTTACAAGCCTGGTGTAATTCTCCAGCAGTGCGATTAGACAGCCATACTCATAGGGTCAGGTTTTCTCACAGTGAGGCTTTGAGATTATCAAACCAAGCTGGATTCGTTTAGCATGATAGGCACCATAGCAATTCATCTGAAACCATCTTGGGAGATGTGCACTGGATGGACAATACATGTCAAGGTCTGTCCACTCAGTCTTTACCCAAGATGCATTTGCATGTTAGCTGTTGACTGCAAGCCGCTGTTGTGTCTCAGGTTAAGAGGGATGGCCAGCTGGCAGCTCCGTGTGCTAAAACGCTCAGGATGGGGCCCTGTCAATGGCACACTGAGAGCACTCATGTCTCCTGTCAATCTCCCACCCCCAACGCCTGTCGCGAGGTGAGGACCAGACAAGAGCAGAAGGGACAGACACGTGGCTGTCACATCGCCTCCACTGGTCATGCCCCAGACATGCTGCCACCACCAACCCTTTCCCCCAATGTCTGTAATTAAAGAGCGTTCAGAAAGTTTAACACACGCCAGTACGTGTGAAAGGCTGACATGCTGCTGGCCTATAGCTTCTTATCTGCTAACAGGTTCTCCTGCCCCCCAGCTTCTGCCTATCATGCCGAATTTAGAGCTCGGCATGGTGGATGTAGGGGCTATTCTCGGCGTAACCTTGAAACTATTAAATACAAATACATTTAAAGTAGCTGTTTTCACTCAAAAACTTGATGGCAGATGGCATTGCGTGAGGATGATATAGGGCTATAAATTCCTGGGGGTGTAAATGACGGGATCCATAGATTGGGAAGAAGTGCTACAGTGCAGTGAAGAAAAGAGCATAGTGTGAAGGAAGTCACTGAATCTGCAGGTTTATGGAAGTGTACCATCATACAGGTCTATCAGCAGTGGCTAACATTCCAGTCTACAGAATATTCTCCATGGAATTGTGCCAGTGCAGACATACATCAAATCTGTATATATATATTTATACAGGGGTTGGACAATGAAACTGAAACACCTGTCATTTTAGTGTGGGAGGTCTCATGGCTAAATTGGACCAGCCTGGTGGCCAATCTTCATTAATTGCACATTGCACCAGTAAGAGCAGAGTGTGAAGGTTCAGTTAGCAGGTAAGAGCACAGTTCTGCTCAAAATACTGCAATGCACACAGCATTATGGGTGACATACCAGAGTTCAAAAGAGGACAAACTGTTGGTGCACGTCTTGCTGGCGCATCTGTGACCAAGACAGCAAGTCTTTGTAATGTATCAAGAGCCACGTTATCCAGGATAATGTCAGCATACCACCAAGAAGGACGAACCTCCACCAGCATCACGTAGTGACCTGGCCACTATCCTGCAAGAAGAATGGCTTAAAATCCCTCTGACCACTGTGCAGGACTTGTATATGTCATTCCCAAGACGAACTGACGCTGTATTGGCCGCAAAAGGAGGCCCTACAACATACTAATAAATGATTGTGGTCTAAAACCAGGTGTTTCAGTTTCATTGTCCAACCCCTGTATATACACATACAAATATAATGTAGTAGCTTTCTGTGAGGGAGCTTTCAGAGATCAACGTCTGGTTCCCATCACCAACACTTTGAACAATTCTGATTGAGCTTTTCACACCAAACCACACCAATGACACCAGTACCTGCCAAGGTGCGATCGTGCCATATGGGAGACCTGGGTTCGATTCCCAGTCTGGGTAACTTTTCTGCACTACCCCAATAATCCTTGGACAAGACTCCTAACACCTACCTGTTATAGGGTTAACCTTGTAACTAAATGCCATAAATGTAAATGTATTACAGTATTGTAAAGGTCATTAAACAAATTTCCTAACATCCGATCAGGTGTCAAAGGTGTCAGTCTCAAATCTTCCATATTCAGGCCCTTATAGACCTGCATGCCCGGCAATTTCTGGCAACTAAACCTGTCTCATTTGGTGCCCAACATGTTCTGTACATCCAGCAGTAGCTATGCTGAATAACCAGTGTCCTAATCTTAATATCTTACTCTTTTAATAGTCTCCTTCAGTGGTGCAATATTTCACAAAATAACGGCGGTCCAGATCTTAGACATGGCCTTCTAATACGGGAGTGCCAGAGGATACCCCCTTTAGGCCACCCTGCAATTATGCTTTCCTGGTAAATGTCAAACGAACAGCACAGAGCAGTACACACACAAGAAAGCCTCTTGGCTGGAAGCTTTTTCAGCATTTCACGCCCTGATTGTGGCAGGGATCCGCAAACAGCAGCTCGGCCTTGTACCATCCCACATGAACATAGAAACACGACTAGAGAAGAAGTGGTATTTCAAAGATATGCTTTCCAGTATTTGTTGGGTGAAGGTGCTTTACTGCAATACAAATAGCAACAAGTAGCATTCAAGGTGAAGGTGAAGGATCCTCTGGAAGTTCTCAGGTACAGCATCAGCAAGCACTTAAATGATAAAGAGCTATGGCAAAGACCTTAGACATCCTTGTCTGTGAGGTTGGTCTCATAATATGCAATTGGAAAGTTGAATCCCATGCAAGAACTTGACCTGAAAGCCACAGGAACAACAGTTCCAACAACCCAGAGAAGCTAGTGCAACTGTGCTGCAATCATGTCCTCATGACAAAACAGCAAAACCCCATTAATGCAAAAAGCTAACTGGTAAGAGGTAGTAGGTGTCTGTTTGACAGAGGGTCCCGGGAAATCCAAGACTCCATAACTATCTAACCTCTTGGATGACCCTCTGTCATTCTGAGCCACTCCATGACATGTGGCACGGCACCACTGCAGTCTTTGCTGACGTTGATGTTGTGTTAAGGACAGTCATCGAAATGATCTGTGTGCATGTAGTCCTGCATGGTGCAGCCATCTACCAATGATGCTGGCACTAACAGGATGACTCATGGAGAGCATCACTGCTCACTATATGTTCTCATTATGGCAGCTTGTCCTAAAACCTAAATTCTATAGGAGTCTCTGGCAATGAATTTATTATTACGCTATGCCGCCAAGGAAGGGTCATTGTTTTCGGTGAACCCACCATGCCCCATGTCTGTGAGCTTTGTCTTTTTTTATATTTAACCACACAACTACACAAGCAGCGCTGGGCTGTCTTAATGTGGTGCTACATTAAACTCCTTCCCTCCAATCGCTTGTTTTCCTCTTATTAGGGGTTCCTGGTGTTAAACTATTCCATTGCTCCAAGTTCCAGCATTCAGAGTTTGGAAGTGCCTTCAGCGGAGAATTCCCAGTATACTGGGATTTTGACCCCTTCTTCTATACACCTGCAGGTTCAGCTACATCCTTCACACTATGGTTTTTGGCACACCCCAAATGCAGTCTCTCCTTTTAGCCAATCATTAACATCTGGAGTCATGTGTGGAACGAGACATTCACTGCGCTGTACATGATCATCATGGGCAAAGGATGTGATTTGCCTAATATCTGAAAGGGCATGACAATAGGACACAGGGCGAAGGGAGGTAGCATCTCGGAAACCACTAACTTGAAGCAGTGAGCGAACACTCTTACATCTGTGCCTGCAAATTTTTGAAACCAAACTTTTTTTTTGCTAGTTGTGCTTATGCACAGAGGGATTCAACCTCCATATTCAACCCAATGTCCTACGTACACTCTAGTGAACACACACACTAGGGGGCATGGTGGGCAGCCCTGTCCATGGCCCCAGGGGGAGCAGATGGGGTTTAGGTTCCTTTCTTAAAGGGACCTCAGTCATGTCCTTTTGGTTCAGGGAAGCAAACCAGCGCCCCTCCGAATGCAAGGCTGGGTCCCTAGCATCCAGCCAAGATTTATTTGCATTGGAGGACCATATTGGGCCCTTGGAGGATAGGAACAGCATTGCCTTCTCAGACAAATCCGTGTTTATGCTGCATAAAGTGGACAGATGCCGATGTATGCACCACAAAGCACATGAGAACTGCAAAATGAAGATGACTATAATTTATATATATTTATGAATAGGACAAAAATATTTATTAAATTACCTATTAAAAAAGGAACGTTTTTGGTGCTTGTGTTTGGTAACAATTAAAAAAGCGTACCTTTAAACAATACATCCCAGGTTTCCTCTGACGCAGCTTTTCCAAGTGTTCTTCTAAAGACTCTACATATCCATGCACGAAACCTGACCAAGTCTATTTTCTTCTTTTTACAGAAGCAGAAAAACAGCATTAAAGCAACATCTGTGCACTAATAGCTTCCATGAAAGCGCTCTCCTCACGGAGCTGGTGATGGGCTCTGGAGTGGCCATCTTGGCTGTCACATGCTGATGCGCTTTGAGAGGATGCCATGTCAGCCGAGGGGATGCAGCACATACATGGGCTCCTCCGAGACCCAGTAAAGAGCCCTATTGCCATGGCCCCATTGCCTAATCACTTTTCTCTGCGCCTTCTTCATTCCAGACTCACACTCTCTTTCTCACTCCATTCCCTTGCCATCATTTATTTATCCACTGCAATGTTTCTGCATTCTGATTTGCGGCGTTTCTGAAAACCCAGTCTCGAGTTTAGGGTAGTCTGTGGTAAAACAGAGGGAATCCAGGGCATGTATGATCCATCACGACTATGTTTAATGTCCTATCAATAAGACTGCATTCAATAAGGAATGTCAACAGGGCCCTCATCAAAGTCCCTCAGTCATTAAAGACCATTTGTCCTGCACCCAACAGGTTGACTACAAGAGCTGACTGCTAACATATCTATGCCATACTTTGACATGCGGCATTGTGGGGAGCCAATCTTTGGGTAAACAATAAGAAACAGCTGAACCCAGATAGAATTAACCGACAGGAATGAAACTTGGTGGGTAGGTTTGACATCATGAGACACACTAATGATTCAAGTTTCAGGCTCCTCCACACATGTGACATAAGCAAGAATGGGCCTTATCGTAGTACCTGACTGACCCCTCACAATCACAGACATGGAGTGACTCATCTTCAGTAACGAATCCCGTGTTTGTCTTGGAGACCACCAACGAATGTGTGGAGGCACCATGTTCAGCGCCAACAGTTTGTTGTCACACGTCACATGTCCAGAAGGCCTGGTGTCACTCCACCTCCACCCCTACCACACCATCTGCAGGAACTGTGTGAGAATGTTTAAGCTGCATGGGATGGATTATCACAGGACACCATTAGGAACCTCTACAACTCCATGCCAAGATGCCTGGTATGTTACATTAGCAAACATGGTGGCCCGTCGCCATACTGAGAGACAGACTTCTGTATGTGTAGCTCAATAAATATTGATCATATCAGTCTAAATTTATTTCCTTCCCAATAGCACTGCACTCCCACACCTCCTTCTGGGTGCAGCTAAAGCACCAATAACTACACTTCAAGCAAGTGTTAACTGAGGAATAGCAATGATTAGTGCTCATGCTTGGTATTCATATTGCTGATCTCAAAAATAAGCCGGGTCTGTGGTATTAGTGAGATGCATATGCAAATGTAGGTCATCAGTGTAGCAAACATGCGGTGGGCAGTGATGACAACAAAGGGGAGGGGCTTTGAGGGGCAGCTTGGCATGGAGGACTCCATCTTTCACTCATGGCAGTTCCTGAACGGCACTAATGAGGGGCGTCTGTCACATCCCCTGCCCCTTACACTAGACGTTTGCTGAGAGTAGACAGGCCTCATGACCATTCAGCTTTTTGTCATGTCTAGATGTCCCCAAATGTGCGTTGACGGCTTGTTAAGGGGCGTGGGTCTGGCCACCCAATGGCCCAAGCCTGGTGGGTAATGTACCAGTAAAATCCATTAGCACTCAGAAGATGGTGGAGCTGGTTTACATGTCAACACTCTCGGCCACAACAGTCGGTCTTTCGATTGCTTCAGTGTTGGTTGCATCTTCTTCACGGTCTTGCGCTCTGCCAAGATGACCTATTTCTCCAGGTGCTGAGATTCCTATCAAAACAAATCATTACACGTCACAGTTTTGCTGCAACACATCAACATTGGAATATGAAGGATTTTATAGCTGCACTATTTTTTATTATTATGGCTACTTGTGCCTTAATCGTCTATATACACCTGTTAGCCATTTCATTAGTGTAACCTCCCTGTATCTATACCCACTGTCCATGTTATCAGCTCCACTGACCATATAGAAGGACTCTGTAGTTCCACAGTTCCAGACTGTAGTCCATCTGTTTCTCTGTATACTTTACAACCCTGTTCTTCAATAGTCAGGACCCCCACTGGACCCCCACAGAGCAGGTATGATGTGGGTAGATGATTCTCAGCACTGCAGTGACACTGATGTGGCTGTGTGTGTTGTGTTGTGTTGTGCTGGTGTGAGTTGATCAGACAAAGCAGTGACCACTGATGAAGGAGTAGAGGATGACCAACACTGCACTGTGCAGCAGCAGATGAGCTATCGTCTCTGACTGTACAACTACAAGGTGGGCCAGCAAGGTAGGAGTGTCTAATAGAGTGGATTTTAGGTGGACATAGTCTCCAGCAGCATTGCTGTGTCTGATTCATTGACACTAGCACAGCATCAGTATCACTGCAGTGCTGAGAATGATCCACCACCCACAAAAACCTGCCCTGTGATGGTCCTGTAGTCCCAGTATCACTTATGCAGCAAATACCAGTGGTACTGTCCTATGAGCACTTGTATCCACCTCTAAGGGTCAAAGTAAACCAGAGCTTTTGTTTGACCCTTGCTTGATTTCAGCCATTTCCTTGGTCATAAGAACCACAAACTTTGTGGAATGTTTTAGAGCTGCTGGGAATGTAATCCTCAATGTAATTCTCACACGACTCCAGCAGGTGGTACAAAGCAATCAATGCCCAACAACAGACCAGTTGACCTCTAATGAATACAGGAGCTCAGGGATCACCATTGAGCAAACACTGTTACCTCTGGGTATGCGAAGCAGACACATGTATAATATGCCAATGTTGTCCAAGGGTCACCATCAACATCACCAGGATCAAATCCAGGTTAATGCAACATAAAGTGGGCGTAGGTGGCGTATACGCCAGCAAACAGATTAGAACCGCAAAACAAAAACAACTTCAAGATGCGGTTTCTAGAAATCCAGGGACAGGTGTTCGACGCCCCCCACTTGATTTTCATCAGTCGGTAAAGAGGGTAAGATAATGCCTCCATGCAACTATTGAAAGAAACACAGTCGCACTGTCAAAAGATGTATTTGTATGGGTCGGTGTGGGAGGGGGTGGTTAGATTTCAGCCAGATAAGAGGCCAGGGATGGAGGAGGGCCAAACATATGTTCTGAGGGACAGGAACAAAAGCGGTGACACGTTAGCCTTTTCACGGAGATGACCTTTGCACGGCTCCCCAGCCAACTCCGCCCGCTGCCGCTGCTGTCCTTTTGTCTGCCAGGCCGCCTCGGGCCAGGCTCGGCTCGCGCGCTACAATTCCTCCTCGTCTCCCCAAATCTCCCTTGACTAAATGTCAGGATTACACATTTCTCTGCTCGCAGTGAAGGCTTTAATTAGCACTAGTGCGTATGTGTGTGTGTCTGCGCTTGCGAGGAGGCAAAGGGACAGAAGAGAACGTGGCCATTCCTCCTTGTTTACTCCTGCTTCTTTTACTGAGCCCTAGCCCCCCCCGCCACCCCATCCTCTCCACCAAACACACTTCACTCGAGGCTACTACAGCGCCGGCAGATGGGGTGAGTGAGAGAGAGGTGAAGAATGAAAGGAGAGGAGAGAGGAAAAAGGTGTGAGAAAGATGGAGAATTCCCCTGAACGGCGGCAGCAGATTCGCTAATGTGCAAAGCAGCTGACGAGCCGCCTCACCACGGGGTCACATTGAAACCACTTAGGCCACGAGGGAGCGGATTCGTACACATGCCATCATTAATTACATCGTGCCGCCTGCTGTTTCAACAGAGGCTGAAATCACTCAGGCTAGCCCTGCTGCTGCTAGCGCTGCTGCCGCTGCTGCTGACCAGATTCCTTTCTGACACGCTTGCAGTGGCAAATGGTGCAGGAAGCAGGGGATATGTGTATGACGGTATATTAAGTGTCTCTACGACTACGTGTGGAAGAGAGAGTCAAAGTGCCATTATTGCTCTATTATTTGATCCATAAATGAAAGTGAAAACGACACCACTGACTGCATAGGGCAGCTAATCCCCAATGTCACAAGACACCGCCTGTAGCTTTTACTGTGAGCGCTGAGGATCCTCAGACACCTAGGTGAATAATGGCACATCCGTCCATAGAGAAAAAAGCATTCCTACATTCCTACAACACCACGGTGTGCTAGATTCTAGCTTCATCTTGCAGCCCAAGGCCGTAGGCAAAGTGAAGTCACTAAAATGCACATTAAGAGGGCACGTGATTTTTAAAAGGAGCTACTAGCCTTCAGGTCCAGAGCCCATTGCCTTAGGATGCCGGCCTTATGATGTTAATGTTGAGTAATAACACCCCATCCCTTCTTACTCACGCACAGCTTTCACTTACATGCAAAATGTTTCATCAGTACGGAAATACTCAAATACACATACGCTGTACCCGCACATCGCACCCAGAAGGAAGTAACCGGCAGGAATGAAACTTGGTGGGTAGGTTGGATGCCATGAGACATACTAATGATTCACACCTGGCCGTCCATGTGATAGAAGCAGGGACCTTATTGCTGTACCTGACTGACTATATAAGGTCGTCCTGCAGTACGTCTTCCATTGTCACCCGTACTGGTGTGTTAGCAGCTTCCTCCAGTTCGAAAGCAGTTCAAGAGTTGGAGAGGGGTCTCGACGTAGGGATCCAAAAAGCGAGTGTCACTGACGTGTTGTGCCCCATATAGGTTGTACGGATAGTACCATAGCACACTGTTGACAACAGTGGATAGAAGAAGACATGCACCAGCGATGTGTAGGATCTGGGAGACCTAAATGAACCTCAGAGAGAGAAAACGTTTGGCTTGCCCAACATGAGCCAAGAGCCACGATTGCAGACATCCAGTGAGCAGTGATGCCTCCGTGAGTCATCCTGTTGAGTCCCACTTCTTCCCAACGAATCCGTGATCACCGTGATCACATATTCAGAAGGCTTGGTGGCACTCCACCTCCACCCCTACCACACAATCTGCAGGAACTGTGTGAGAATGTTCAAGCTGCATGGGATGGATTATCACAGGACACCATTAGGAACCTCTACAAGCCCATGCCAGGATGTCTGGTACGTTGGGTTAGCAAACATGGCGGCCCGACGCCATACTGAGAGACACTACTTCTGTATGTGTAGCTCAGTAAATATTGATCATATCAGTCTAAATTTATCATCATGTATTGTTCCTGGTAACTTTCCCAACAGCACTGCAATCCCACACTTCCTTCTGGGTGCAGCTATTTCCCAAACTGCCTTACAGTCTTTATACCAGGAGCTCAGATAGTGGAGCTAGTGAAAGTTAACGCCTGCTACAGCCCTGGGTTTTCTTACCCATACAAACATCTGACGGGCTGAAGCAGCTCACCACGGGCTGCGTGGGCACGCCACTGTCAGCTCACTCCTCCGCCAGTTCCTAAGACTGGCAGTGGGCCAGTTGCCGCGTGAGCGAAGCGGGCTGGTATTGGACTGGTCCCCTAACTCCGGGGCAGCCTCTAATAGACGCCTGCGTCCGTTCTAATTAAAGCGAGTGGTGGGAGGGGGCGCGAGGGCCATAACGAGCTGATGAATAATTAGAATTTGAGGAAAAATTGTGCAGCCGGGGTGGCAAATCTGGAGGGACAAGTGCTGAAAACAAGGCGCGTGGCATTAACTCCACAGTCACTCAAATCTGTGAAGCGGACCCGAGGCGTTAACACTAGGCCTGTGTGAAAGGGGAAAAAAACTCCAGCACTGGTGGCAGGCCTGGGCCCTCCACGCTTCTTCCCCAGGGGCGGAGGCAGTCGCAAGAGCAAGAAATAAGAACGCCAGCGAGAACCGCAGCGGTGGGTTTGCCAGCCACTGAATGCTAATAGCGTTTAGCGGTTTTAGTAAGCGAAAGGAGACGGGCCTTGTTTCCCTGTCCTGTGCTAGCGGCGGCAGGCGCTGCAGGGATGGTGGCAGCAGCTGATGTGTGATATGATTTGATCATGAAGCTGGATCCACAGGAAGCCTACTGATGCTCAGCTGTCATTAGCTGACAGGAAACTGTATACTGATACGAGAAGTAGATCAGAAAGGCAGCACATCAGTTTGATACGCTTTCTTGTGGTGCTTTTTTTGGTTCTAGTTAGCCTAATTCGATGCTTACCGAATGTATACACTCATGGTCAAAAGAATAGCTGCACCCAGAAGGAAGTGTGGGACTGCAGTGCTAGTGGGAAGGAAGATAAAGGTTACCAGGATCAATAAATGATGATACATTTAGACTGATATGATCAATATTCATTAAGCTACACATACAGAAGTAGTGTCTCTCGGTATGGCGTTGGCCCGCCATGTTTGCTAACCTAACATGCCAGACGTCTCGGCATGGAGTTGTAGAGATGGTGCGGTAGGGGTGGAGGTGGAGTGACACCAAGCCTTCTGGATGTGTGACGTGTGACAACAAATTGTTCCTCCTGGCACTGACCACGGTGCCTCCACCCACTGATCCGTTGGTCGTCTCCACCAAGACAAAAGCGGGACTCATCACTGAAGATGACCCGCTGCCATTCTGAGTTGCTCCATGACAGTCTGGCACGACACCATTGCAAGACAGCCATCTTCCAATGGTGCTGGCATTAATAGGATGACTCATGGAGGCTCACTGCTCTCTGAATGTCTGCAGTCACGGCTGTTTAGTCAGTCAGGTACAGCAATAAGGCCCGTCCTCGTCAGACTTCCAGACCACGTTTCATTCCAGTTGGTTGATTTCTTTTGGGTGCAGTTATTAGGGTTAGGAGTAGCCTTGATCCAACTCTTAACCTTAACCACAACCCATAACCTTATCCTCAGCATTATCTATGCCAAGCTATTCCCTCCCATGTGTTTAATTACCCCAGTTAGCCTTAGCATGAGACTGCCACATACAGTGGAAAGTGTGCAA
Organism: Prochilodus magdalenae; assembly: GCA_024036415.1. Taxonomy (NCBI): domain Eukaryota; kingdom Metazoa; phylum Chordata; class Actinopteri; order Characiformes; family Prochilodontidae; genus Prochilodus; species Prochilodus magdalenae. The sequence goes on from JAMWET010005162.1 coordinate 205,451, forward strand.
AACCTCATTCCGTGTCAAACACTCCACGCCGAGAGGTGACTGGAATGCTGCAGGCTGATGCTTGCGAGTCAGTCAGTGACACACTTACAGTTGCTTCATGAAAAAACAATTGTACATCACTTTAGGTTGGGTGGGGTGTTGGGAGGTTTGTCGGGGTGGGGGTGGAAAGTAGCTCACCCAGAGGTGTGGTGAGAGAGACACCCTAGGGCCCATCTGAGGACTAGGCCCGAAAAAGGCCTCGGAGCCCAAATACAGGGCTTTAATTAGTGCTGGCCTTCCCAAGTCAGCAAGGTTGTTCACTTCCCTGGGTGCTTTAACACTGTTGCCCATTCTTGCTCTTTTCTCTGCCAGCTGTGTCCACACAGAGTGGCAAAGCGCCTCACGTCACAACCTCTCATTGTTTCGTCTAATTGGAGTTTGTTTTGTCTCGTTAGATCTTTGCTGCACTTGACGGCTTAAACACCAAACACCAGCCCCACTACCGTCCACCTAATAATAACTTCATTAAGGGAGCCGTGTGCCCAAGCCACGTATGTAAATATATGTATGTTTTATATATCGTCGCTGTCCAAAGAAAAGCATGTATCTCCATTTTTGTTGATTTTTACTTTTATGCCTCATTTGATCACATGGGCTGCTTTTTACACTGTGTCTGAATTTCATAAAAAATGGACCAACAGAAATGGCCCAAAACTGTTTGGAACGATGTTGGCTTCTATTGACTTCCATTCAAAAGAAATGAGGTTTTTGGGCTCTCCTGTAAAGTTGTTATTATTTTGGAGATGCCTGTTTTTCTTTGGACAGCGACGATATACAGTATATGGACTTCATGGAATATTCCATATGCCACATTTGTAGCTTATAGTTGTTTACTATGGACGATAATTGCTCGTCCTTTGACTAGACAGCAAAGCTGTTGACTGAAAGTATGCTTATAATAGAAACCATTAGGAACCACATTCCCACTGACTTCCATTCCATTACCAAGGCACCATTTTTATGTTCTCAAAGAACAGCTGCACCCGGAATGAAGTGTGGGATGGCAGTGCTATTGGGAAGGAAGATAAAGGTTACCAGGAACAATAAATAATAATACATTTAGATTAATATGGAGAATATTTACTGAGCTACACATACAGAAGCAGTATCTCTCAGTATGGGGTCTGGCCACCATGTTGCAAGGAGTGGTGGATGTTCGATGATGAGTGTATGAAGGGTGGTATACCTAGACTGCAGAAGTCTGAGAACTGGATTACAAAGAATGACCTGGAACACAGAGATGGACGGCCAATACTGTATGATAGTGCCAACCTGTACCAGTAGCAGTGCTATTAACTGACGACGTCAAACCCTAAAAATGCTAGAACTGGTGTAATGTGCTCTCGCTTACGTATCGCTGTTAATGCTCTGGCTGCCGCGTTCTGGGCAAGCCACAGTTTATCTATCATCTGTGTTGGCAGGCAAGTGAACAACGAGCTACAGTAGTCGATGGTGAGAAATCAAAAGCATGTGGTAGATTAGCTTGGATTCCTTTATGCTCCATGCAGTTGGCCTGCATGCTCAAAGACCTAAATGCATACCATGATTTCTGTAGTCCTTTACAGCCTGTTCCTCGCACTTCTTGGGTACCCACTTGACATTAATGTTGATAAGCTGCCCTTGACCATGCAAGTCAGAAGCTTGTTGTGTTTGCAGCCGAGCGGTACAGCACACTGAAAGCTGCTAATGACAAACATGCAACAAAACAACAATGGCATTCTTTCCCTTGCTCGGCAGCAAAGGCCAAACGATTCAGCCTTTTCTAAGGCATTCAAAAGAGCCGTCCACGAATGCAGACAAAGTAGCCTGGAGAGAGCCCGCTCAAGGTCAGCACCGTTCTGGAAATGGAACGAGCACATATGGCTTATTATTGTATGTCTGCAGATTCCTAAGCCTGTTAATCGGCATTGTTTCCCAGGCTCCCCTGCCCCTTTTTAAAGCATTGATTCCCCTCAATTTCCTAACCCTCGCACACACAAACACTAATCCACCCAAGATGGCCATTTTGCCTCCCATTATATTGTCGTTACACAATCGCAGGACAACAAAACCCCCAATCCTGGCAAATATAATGACCGTTCTTTGTGCAATATGGAACAGAGGATGAAGAAATTGTGCCCGAACAGAACGACGCCGTCGCTGTTGGCCCCTTATGCCATCTTCCCTTCCAGCTCATCAGAACTTAATGCTGCATTCATCAGTTTCCATAAGCATCGGTTGGCGGTCAGCGTGGAGCGGGAAGGCGGGCGAAGACACAACAGCGCATCGTTAGGCCACCTATTAGGAGATTACAGTGGCCTCTTAATAAAAATACGCCTCCCAGCCCGATCGGCCTGAAAAACGAAGGGGTGGGTGGGTGGGTGGGTTTGTGTGGGGTGGAGGGAGAAAACCTAATATCATTAAGCACGCCGTCTCCCTCCCTGCTCCTCCTCGTCCCGTTCCACATGCATTAGTGTCCCCGTGTCACGCTTCATGTGTAGCGAGAGGGAAAATGCGTTGCTTCCTCATGCTGAATGTGGGCTAAGGGTAAAAACTGAGGCCTTGGGCAATCAACAGAACGCACAGTCGTGGCATTAATGCTGATGAGTACTGATCATAGGCTCTGGTCATTAAACTAATAAGACTGTATTCAAATTAACCAAGCCTGCACCCACCCCCCCGACCCCACAACTCTCCGACTGCCCTTATTCCCCCCCATCCCCTTTTTTTGGGGCTGGCCAACGCACAGGCTCCAGTTGTGCTCGGAAGTCCTTCCTGCATTATGTTGTTACCGACAGAACTAATTAAATGAGGCACTCCTTGCGAACGAATAATTATTTATCTTCTGTCAAGTGGAAGAATATCTGCTTCCATGATGAGCCTTTTTGGTTGGCTGTGTTTTTCCTAATGCAGATCGTTATCTTGTGCATTGTGGGGATTGGGCTGTTTCCATAAAGCCGGGTTTAGTTCCGTGCTAATTCCAAGTCTGTGTTATATCAAGCTCCTCATCTTCCGTCCTTTTGAATATGTCCGTACACAGTTTTGTGCCTTTTGTTGTTTGCCTACTTCAAACACATTAAGACAGACATGCCCCACTCCTAGTCATCTGTGGTTGACAGGCTAGGATCTCATAGGGCGACAGTGCTAGTGTCTATGTTGGTTTATTGGCTTGCCTTTTATTTTTTCCAGCCTCTTGGACAGGCGATACATATGGCACGTGTGTAGTATGGGTGTAATGCAGCTTTGTGCTGTACAGTCTGTGTAACAGTATTTAACACATGGTCACTCAGTAATAGCCTTAAATGATGCAACAGCCTTTATAAACTGGTCAGCCTCACCTCTATATGATGCATGTGCGGCTTATAATCTCCGTAATATCTCCACACTCCAAAAACAAGCAGAAACACTTCCTAACACTTCATTAGTTGCATCTGCTCGTATCTACACTCAGTGTCCATTCTATCAGCTCCACTGACCATATAGTAGCACTCTGTTGTTCCAGACTACGGACTGTAGTCCATCTGTTTCTCTGTATACTTTATTACCCTGTTCTTCAATGGTCAGGACCCCCACAGGACCACCACAGAGCAGGCATTATGTGGGTGGTGGATCATTCTCAACACTGCAGTGACACTGATGTGGTGGTGGTGTGTTAGTGTGTGTTGTGCTGGTGTGAGTGGATCAGACACAGCAGTGCTGCTGGAGTGTTTAAACTCTGTGTCCACTCACTGTACACTCTATGAGACACTCCTACCTTGCTGGTCCACCTTGTAGATGTAGAGTAAGATATGATAGCTCATCTGCTGCTGCACAAACAGAGGATGTGTCTTTTTGTCAGCCAGTGCATTAGGAAACATACTTGAAGGTAGGACAGAAGAAAGGTCCTGCAGTCTTTGTGTATTTCCGGCACACCCGGCCCCCATAAACAGTTATTATGGCAGACATTACCCCGGGCATGGAGGAGTCAAGCGGCCCCTGCTAGCACAGTGGGTCGTGTGTAAATGGCACAGTCTAATAGCTTTTGTGTAGAGGCAGCAATCCTCTGCGTGCTGGTGCTCAGTGGAGGAGGCCTAACCCTAGGCCACAGTGTGATTTTAGAGGCTGACAGTGACCCTCCAAAGGCTGCGGCTAGACCTCAGCAATGGGGGGCTAGTATACCTCCCTCCCGTCCAAGTCCCCACCCGTCCCCCCCGACCTTGTGTCCCTCACCCGCCCAACGGGGGGAAACAAGGGAGGGCAAGTCACGACCCCATGCGAAGCACACCAGTGCTAGATGCTAACGTGCCCTGACTAGGGGTTATTGGAAACATATTCTCCAGGCCTGCACCACTTACTGCCCGCACGGGGGTGACCCCATGCAGTGGAACTGAGGGGAGGAGGGGTGACCTTTTCCAGCAGGGGAGCTTTTTCAGGGACTGACGTGGGATCAGTGTTTACTAGCCCCTGGCGGCACCTGAGGGCTGACCAGGCCGATCCACAGTCAGAAGTGATACATATACACACCTGGGCTTAGGCTCCACCAGCTGCCCAGCTCCCTCCGCTCCTGTCCGCATGCATTTATTGGTGTGGGGCACAGCGCCGGGTCACTTATCAGAAAGAAACTCCTGCATAAATGAGCTCATGTTCTAATACTGTCATATTACCTTAAACCCATGGCAAATTTTAAAAGTGACCTTCTCCCTATACTGTGTAAGTATACCTTCCAGCCACGTTTGGAGAGTTCCTTTCAAAACATATTGCATTACAAATTACTGTGCACATGGCCATGCATTATAATCATTAGCCATTTTGAAGTTTTGGTGTTCATCTATTAATTCTTAGTTTTTTTGGATACTGTGCCAAATTAGAGACCAACCTCAGTCAAAATGGGCATTATGTGTGAGTGACTGATTTTAGGGAGGTGTTTCTGAGATTAGACAAAATGTAATCTGATCACACAACAAAGAAGAAAATCAAAGCAAAATGACAACAATGGGACCCCTAACCTGGTATAGGAGATCTTACTGCACAGTTGATCACTGGAAAGGTCCTCTTACAGTAGAGTTGATCACTGTAATGGTCCTCCTACAGGTGAGTTGATCACTGTTATGGTCCTCTTATAGCAGAGTTGTTTACTGTAATGGTACTCTTACAGCAGAGTTGATCACTGTAATGTTCCTCCTATAGCAGAGTTGATCACTGTAATGATCCTCTTACAGCATAGTTGATCACTGTAATGGTCCTCTCACAGCAGAGTTGATCACTGGAAAGGTCTTCTTACAGCAGATGTGTTCACTGTAATGGTCTTACAGCATAGTTGATCACTGAAATGGCCCTCTTACAGCAGAGTTGATCACTGTAATGGTCCTTTTACAGCAGAGTTGATCACTGTAATGGTCCTCTTACAGCAGAGTTGATCACTGTAATGGTCCTTTTACAGCAGAGTTGATCACTGTAATGATCCTCTTACAGCAGAGTTGATCACTGTAATGGTCCTCCTACAGGAGAGTTGATTACTGTAATGATCCTCTTACAGCAGAGTTGATCACTGTAATGGTCCTCCTACAGGAGAGTTGATCACTGTAATGGTCTTACAGCAGAGTTGATCACTGTAATGGTCCTCTTACAGCAGAGTTGATCACTGTAATATTTCTCTTACAGCAGAGTTGATCACTGTAATATTTATCTTACAACAGAGTTGATCACTGGAATGGTCCTCTTACAGGAGAGTTGATCACTGTAATAGTCTTACAGTAGAGTTGATCACTGTAATGGTCCTCCTACAGGAGAGTTGATCACTATAATAATGCTCTTACAGCAGAGTTGATCACTGTAATGGTCTTACAGTAGAGTTGATCACTGTAATAATTCTCTTACAGCAGAGTTGATCACTGTAATAGTCTTACAGCAGAGTTGATCACTGTAATGGTCCCTTTTACAGCAGAGTTGATCACTCTAATGGTCTTACAGCAGAGTTGATCACTGTAATGGTCCTCTTACCGCAGGGTTGATCACTGTAATGGTCTTACAGCAGAGTTGATCACTGTAATGGTCCTCCTACAGGAGAGTTGATCACTGTAATGGTCTTACAGCATAGTTGATCACTGTAATGGTCCTCTTACAGCAGAGTTGATCACTGTAATTGTCCTCTTACAGCAAAGTTGATCACTGTAATGGTCCTCCTACAGGAGAGTTGATCACTGTAATGGTCTTACAGCAGAGTTGATCACTGTAATGGTCCTCCTACAGGAGAGTTGATCACTATAATAATTATCTTACAGCAGAGTTGATCACTGTAATGGTCTTACAGTAGAGTTGATCACTGTAATGGTCCTCTTACAGCAGAGTTGATCACTGTAATTGTCTTACAGCATAGTTGATCACTGTAATGGTCCCTTTTACAGCAGAGTTGATCACTCTAATGGTCTTACAGCAGAGTTGATCACTGTAATGGTCCTCTTACCGCAGGGTTGATCACTGTAATGGTCTTACAGCAGAGTTGATCACTGTAATGGTCCTCTTACAGCAGAGTTGATCACTGTAATAGTCTTACAGCATAGTTGATCACTGTAATGGTCCTCTTACAGCAGAGTTGATCACTGTAATAGTCTTACAGCATAGTTGATCACTGTAATGGTCCTCTCACAGTAGAGTTGATCACTGTAATAGTCTTACAGCATAGTTGATCACTGTAATGGTCCTCTAACAGCCGAGTTGATCACTGTAATGGTCCTCTTACAGCAGAGTTGATCACTGTAATGGTCTTACAGCAGAGTTGATCACTGTAATGGTCAATTTTACAGCAGAGTTGATCACTGTAATGATCTTACAGCAGAGTTGATCACTGTAATGGTGCTCTTACAGCAGAGTTGATCACTGTAATGGTCTTACAGCAGAATTGATCACTGTAATGGTCCTCTAACAGCTGAGTTGATCACTGTAATGGTCCTCTTACAGCAGAGTTGATCACTGTAATGGTCCTCTAACAGCCGAGTTGATCACTGGAATCTTAAACCTACTTACACCCTAAAAAGACTGGTAGGTCTATTAATAGTGATTCTAAATAGGTTAGTAAGCGTACATCTGTTACATATACATATTTCTTGCCTGGTGATGAAAACGAATAACTCTAATAATAGTTTTGAATACAAATTTTATAAAGGAAGAGCGGACTCTTTAACAGCACAATGCAGAATGCCGTAAAATAAAATGACTTTTAACCACCCCAGAACCTTAATGACATACATCCATAAAAACACATGGTTTCGTCATTGTTCTTTCATTTTTACTAATAATGCTAGTAATGCAATCATTGCCAATTGCAATATGTGGAGAATTTAAGCAGTTTTGCTTTGGGGAGAGAAAAATATATTATATGTTTTACAATACACACATTTTTGCTGTTTTTATGTTATTTGTGACATCAGAACACGCCTGTAGATAACGAATGGATCTCGACTGCGATTGCAATTACTTACGTAAGTCATTATGTAAGTAATTAGATAAGTACTGTATGTACTAGATTATGCAATTGCTTAGGTCATAATCTTTGGGGTATTTAATGGAGTTATATATAAATGACTGACAAGTAAATCTACCTGCTTAAACAACACATACTGTTTAAGGCTTCTTTAGTAAAGGCACTGGTTTTATAATTACATAGAGTACATTAATGTCCTTTACCACTTTATATACCATATTTGTATTATTTGTATTAATAATAATAATTATTATTATAGTATGTATATTATATATCATCGTTGTCCAAAGAAAAACACATATCTCCATTTTTGTTGATTTTTACTTTTATGCCTCCTTTGATCACACAACAGCTCCTGTTTACACTGTGTGGAGATTTCATGAAGAAAGGATCAGAAATGGCCCACAGCTGCTAGGTCTAGTTCCACTGACTTCCATTCAAATTAAAATAGGGTTTTAGCTTCTCCTGTCAAGTTGCTATTTTGGAGATACCTGTTTTTCTTTGGACAGCGATGATATACTTCTCTCATTGCTTGTCATGTCTTGATTTTCTTTGTGTTGCTTCTATTAAAACTTTTAATTGTATGGCACAATTAATCTCCAACGTAAGTCACTCCATGATTTATGCATTGCTGACAGACTCCACATTTATGACTGTATTCGGAATGGTACACTACTATACTGCACACTACAGTATTATGTACTGTATACTGTATACGCCCCCTGTGTGTAGTATACAGCACAGTAACAAGTTCTGACCTACAGTGTAGTATATTAACACAGTCACATGACCAGTTACCTCACATTTACCTCAGAGCTGCTCACCTGAAATACGTTTAGCCTAGCTGCTAGCTACCCTCGGCTATTTCACTCTAAAACTGATCCTCTAAAGTGAGTTCATCATGGGATACAATGCATCATGAAGATAGCTCCCCCTATATACTAGAACATCTGACTGGAGTAGTACACCATCCTGGTCTCTTCAGTCAGTTTGGTCACATATTCTATACTGCATATTAATTTTAAAGGCCTTTGTCACATGTTTATCTGTTTTTGCTTTGTAATAAAACTATAACAGCCTAAAAAAAACTAAGGGCTCTTTTCATTTGCATTGCTTTATCTTCAGTCTGTTGAATTCCAGTATCTGAGAAGCGAGTGGTGTTTTTGTGTTGTTGTAGACTCACAGCTGGACACTGTAAATCAGATAAGTGTGTACATTCTGCTCCGAGCCGAGGAAGATTTATAACGCCTCGGCTCATGTTGCATTGGTAAGAGCTAATATGCAAACGTTTTTTTTATGAGGTTCATAGTAAGAGCATCCGGATCTTAGCAAAAAGACTGACTACAAGGCTGTAGGCCTCTATAACAGGATTAGTTTTTGCCCCTGATTTATATACTCTGGAAAACGATGCGATAATGCATCAAACACATGCTGTATCACCTCTATTTCAGCACATTTAGTTTCAGTTTAGTCGTTGTGCTTTGCATCTAAACCAATTACCTGGGCAAAATACCATACGGGTTGTGTTTAAGGTGCTGTAGAATGGAAAACTGTATTTACACTGACACAGCTGAATAAGGAGAGTTCAGTAAGTAGAACTGATGAACCATGAACCTCAAACATGGTAGTTCCTCCTTTAAATCCATCCTTCCTTTGCGGAAGTGAAAACAGGCCGATTCCAAAATCCTAAACTGTTATGAAACAAACTCTTTAATATTTACACCCCCAACCTTTACATATAACCACAATGGAGCTACAGAACCAAAATGGTGGACTGTGTGAGGAAATCCAACATTCCAAGTTGGGAAGGGGATTTCAGCACTTTTCAATCACTTCCCAAGGAGCCCAAATGTCACCGATACACGGTTGTTGTTCATCTTTTAAAAGTCCGGCTGAAGTTGCTTCCTGTTCACCAGCTTTTTAATCCAGTGTTCCATTCCACCTTAAATGCTGCAGCCTGTACATGTGCCAGAATGTCCTGTGGCACCATTTAAGGTGGAACAGAAAAGGAGTAAAACAAGCTCAGTTTATCTCCCACATCTTTAACAGGATCCCGGACAACTAACCCTGCACTCGGCACATTTCACTCTGGACAGTTTCCCAAACTTTTGGACAATATGGAGCAGCAGTGCACAGCGTTTGACCCTGAAGAGACTGAAGAGAAGAGCAGCTCCACCTTTATTAGCATCCAACCCCAAGTAGCAGTCATGCTGTGTGATTGTATCCGTGTTTGCCGGTTGATGCAGAACATCGAATGTACATTGGAAAAGTGATTTTAATCTACTGTGTGTTGATGTCCAGATGGAAAGCCATTAGCTAGAATAGGCAATGTTAGCAACTAGCATAGCAAAATAAATGGTATGAGGGCGGAGCTTATTTACACAGAGGCTCATTTTAGTTTGTCTGTTTCCACATGTTGCTTTTGCGTGCTCATTGTGGGCGGGGTCTTGCTGTCAACCAGCCAATCAGAGCAGAAGTTGTCTAATTATTCATGAGCTCAAACTACCTGGGTTGTGTACTTTGGCCACTGTTGCCACAGGCTGCATCCATAGTCTTGTGATCAGCTATTTTATTAATATTATCTGCCTACTTGAGCAAAATTAACCAAAGGAGGAAACATGGATTTTGGATCTAGTCGTGAGTCGTGTGGCACACTGTGGCTGTGTAGTAATTTCAGGCTCCTGCAGATGGCGCTGTATGAGGATGATGGGGCTATAAGTACCGGTGACGGGATGACAGGATCCATAGACTGATGTTAACGATTGGCTAAAAGGTGTGACTGCATTTGGGCGTGCCAAAGACCATAGTGTGAAGGAAGTAGCTGAATCTGCAGGTGTATGGAAGCGTACGGTCATAGGGTCTACCAGCAGTGGCTAAAATCCCAGTCTACAGGGAATTATCCTCGGAATTGTGCCAGAGAAGTCCACGCCCAATCCAGTCACAGCTATTATTGGTTCCTATGGAGGGATTACACACTATGAAGTATGTTTTAGTCACAAGTGGCCCATTTATAGTCCGGTGAGCCTCCTACTGCAGTCCTTCTGTAGTACGGGTTCAGGCTACCCTACATTTGCAGCATGAATGTGTTGTTGATTGAAACTTCCAGAGAGCACATGCATTTCAACCATGCAAAATCAATATGTCACTTTTTCCAGGCATTGTTTTATGGAACACTGGAATTATCCTTTAAACTACACTGACAATTAAACTACCCTGCTGTCCTGCGTCTTCAGTATCGTCTCGGAGAAGAAGTCATTCCTGCAATCAATTTTTGTCTCTCTCTATCAAGCGTGCTCCTTCAGGCAATTGCTTCAAACACGAGGGTGGAGCTGGATTGGGCCTAAACGCTCCATATGTTTGATGCTCACGATTCCAACATTCGGGGCTCCTTTGAGTGGAGGACGAAGCAAGCTGCAGGTCATAGCTCAATTGTGCCCCCGAGTTAGAAATCGGATTTGCCGCTTAAGCGGACCCCGGACGGCACGGGCGATCCCACGTCCAGTGCACAGGTTAAGCGACATGTAGTTCAAGCGGAGGTCAGTGCCTCACCCGCCTCTCAGACCTCTCCCAAGTATCCTGCCGCAGAGGCATGTTCAACTGCTTACAGATGTGTCCTGGTCAATCTTTGGCTAACAAACAGCAGGCACGTGCTGCTTTTGATAAAACCAGTGGTCACTTCCAATCTGCGTCTCTGGAGACAGGCGCCCTCCGCTCAGCAGCACTTTCCAGAACAAAGTGGCCCGTCTGAAAGACGTCTGAGAAGAGAGACGACTGTGGCTAAGAGTTAATGAATTGCTTTCACTGCTATTGGAGTCTTTAAAAACAGCTTGCCCTACACGGAACCATGTAGTAGAGTAAAGTAGAGATCCCCAAGGTAAGATCATCCTCCAGTGTCGGTAGAAGTTCCTCCCTTTAGACCTCCACTGGAGTAACAGTACTAAAGTATTTACTTTCAGATGTACTTAAGTATGGAGAGTAACAGTACTAAAGTATGTACCTTCAGATGTACTGGAGAGTAACAGTAGTATGATTTATTACGGCTCTAATGTCCCATTATCATTTCTGGAACAAGACTCTTCATCAGCTCAGTGTAGGAGAAGAGACTCTAGTGTCTCTCAGTCCACCAGTCTTTAATAGAAGATCATTCATTAGTCTGACACTGATGTCTATTCAAATAATCACAAAAAACACAGAACACTGAAGGAGAACAGGTTCCATTAGCTAGAACCAAGCTCTGTCCAACAGGTCAACGAAAGCTCAAATCAAAGTGAACGCTGTACCATGATTGGTGGATTCGCTTCAAGCTGCTTTGGTTTGGGCATGTGCCGTTTATATGACCACATAAGACGAAAGGAAAAACAGATTTGGCCGTGAGTCCACTGTTGGTTTCTAATATATACACTACCAGTCAAAAGTTTAGGCACACTCCTCTATGTGGATGTAGTTGGTGATCTTAAAGACTCTACAGTCTTACACTGAACAGCTCCAACTGATCAGGGTCTGAAACAGTCCATATCCTGATATAGCACATATACTCATGATGTAGCACAGTATGATATTTCTCCATATCTCCACCTCTAATATATATTTAGTGGTGTAAAACTTTGATCTGTTTTTCTGCACAGTGTAAAAGCTCTAGCTCTCCTTTCAGTTTAGTGAATATTAATGATGGACAGACCAATAGAATCTTTCCAAATCTGCTTAGAGATAAACCTTGTTCTATCAGCCTCCACTGCAGGTTAAGAAAGCTGGTTCATCATGGTTGGTATACCTCAGCAGATAACACCACTACCTGCCAGGGAGCCAGCACCATATGTGGGAGACTGGGGTTTGAATCCCGGTCTGGGTGACAGTGCTGTGTTACACCAATAAGAGTCCTTGGGCAAGACTCCTAACACCACACTGGTCTACCTGTACTATGATTAACCTTGTAAGTCGCTCTGGATAAGAGTGTCATGTACAGCTCCATTCTGGAGGGTTTTAAGGTGGACTGTATAATTCTAACTGTGCTATTCCATAGTTTGGTGTCTTCACTCTTATTCTACAGTAAAGCTTTAAGATAAACAGAAGATGAACCGGCTACGAGGAGCTGTATCTAAACTTTTGACTGGTAGTGTATCTACAATGTTAATATTCCTGAACAAATGACTTCAGTTATATAAAAACACGTATCAGGTAATAAGAAAATAGGTTTACATATCCTCTTACATACTGCAGAAAATATTTATTTGGAAACTATATGAAAATATCAAATATAAAATGTGATGTAAATTTGGCACAGACCTCATTAAGTGTTATGTCACCCCATAAAGAAGTTAAATTCAGCTAAATAAACAGTATTAATGTGTTAAAGGTGCAGAACTATCTTCTCTGTACTTAGTTAATTTAGGAATATGACCCGGGGCGCCCAAATGTTGCCCATAATTCACTTGCAGCATTTTATCAGGTGCACCATATATACATATACTGACTTCTGGACATAGTCACAACAGTCACTACAATAGTCACCATTGTGTGTTTCTAAGGTGGACTGAATAATTCCATGGGTGCTGTGTTTTAGTTTGATGTCTTCATTTTTATTCTACAGGAGAGCATTAATGTAAACATAGATATGGCTATAAAGAGCCATATCTAAACAAATAATCTATGTCAAATACTGTATGTCATTGGAAGCAGGAATAAAAGATCAGCCCCTTGCAGACTTGAATGTAATAGGGCTTGAGTATGTCCACTTGTTTAAGACAAAACAATAGTAAACAAACCATCAAATTACATAGTGGTTTTTAATTTATTACATTTTTGGTTTATTGATTCAGTCATTGAAAGACATTCTGTTTATGAGGTTATGTGGTTTAGATAGGAAAGAATTAAGAATGGTTTCATATAAGGTTATTGGTTTTTTTTTTCAGTAGGCTATGGATGTTGTAACCTGTCTGCTGGCCTGTTGGTTAGTCATTAATGCCTACAACAACCAGAGCTCTGCCATGACCACTGTCTGAAACAGACCACCATGCCGAAAGTAAACTAAGGAATCCCTGATGAAATGCTTGATACTGCAGAACCTGAGCCATGGAAGTGGCAGATGCTGGTAGGCCGATTACAGCGAGTCACTCAGGGCCGTCGGGCGCGAGCCATCCCGAGGCGTTGTCATGATCCCTTTCCTCTGAAGTCTGCGAAGTGCAAGAGGAAACGAGCACCCTTCTTGACAAAATAACATGACGCCTTGCTATGTAGGAAAAGAATGAGCCGTCTGACTTGTCTTTCACTGCCGGTGACACGTGGAAGGGAGCCAAAACATCTCCAGTGGCCGATGAAAGCACAGGAACGTGTGGCCTCTTTAAATCATGGAAAACTGAACGGCGTAGTATTCACTCCCCCGTCTGTACAGGCCATTTGTAGAAGCTCTCTGGAGAATAAAGTTGTTTTTGTGATGTCACTAAAAACAATATGTTTACGTTATATGCAGCCTAGACCCACCTGTTTATGGCTTGGGTCCATTCATTCAAGCCAAAAGCTATGCTTTAGGTCACAGACTGCTTTTCAATCGAGGCAAAATCTGTTTAACTGTTTATGCTACGTTAACCTAAAGAGATTTTATTCCAAGAAATTTAGATTGGCCCAATCTGTATGACATTTTCACACAATGCACTGTAAAGGACAGCCATCAGGTTCACATGAACAATGACCAAAATTTTTTTACAAAATTTGGCAACCTAGGAGAAGTAAAGTACACTTAAGTTACTTGGTTTAAGTGTACTTATTATGCTTCCTTGTACTTATGAATACTGTACTGAGAGTGTGCTATTTACATACACTAACTATGTACTTAGTATACTAAATATAATCATTAGTGCTATTAAAACATACTTAAATAAATCTAACTGTACTTAACTGTAGTACTCTAAGACACCACTAAGATTCACTCAGATATACTAAAGTACATATTAAAGTACATTTCTAGTACATAAATATATATATATATATTATTTTACCTAACTTAAGTTAAAGAAATTTTACCAAGTATACTTAATGTAGTAGGTAAAATGATGTCAGTGTAGTTGTAACTTGTAAGTGTATTATCTGAGACTAAATTGGCCACTTTTTAGTTTATGAAAGACTTTAAGTATACTTTAGGTGTAAGTAAATGTTAGTAAACACTGAGTACACAGAACCTACATCTAAGTTTTAATTGGCACTGCAACCCTACTAAAAGTTCACTAGCTATATACTTCTATCCAACTTTTATAAAATGACACTTTCAAGTAAACACTCTCAGTTAACTACTAGTTTAGTTCTTATTGTTACTATTTATTTATTTGTTAAATTATGCACAATTGCACTTTAAATTATGTGACTAGGGTTTGATTTAGGTATTACTTTTAAGTCATGTCATTACAGCTCTGTACAAGTACACAGTGAAATGAAATTACGTTTTTTCCAGAACAAGGGTGCCACATGGAACAAAATGAGAACAAGAAACAATACGGTACAGGAGAGACTGCAGAAAGTGCAGCGTGCAAGACTGTACAATAAATACAATAAATAAGACTCAGCTCTGAGTAGAGTTAATGAGTGTAAGGTGCATAGGTATTTACAGGTAGGTATTGGTAATAATAAAGGTTGCATGGAAATGTAACATGCTATGACGTATATGCAGACAGCATACATCGCACATGAATCACAGCACTGAGGTAGTAAAGTGTGGAATGTATAAATAAGATAAATAGGATGCTGACAGATTTAAAATGCTAGGGGTTGTGGTTGTGGGGTTGGGGGGGGCGGTTAGTTCAGCTAGCTGAAAATATACCTTTAGCTGTACTTTCAGTAGACTAATCAGTGGACTACACGTATATAAATAAACCGGGCATACTCAGGATTAGGAACATACTTGTTTTCTTCACAAATCAAATTTTACAATTAGAACATCTACTAAATGCCTGTATGTACAGTACCAGCCTCTTCTACTTTGACATTTCTGCATACTAGTCAGTATAAGCTGAGTATACTTAAGTATAATAGTCTTATGTATATCACCGATATGTCCATAAAGTATATCACTGATATATAAAAGCACTTATGCTTGCTAGCTTAGCTTTCGCTTGGTTGTTAGCTTGTACTCCATACCTTTCTCCAGCACAGAGACAGTGCACAGGAACACAGTTGTCTTGAGACTGTGTGGGCGGGACAATGTGCATCTGCCATGTGATTGGCGAGGAGGTCACCCAACATTAGGGCCGCCCATTTTACATCAAAAGACGAGAATTTTGGAACAAATTCATCAGCCATTTAGTGGACTGTGGAAAATGTTGGGTACACGTATGTTGTACATCCGTAAGATTCACCTACTGAGAAGGAAAAGACAGATTTCCATGCCCTGGAGCTTTCAATGGACAGTTCATGGCTGTTTAACTCCCAGAGACAGAAGATGGAAACTTATCTCATGACCTCTCATGGCATGCTTTCCCAAAGCATGCTTTCCCAAAAGCCTGTCGCACTCCAGACACAAGGATGGTGCTCAGAGGTAGAGGGAGGAGGGGACCGCAACCTCAAAGGTGCACATGAAGTTCTGTCCATCACAGAATTGTAAAAATCTGTCAATATTTTTCTTTGGAGTCTGCGTTCTTCTTCTTCTTCTTCTTCTTTTCCTCCTTTTTTTCCCTTTCGGCAGCAATTTTGCGTGATTGTGTGCACCTATTGATTGACAACTGGCTCCAGAGCTACTCAGGCCCTCTTAAAATACCAGAGCCTAGGCTTCAGGTTTCTCCCACAGGCCTAGGGCCCCCCTATTGTCTGTCTGGCCAGGGCTGGCTCCGGTGGGCCCGCCCAGCCCTCCTATTCACTTTCAGCTCATTGTGTTCTCGGCCCAGGCCGGGCCTTCCTACAGGCCCTGGCAAGGTGGGGTCTGACAGCGTGTCACCCTAACGGGACTGGAGAATAAGTGGATAGGGGCTGCTATGGCTTCTCATGCTTCTTCTCTTTCTTCTCTATGCCTCAGCTTTTTCCACCATGGGCGGTTTGTCACCCTTCCATTCTTTGCTGCTGTGAATACTGCCTCAATTTGCTCTAATGTGTTGGCTGACATATCGATCACTGTGGCCTGGGTGTAAAAAAGTACGTTGGGAGATTATCCAATTCTGTTTCTGTTTATGACAGGCATGAATATGATATGCCCTCTTCACTGGCCCTCATATTGTATCACATGCGGTTCTAGTCGGTGCATCTTCACTGTGGTATATCATGTCATTGCCTGCATTTAAACTGCATTAATATATTATGGTATGAACGGCGCATGCCCTCCTTGTTGATGCTCTTGAATCACATTTTCTCTCTGATTCTGTTCAGTGCTGCTTCACTGTGGTGTATATTATATCCTTGCCTATTAATGGGTGACATGGAAATTCAGATCGATGCAGGATTGAGGTCTGCAAAGCCTTCGGAATTGCTGTAAATATGACTGTATCAGATATTTTTCCAGGGATAACACAAACATTCATGGAAATTCCTTCCCATGATTCTTACAAGTGGCTTGTTTCCACAGTTGGGAAATAGGTTCCTAAGTAGGGTTTATATTTATAAGTACAGGGGTTGGACAATGAAACTGAAACACCTGGTTTTAGACCACAATCGTTTATTAGTATGTTGTAGGGCCTCCTTTTGCGGCCAATACAGCGTCAGTTCGTCTTGGGAATGACATATACAAGTCCTGCACAGTGGTCAGAGGGATTTTAAGCCATTCTTCTTGCAGGATAGTGGCCAGGTCACTACGTGATGCTGGTGGAGGTTCGTCCCTCTTGGTGGTATACTGACATTACCCTGGATACCGTGGCTCTTGATACATCACAAAGACTTGCTGTCTTGGTCACAGATGCGCTAGCAAGACGTGCACCAACGATTTGTCCTCTTTTGAACTCTGGTATGTCACCCATAATGTTGTGTGCATTGCAATATTTTGAGCAGAACTGTGCTCTTACCTACTAACTGAACCTTCACACTCTGCTCTTACTGGTGCAATGTGCAATTAATGAAGATTGGCCACCAGGCTGGTCCAATTTAGCCATGAGACCTCCCACACTAAAATGACAGGTGTTTCAGTTTCATTGTCCAACCCCTGTATATATACAAGAGTATGTGTATTTCTGACACCTTCTATTCCTTTTGGGAAAGCTAAAGGATTTGCTTTTATTTCCAAAGAAATCTGCACGGATAATTTTCAGATCTCCAAAGTTCAGTCCTGGAAGTTGGTTGAATTCTCTGCTTCTCCCAATACAAGTAATCCCTATTACAAATTTTAATAGTGTAAAATTAAGTTCAATTAAATAAACATAAACACACTGAAATAAGAATAAATATAACAATGAAATATAGTCAAAGAAATATCAACCAACATATTCACTCATCTGCATTAACATATACAGGTTATATCACAAATCTATTTAAAATAACCCAAGGGTACTAAACCAGCACCGGGGACATACGTCTAGGGTATGTCTTTAGTACCTTTATTTAAGGGAGCATAACTGCGCCATAATCCACTGCAGCTCTAGTTTTGAGTTGTATTGACGTCACACACCCTGATATTTTATTGGTTCAGACATCTCATCGGTTGGAGCTGTTAGCTGATCACCAACTACATCCATTTAGATGGGTGCGTCTGAACTTCTGTCTGGTACTGTATCTGTCTTGTATCTAATCTGTCTAGTCTCTGTTATCTAGTAATATCTAATATCTCCTATAGCCAACATAGACGCACATGAGAACGAACTTTGAAGCCTGAGGTGTGTTAAGGTCTCCTGTGTGAATGCGAGTCAGCGTCTCTTTGAATGGAGACGTAACGTCAGTATCACCTTTGGAAACGTGTTTTGTTGGGAGGTTTTAAAGGAGGGTGGAAGAGTTTAAGTGGCAGTACTTTGCACAAAAGTAAAGAAAGGTAAAGGTAACACGTAATGTTTGAGTGTTCTTGCTTTTTTATCTTACACAGAAATAATTCATGTGGTTGTTTTGACTGGGAGGTAAATAAACGAAAGGGTGCTATCTAAATCCAACACTGCTTCTTTCACCTGAAGCCCTATTCAGGCATAATGTGAGTGATTCGTGATTTTAATTCAGTATGAATCTGTCATTTCCATAATTTTTACAAGTCTGCTAACTGATCATTCTGGAGGGCATTATCTCAGATAGTTTGCCAAGCACAGAGCTCTTCCGCTGTAATAGTCCTGCTCGAATCCATATCTCAGTAATGTCATAACAAAAACAAGGAAAAGTTATTTGCCAGTTCAAACTTTCTTGTTCCACCTTAAATCGTGCAATAGTTACCTTTTGGGTCCTAAGGGATTATAATAACTGCTTCATCATTTAAGGTGGAATGAAAAATCCCAACAAGAAGCTGCTAAATAAGATTTTAGCTTTGTGGAAGGTTGCTCCCCCCTTTATTTTCTATTTGTGTCCAGAAGATGAGGCAAACGGCTAAAACGGACCTCCATTTCACCCTCAATCCCCTTCATTGCACACTGCAAAAAAAAAATTGTGTTGGCAAATGCAATTATCTTATTTCTATTTGAAATATATGACAATTCTCAATTTGAGATTGTTGTAAGCTTATTTTAAGATTAATGATCTTATTTCCAGATGTTGTGTAACTTGTTATAAGTCACTTAACAGTTTTTTGGCAGATAATTTGTATTAATTTATGTGTGTTTTCTGTCTTGTTGGGTGTTTGGTAAGATGAATGAATTGCCTTTACTAGCTTAGTCTATATGCTGGTTAGCTGTACAGTGTGTCGATATTGTTCTTGTTGCATAATGCTGACATAATTGTCCATGCAATGGGGTTTCTGTCCAGACTATTTGGGGCAATGCTTGGAAATGATGGAGATTCCTTCTCCTGTACGAATCGGCCAGTCAGATTACACACCCCAGACTTGCTCTATTCAAACTAGTCCCGCTCAAACAGGGCTTAACTTTTAAAATTGCCAAAATATGGAAAAGAATAATATCCATTTACTGTGGAAATTATTATTCCAACTCATCATTTTATCAGGTTGTTAGGTGTGAATCAGATAGGTCCTTCTTGTGTGCTCTATTTCTTATTTTAGGCTAATGTTAGGATTATTGAACATATACCAAGATGATTTTACTTGTTTTTTAGTAAGGCAGATTTACTCACTGTATTAGAATATTAATTTTTTTTATTTAGAGTTCAATTATCTGCCAGTATAATAAAAAATCTATCTTACTAAAAAAATCTGTAAATAAAATAAATAATCTTTAAATTGGCTTAAAATATATAAAATAACCTCTAAATGATACTTTCAGTACAGGAGATCTAGATATAAGATTGTTTTACTTGCCAACATATGAATTTTTGCAGTGCACCATAGATGTCAAATTAGCCTTGGCATCCCTCATGTCCTAATTTCCCTCGGTTCCCTCAAATGCGCTGTCCCCAGTTCATCTGCAGAAAGCCTGTAATGAAAATTGAATCACAGACCTCAAGCCGAAAGGGTGAGAGGTTAACCTGAACGCGGGGTCAGTCGTATAACCTGCCCAGCCCAGAATTAAAAGGGAAAGCCCACTTTTTGTCATACTAACCCCATAAGGTCAAGGGGGTCATGAGGTCAGTGTCGCTGGGACAGCCCCGGACCCTTCTGGTGCTATAAATTATGTACTGAACTTAGAAAAATGACTGCTTCCTCTACAGCAGCCGGGGTGCCCGAGAGGCCACGGCGACATTATTCCCCGACCTTAATCGAGAGAAAAGGAAGTAGTTGGTTGTCCTTGCGCACCTCCAGGGTCAGGGGGTACAATGGACACCTGTCAGATGTCTACCCAGGTTTAGACATGTCTGACGAGCCTTCAAGGGCAACATGGATTTATTTGTCCATCTCTGCATATTCACAAAGGCACCAGTAGAGCAAGCAGATGAGGCATAAGTAGATTTGACCGATAACGGACCTAAGTGCTGCTCGCTCGCAATGCTAATAGGTTAAATGGCTGATTAAGTGGCCGCTGCAGAGGTGGAGGTCACGCATGTCAGGAAACTGCTTTCCGAGTTTGGATGCAAACACAGAAAGCTAAAGGAGGCTGATGTGATTGCGTGTAGAGATGGTTATTGGGGGTTTGTGGCATCCTAAGGTCATGCCTAAGGTCAGGTTTTGGCCAGTAACTGTACTCTGATGACATCACATGTCTCCGGTGTGCTTTTGAAAGCCTCATTGTATGAAATGCTTCCAAATGTCCATTCATACCATATAGACAGAGTCTACAGTACTTCAATTTAAAGCCCCCTGGACAAAAATGAGCCCCTCTGTGATGTTCTAGGGTTGTTACGTGGAAATGGGTTCTTTGGTTGAGGTGACAGTAGATGTGAACATCAGTGCCTACACTGAGCTGCTGGACAACCAGGTGTCTCCTTTAGCTCATCATCTTACTGAGGAACAAAACATTCATATCCCTGTATTCCAAGATGGCAGTTCTGGCGTTCACAGGGCTGCACATGTGACTTATTAGCATGATAAACATTCCGGAGCATTCACACATCTGGACCGGCCCACAAAATCCTCAGATTTGAATCGTCTTGGAAATCTGTGGGATCTACCTGGAACAACCAGTACAACGCCAGGGAAGGCATCCAACAAATCTGGAGCAACTGACCAATATTTTGATGTAGGAGTGTCTGAACACTGATGTGGCTACATCCAGAAACTTGTCCAGTACATGGCAAATCCAGTCACAGCTGTTGTTGGTGCTTGTGGAAGTGTTAAACAGTGTTAGGTACGTTTCAGTCACAGGGGACTTCATTTATACACAGTTGAGTCATATTACTATGACAACTTCCTACTTTCGACGGTGACAGTAGCTCATCAAGGAAGTCACATGTCATAAACTGGCTTGGTGGGTATATAAGGTGTGTGATAGGCTATCTGCACACCCATCCCTTATTGATGTAATGGGTAATACATGGGGCGATACATGCTAATTGTCTTCCCTGGTATCTTCCAGGAAAACAATGCCACATGCCACACGGCTAGAAATGTCCAACAGGAGCTGAAAGAGTATGACCAAGACTTCTACTAGTACTACCCTGCCCTGCTAATTCCCCAGACTTGAACCAAACTGAGCTTCTGGGGGACAACCTCGATTGCCGTGTTCGCTCTATGGACACACCTCCACACTCCTTCCAGCAGCTGTGGGATACACTCCTGTCAGCATGGCTGTAGATACCTGTGACAACTTACCAGGACCTTACTGAGTCATTACCAGCCCTTCTGGCTGCTGTCCGCGCTGCAGAATAGCGGTTACTCTGGATATTCATAATAATATCTAATATAATAATCATAATCATAGTCATAATAATAGTCATAATAATGTGACTCAGCTGTGCTGAGTCTGTGATGCAGAGGACGAAGCTAAGAATACAGCAGCATAAACATACTGTATATTCAAAGTCAAGGCAAAAAAATCAATAGCATTAAAAAATGATCGTAGGAAATTGGTGTTCTCTTTAAGGTGGCTCCACCTGGACCCTTCAGTTTGCCATTATCTGACTCATCCACTATGTTATTGCAAAGTTTTGGTTAGAAACAAATGAGTTAAATTCTTGACACACCCAAAATAATGATTATGCATTGTTTTGTTTTTTTTGCTGTTATGTCTAGGTAGATACAGCCCAGCATGCTCTTCGACTTCAGGCGTAAAATTGAAGGCCTTATGTGTCAGATTAACCACTAATTAGGAGCTGGCTGTGGTATGAACCCATTACGCTTTGATTTACAGTGGGTGGGACCAGTTTCATGACAGATATGCCACTCTGGAAGGGGTTCGTAGATACCATTAGACTGCAAATATGGAAGTGGAGGCTTGGAGTTCTGGGAAAACAAAAACAACAAGCATCTCTGCAATGGGAGTTTTACAGGAGAGGGGCAAAACGTTACTTTGTGTTCTTTATGACGTTTTCAAAGCGATGCTGCTGCAAATGAGGTAAAATAACTATAAACTTAAAATTATGGAATTATTATTATTATTGGAGAGTGATAATACATAATTATGGCAATGCAGTCTAAACTAATGGAACGTCTTCTATAATGAAGGTCATTGTGTAGTCCGAATTCCAAAAAAAGTTTATTTGAGTCACTATTAGGCTAGTGCTAATACACTATTAAAATTCCATTGGCATGCTAGCAGAAATTAGCATCGCTGTAAAGACAGTTTTGTTCTACAACCATTTAGTTTTGTATCCTGAACTGGAAGCCTGGCCCTTATAGCCTCACCACTGAGTAGTCTGCTTTGCTTTGCTAAGCCTGAGAGCTAGATCCTCCCTTACTTAATTATAAGGGACCAGGAAACACAAATACAGCCCTTTACCAGAACCACTGATCATTTATGACTGGTCACATCTGAATGCTGGTTAGGTACACTGCAAAAAATAAGATACGGGCAGGAAAATATTTTTAATATATCAATTTTCATTTTTTAAAGCTAGTTTTAAGATTATGTGACATATTTCCAGATTTTTATTTTAGATTTTTTTACTTTTAACTTTTTACTACTTGTGCCTGGTCAACTTTTACTTATTTCAGGTAATTTTACTAAGCTAGATTTTCTCACTATATTGTCAGACAATTTTGCTTGTTTCAAGCACACTTTTTAAAAAAATGAACAAAGTTATTTGACAATATCTGACAATATAAAGGTATTTTAGGTATTGTCAAGTAAAATTAGTTTGATAAAGTTTGGTATAACTTAACAGTCTCATATATATATATATATATATATACACACAAAAATATATATATATATATTTTTTTTTGTGCTCATGTAAGGCTAATACACTAATAAAATTCCATAGGAATGCTAGCAGAAATTAGCATTACTGTAAAGTTTATTTTTGTTTTTTATTTGAGACTTGACATTTTAAAATGTTTGTAAAGTCTCTTGTAGCCACGCCTCCCCACTGAGACTGCTCTTCTTGCTCAGCCTCAAGGCTGGATACTCCAAACCCTGTCTGCCAAACTCCCAAACTCGTGGAGGGAATAAATACAACCTGTTTTGAAACGCTCACTTACTTCCATAATTTTGGCCTGGGGTTTCCATACACTGCCTGTGGAACGAGGCTGGCAAGGAAGTCTGTTCAGCAGGCTGAAAGAATGGTTGTAGGCCAGGAGAGAACCACCCTGCTTTATCTCCAGCATCACTGCTTGCCAGCAAGGCCTGACTTGTTGAACTCTGGGTGAAAACAGTTGCGAATAGGTGTCACCTTGTTCTGGGAGGCGTCATAAGTCACTAGCTGAGTCGGAATCTGCGAGAGTCAGTGGAAGCAAAGTTTAATGAGGCCCATAAAGCTTTTTACAGTTCTTTCCGTCCCAGGAATTGATGCCTATCAATGGCCATTATCAATCATATTGCAGCGGAGAACTGTAAGCATTGTCACTTTTCAGGGTTAAGTCAGCGGTTATATGGCGTGCGTGACCGTGCGTAAGACAGTCGTAAAGAACGGAGTGCATTGCTATGAACACAGTAATCAGTCAGACGGAGGATGGAAATCCCTGCTCTGACTGTTTGAAGTGCTTCTGTAACTGGCCTGTAAACCTGGGTGAGCTGTGATGGCACAGAGAGAGGGTGGACTGGCGTAGCGTGGTTTCTGTGTGTGTGTGTTTGCATGTTATATGGAGCTGCGTTGGGGCTAATTACCCCGTCGACACGTTGTTGCTCGGGTGGGGCATGATAAGGAGCAGACAGTTGACAGGAGGTGTGCGTGGTCGACTGGAGACAGCCTTATCTCTGGCCGGAGGAGAAGAGCAGACGCCCCACTCTTCCTCACGCAAGCACTCTTTGGTGAGTGAGGGAGGGAGGGAGGACGGAGAACAAGCGAGAGGAGGAGGAGGAAGGCTGATCACCTGTGACTCATTCTTTCTGTCCTCCAGTGCATGTCCCCGCACCGCCAGAGTGCCGGAGAATCTAGGAGAAGCTGAGAGCGCATGTTTTGGTTTGTACACTGTGAACTTTGACAGTAGAATGATAGTTACCCTGTAGATGTACTCACTTTCCCTCTGACTACACCAGTAGTGCATTAGCCAGCTTCTTGACTTAAAACTGGACACATGGGGACACGGTGGGACATAGTGGGACCATTTGTGCACAGCATATACGTTATACTGATCTTAATAGTGCGAGTTCTGCAGGCTGGTACACACACTATTAGCATACTACATTGTTTCTTATTAACCGGAAATGATGTGGTTACATCATACCAAGCTGGACCCTGATTGGCTGCTTCAGCAGAGGCTTATTTAGACAACACACACACAAACAAATAAGCACCTTATTTACAGGGGTATATTTATTATACAGGCTGTTTGGACATATTTGGGTTGAACTCACATTTATACACCATCTCCGGTCCTGCCACCATCATGGTATCAGGTAAGAAGCTCCTCCCCTTCCTTTTTCCATTGCATTGTGGGACAATGTGGGTCTCCATCAGTACTGTACTTTTCAATGACTGGTTCTAAATGTGCGTTGTGGATGTTTGAGTGTGCTCAGTCTTGACATACTATATACTACATACTCAAACACTAGCTAGTGTAGTATTACGTGCATAATCGGGAGTCGCCAAAACTAGTTTCTTACCATCCTCAACCTTAAACCGCAAAATAAGAATAATAATAATAATAATCTTGACAAGTAAAGTTACTTTATATCTCATTGATAAATCAGAATTTTTTACAATTAAGATTATTTAATGTTTGCTCATTTTTCTCACTATATTGGTAGATGCTGTAAGTTGACTTTGACTATTGGACATTTCTTATAATAAGCAAAATGATCTGCCAATGTAGTGAGAACATTTTGCTTACGTAAATAATGTAAACAATGTGTAGAATTAAGTTGAATAATTTAAAATATTACTTAAACTCAAAATAAACCTCAAGAATAAGAAGCAAAAAATGAGGTATAATTAAACGATCTAATATCTAGCTGATGTCTTTTAATAGTCTTAGTTATTTTAAGCTCATTTTGAGGATATGTACTTATTTCAAGGTGTTTTTTGTGTTTTATGTGTAAGTGATTGCAGTAAGCCACATTTTGGTGCAAAACTATGAGCAAAACTTATCATCATCAACCTTTCACTGCACAACAGATGAGATCTTGACAAGTAAAACGACTGCACATCTAGTTAATATATCTTAAAATAACCTTAGAATGAGAATTTGAAACTATTTTTGAGATTATTTAATTTATTAACTCTTAGCTTCTCGTGATAGCTAGGAAACATTATCTGATGGAGCATGTAAGTTACATTTGTAACTTGATGGAGCACGGTTGTAAGTTACTCTGGATAAGAGCGTCTGCTAAATGCTGTAAATTTACATGTATGTATTATAGATTAGGATTAGTAAATAACTTTATGTTGATTTTAGTAAGCCTACTTTTCTCACCATACTGGCAAATAAAATCGTATATATCTTAAAAGTCTCATTTTATGGTTATTTTAAGGTCATTTTAAGATTATTTACTATTTTTGTAGATGTTTTTTTCCAGTGATTTTATTAAGTGATTTTAAGTCACATTTTCACACAAGGCAAATAACTGTTAATTTTAAGGAATGTGTTCAATTATAATGCTATAAATTATCTGACAATGTAGTGAGACATTTGGCTTACTAAAATTTATCATTTTAGGATGCGCTCAAATTAATAAAACTTTTAAGACAGACCAACTGGTTTATTTATAAACTGATTTTACTTACAGCGCATAAAACAGCTTTACAATAATGCTAATATCTGCTAGCGTGTCTACGGGATTTTAGTACTGTTGTAGCACTAAGCTAATGTCAACAAACTACACACACACACACACACACATATATATATATACATTTATATTATCTCAGCTATATATAAAATAAAATATAAATGAATAAATATCGTTATAAATAAGATATAAAATATTTTAATTTGCCAGTATATCGGTGTAAACTTGATGATGGTAAGAAACAACACCCTCTGTGCACCTCTCTAAATTGAATGACTTTTAACATATCGCAAAACTTAACCCAGGCATCGAGCCGCATACTTGTACCAATGTTATATAATATTGTTACTGTTATTATATTAATAATTACAGTATACCTAACAATATTATGTTAATACTGTTAGGTATACTGTTGTGAGGCGCCATTCAGAGGCTTAGAATGCATCAGCTGTCCAGATCCTATCGCCCCCCACTGTAAACAGATTCTGACTCTAAGTTTCTCTGAACTGGCTATAAGTTGACATGTTTAATGATGTAATGATGCAGCAGCTTTGCTACATCGCTGGGATTCCCCTTAAAGCATGCACAATGCTAACTGACCTACGCTGGCATCTATATTGATGTATGGTATAGTGATTTGTCTCCACTTTTATTTTGATGGCCTTAATTTCTCCCTGTATGTCCAAATAAGCCACTCACATGCATCATCTGGTATCTTATCACGCTGCCTGTGTTACGCAGACCAAACTAGGGAAATTCTCCTTATCGCTGCTCGTATATGTTCCCCCGGAGTTACACACCAGAAGAAAGGGAAAGAGAGGGATCAAGTCCAGGGGCACTCTATCTGTTCTTATTTCCTCTCGGAGAGGGCGGATGGGCCTCGGGTAAAGCGATGACGATCTATTTCTGTTTGTGTACAGGACGTTTATGGGCATATTAGGGGCCTCGGCCGGCAAGACGTTCATAAAAGAGAAAAAATCCATATGCGGCAGAGGAGGCGTGTGTATATCAGCGCGCTGGGCTCTTCCTGAGGCCTGTCTGTGTGTCTGTGTGTGTGTGTATGAGAGGACCTCTGGCTCCGGGCTGTCTGCCTCTCTCTCTCTCTCTGTCTCTCTCTCTCCCTCTCTCACTCACTCTATGTTTCTGCAGAGAGCAGTACATTATTTTTAACCCACTGCCTCTGAGAGGAAGGGGGGGTGAGAGTGGCGGGGGTGTTGTGGTGGGGGGCGCTAGCCTCTGAAGTCCAACACAATGAATACACGTCCCAGCCCACAATGCTAAACTTCATATGGGCTCTGTTCTACTCTGTGTGGGTGGGTGTGTGTGTCGCTGTGCATGTTTGCAGGGGTGACACTCTACATTAGGTGGCACTAATTACCGCCAGCGTCGTGACGTCATGCTGGTATTGTTGGGTTAATTCACGGAAAAGGGCGGGCCGCACCTATTCTCCCCTGAAACGCAGTCAAGGGGGGTTGTGTCTGTGCGCTGCGGTGCTTGATAACAAGGAGAGGTTTTATGTTTCACCAGAAGGTTCATATTCATTTTCCTGCTTCCTTCAGGAGAACACCTCAGCGGAACACTTAACGTTACTGCCTCTGATTTGTTTACTCTATGCAGCTCGGCCCTCGCACCAGAGGTCAAGGATCCTTGTGTTCTTTTCTTTATGGGCTTTCTGCTTGTGAACGCGGTGTGTTGACAGCATAATGTTTATTTTATAGCACTATAACTAAACACTACCTGTATCTTTAGTGTCTGTAAATGTATTTGGCTTTGAAGCCAAAATGGGCATGGTCAAGGTTTTTTTTTTCCGGATACTATTTATTGAATAACCATATTAACCTGACGGGATCTGATCCTGAAACGACCGGGATCATCACTGTTAGTGACGTGTTTTTATATATGTAGAGCAAAAGCAGAGGACACCACCCCGCAACACACAGGATAGCTTTTGAAGTGTGAACCAATAGGAGAGCTTGATAAATAAATCTCAGTCACCTCAAGGATTTAACCCTTTTCAACGTTTCCTGGCAATGCACTCATCGTCAAAAGATTAACTGCACCCTGAAGGAGGTGTGGGATTGCAGTGCTGTTGCGAAGGTAGATGAAGGTTACCTGGAAGAATACATGATGATACATGTAGACTGATATGGACGATATTTACCTAGCTACACATACAGAAGTAGTGTCTGGCAGTGGTATGGAGTTGGGCCGCCATGTTTGCTAACCCAACATGCCAGACGTTTCGGCATGGAGTTGTAGAGGTTCCTAATGGTGTCCTGTCTCATGCAGCTTGAATTTTCTCACACAGATGGTGCGGTAGAGGAGGAGGTGGAGTGACACCAGGCCTTCTGGACGTGTGACGCATGACAGTAAACCGTTCATCTTGGCTCTGACCATGGGGTCTCCGCACATGGATTCATTGGTCGTCTCCACCAAGACAAAAGTGGGACTCATCACTGAAGATCACCCACTGCTATTCTGAGTAGCTCCATGACAGTCTGGCACAGCACCATTGCAGTCTTTGGTGACGTTGACGTGGTGTTAAGGACAGTCGTTGTAACGGTCTGTGTGCATGTAGTGGTGCATCATTCAACAGGATGACTCATGGAGGATACCACTGCTCGCTTAATGTCTGCAGTCGTGGCTGTTGTGTCAGTCAGGTACAGAGATACATAAACTTGAATCAGTTGCATGTCTTATGATGTCAAATTAACCACCAAGTGTGTGTGTGTGTGTGTGTGTGGGTGTGTGAGTGTGTGTGTGTGTGTGTGTGTGTGTGTGTGTGTATGTGTTTTTATATAACCCTACAGTACATATATTCTACTTTATCACACTGTAGTGTTCTGCTGTAATACATCAGGTTTGGATCATCATCCTCTCTCAGCAGTGGCCAAGTGCCCTGTCTGCGTCTCTCATCAGGGATGTGGAATTGAGTTCAGAGGGGGAGTACTGAGGGGGGCTACGGAGGGGTCTTTTACCTGCTCCCCCCCTGCCAAACCCACCCAGTTCAAGCGACCTAATCACTCTACGCTAGGGGAGAAAATCAAATTGACTCGACCTCTAAGACGCCGCGATTGAAATCAGATTACCGATGGCGGAGTGCTGGTTTTCCCCGCGCCACAGCTACCACAAACGCTCTGGCCTTGAAAGCATACACCTCGCGGGGTGGAGGAAAGGGAAGAGGGAGGGAGAGAGAGAAAGAGATGCTCAGCTCAAAGTGAGTGATTGCTGGGGGAGAGAGTTGAGGGTAATTAACTCCAGTCCTGCCTGTCTGAATCGATGAGGTGAGGGCTCGCAGGCACTGGCTCTTGTTGCACGGCACCTCTTACTCACGATGCAGCGCAACAGTTAGCGGCCAATGGGTGGAGAGGGGTAGGGGGCCGATGGGGGTGGGGGTGTAGTTACATTAATGATGTGGCCCTCATACTCGCAGAACAGCATAGCCTGACCAAGGTATTACAAATCAAGCATCCAATATGTAGCTGATTGTTCAAGACAGGCTTCTTTCTGTGCACTAGTGAGGCTAACGTCGCTAACACATGATGGAACTCCTTACGCTGCCAATGACATGTTCTAAATCCTAGCAAACCTGCAATTAAACCACAAAGAGTTGTTAAGTAATCATAGATAGACTTGTCTAGAAGGTTTATGGTATTGTATGACACACTGTCAGTAGCAGAGCCTAACTATAAGAGCTAAGCCTTCAAATCAGGCCATATATCGTCGCTGTCCAATGAAAACCATGTATCTCCATTTTTGACAATTTTTACTTTTAGGTATCATTGGATCACATGAGCTGCTGTTTACACTGTGTGTAAATTTCATGATGATTGGAGGAACAGAAATGGCCCAAAGATGACTTGGAAAAAGTCAGGTTCCATTGACGTACATTAGAATTAAATTGGGTTTTGGCCTCTCCTGTAAAGTTGCTATTTTGGAGATACTTGTTTTTCTTTGGACAGCGACGATATGTGAAATCTTGGTCAAAACTTGAAGAATGAAGCCACAATGATAACTTCTGTTATCGTCCCTAAGAGATGCTAGTATGTTAGTGCTAAGGTGACAAGATTTGCCTGAAGAAGCTTTTGGCACTCTGTTGGGTTGCGACATAGCATCAGAAATCGAAATGGGATTGGGCTAACGCAACATCCCAGATGTCTCGCCAGTGAGTTGTAGAGATTCCTAATGGTGTCCTGTGATAATCCATCCCATGCAGATTGAATATTCCCACACAGTTCTTGCAGATGGTGTGGCAGGGGTGGAAGTCTCTGGACGTGAGATGCATCACAATAAACAGTTCATCTTGGTGCTGAACACGATGTCTCCACACACAGATTCAATGGTCGTCTCCACAAAGACAGAAGCAGGACTCATTCTCATTCTCATTCTGAGTTACTCCATGACACTCTGGTGACGTTGACGTGGTGTTAAGGACGGCCATCGTTACGGTCTGTGTGCATGTAGTCCTGTGTGGTGCAACCGTCCACCAATGGTGCTGGCACTAAGAGGACGACTCATGGAGGATATCGCTGCTTGCTGAATGTGTGCAGTCGTGGCTGTTGGGTCAGTCAGGTCCAGCGATAAAGCCCATCCTTGCTTACATCACATATGAGCGTGAAACTTGAATCAGCAGGTTGATTCCTTCTGGGTGCAGCTACTCTTTAATGATGAGTATATATGTATTTGTT
The DNA here is from genome assembly GCA_024036415.1 of Prochilodus magdalenae. Classification (NCBI taxonomy): domain Eukaryota; kingdom Metazoa; phylum Chordata; class Actinopteri; order Characiformes; family Prochilodontidae; genus Prochilodus; species Prochilodus magdalenae. The sequence goes on from JAMWET010005162.1 coordinate 236,365, forward strand.
GTTAGACAACCTCTGGAGGCCTAAATCGGTTTACTGTTGTCTGTAGAACCTGAACAGAATCATGCAGCCACCACTGAGCAAGAATTCTGCCCGTATCACAGGATGCTAACACTGACATTTTCATTTTCTCAGCAAAGTGGGCGAGCTAACGGTTCTAACGGGAACCTTGGCCTATTGTGTGTGCTGACAATAGCACTTACTGTGAAGTCAAATGACTTTTTTAGCACTTGAAAGTCAGCAGCACTTTGTCATGCTAAGGGGTTCTTATCTTCTTCACACGCTGGGCGAAAAGAGAGGTATTTTTAGTGCAGCCACGGTTGTCTGTTCCGGCGATTCTTGTCCGGGCTCTCTATCTGAGGGCCTTTCTATTGTATTATCAGACAAAAGGTGAAAACGAAGCGATCCCATCCGGTGCTAGCAAGGACTCTCCCAGTGGCGAGCACACGAGGCCTCAGCCAGCAAGAGCGTGTGTGGCACTGGCCGGGCTCTTTGGGTCGGGTGGTTCCGGCATGGCAGCGGGTTACACTTGGTGCGGCAGCATGTCTGGCTGCACTAGTCAGGGAGAAAACAATGAATTAGCACCATGGAGCAAAGATCCAGCTCTATTTATAGTGACCCAAGGTCCACATCCCGCCACAGTGGGCCATGTCTGTTCAAAAGAGGGAAGAATTCCAGGAAGCAGCCAGAGAGGAGACTCTCTCCTTCACACAGGCGGCAGGGAGTGTGCGCATGTGTCCGTGCGTGTATGCATAGGAGTAGACGAGGGTCTAAGCAGGGCCGTGCGTACGTGATCCCTGAATGAGTGCGTGCGTGGGGGCGTGTGCACCTGCGCGAGTGCGTATGTCTGCACGCAAGAGCGAGAAGGAGACAGAGAAGAGGGACGGCTGATGCAGGTTTCTCTTGTAAATCAATCCACGATCCGGACGTTGTAATGAGTTTTCAGTAAGAGGACATTCACCCCAAATGAATCTGGGAGGAAGCTCGTGAGAAGTGCAGCCCCCATGAAGAGGACCTGGACCAGTGTTCATGAATACCTCCTACAGTGGAGAGCGAGGCTGAAAACATGATTATAAATATCCGCAGCTGTGCCACGCGCTGGCCCACGCTAATCAACAATCAGCATATCAAATGTGGAGTGGAAATCATCTGGCTCAGATGGACCTTAATTTATCTGCCAACAATGAGGAGATGATTCAATATGCCAGCACACACCCCTCTCTCTTTCTTTCTCTCTCTCTCTCTCTCTCAGCCTGCCGTCCAACAGAGCCACACTGAGCATTCCAAAGAGCATTCCATTTCCAGCTAGGACTAGCGGCTATGACTAGCCTTTTTGTCCCGGTCCCGGTCCCAGACAGCTGAGCGAGGATGGCGCACCGAAGTTGGGTGGCGTTTCGAAGGGTAGTGGGGCGGTGGGAGTACCGTCCAATCTCCTCCTGACTCAGCATCCGTGTTTCATTTCCTGCAGCCTCTAAAGGTTCCCCCGTCTTAATAGCATTACCTGTAGAAGGCAGTTAAATAACAAACCGCCGGCTTTTTCAAGAGACAAGCCATGCGAGTGGCTAGCTTGAATGCGCCTTTGCCCCAATCTAATTTATCTCTATAAACATATACATCTGCGTTTCATTTGCTACAAATTTCAGACGTAGCTTTCACTGCGCTGCCTGTCGCTTCGGGTATGATTTCCGGCCTCAAAAGCTTTTACTTTTCCAAATTGCTCCTATCAGGAAATTGACCCGTTGCCTTTTGCTTGAATACCCGTCTTGAGATTCGACGTCGAAATGCGATTTATGATGCATTAGGAATGGAATTACATTGAACATGATCAGGGCCATTCAAGCACATGCAGGGCCCCGGCTGTTTTCCGAGTGGCTTCTTATTTGAGATGGGCTATTGCTTCTTTTACCCTTAGGCTAAGGAAAGATCAGGCCTAACTATGCTGATCTGCTGCACACAAAGATGGTCAGATGGGTAATAATGGCAGAAATCAACACTGGCGAACGGAAACACAGTTGGCTGTTATTCATAGGAGAGAATGGGCAGGGCCCGACCACTCTATGTCCGAAATGAAGAAACCACAGCCATCGATTTCACTTAGTTCTGTCACACTTGCATCAGTTTTAATTTATGCTAATGGAATAAAACGCTCCAGCATAGATAGTACGGGCACAAAAGGAAGGAAGGAAGGAAGGAAGGAAGTCAACACATCAAGTGTAACCACTCCAGTCCGCTGAGTTACTTTCTTAACGCCACTTTCCGCAGCTCCAGCTCAGGACCTTGTCGCTAGCCGGGCTCAGATGGGAGCAGATGGGCCTAATGCTCACGAGCTGCTGTCTATGCATAGGTCATCTGAGCGAACACCCACACAAACAACACACCGGCCGTCCGGGTCATGCCCCTAAATTAGGGGTCGAGGTCTTGTGTTGCAGAGCCACTAGCAATGTAATGAGGCCGGCGTGGTGCGACAAGGCTCCCCAGCCCTTTTAAGTGCCCGCCCCTGCCAGACTCCGCTATAATGGGGGCAGACTCCCACTTTGTTGTCGCTTGACCCCTGGGACAATAGAGGGATCATCAGACACAACATGCAGGGAAAGAGACATTAGCAGGGGCAGCAAGCATGGAAAACATGAGGGAGAACATTTAGATTGGTGGTTTATCTAACGGATGCCCTGTTCCGGGTGAGAAACCAGAGAAAGAGGACGTGCGATAGCATCAGTTATCACCCAGAGTGCTTGGCCATTAACAATCATGATACATTAGTACTATCAGCGAGCATGAATATGAGGAGGGGATGTTTGTTAAAAGCATCATTAACCCTTTACACTTGTACAAGCGACTTGATGCGGGACAGAGGGACGGGAGAACACTACCCCAGCAATGCCGGGTCCTGAATCAGTCAAGTTGAATCCAAACTGCTGAATTTAGGAGCCACGGGATGTCATTATAACTTACGCTTAGCGTGACTTTGGTTTTCAAGTGTCTTTGGCTGTGTTCCACGGCCATCTCCTCTTTGTTGTCATCTCTACCATTCCTTGTTTCCTTCCAGATCAGATGAACATACCACAATATACACTCATCAGAAGATTAGCTGCACCCAGAAGGAAGTGTGGGATTGCAGTGCTATGTGGAAGGGAGATAAAGGTTACCAAGAACAATCAATGATGATACATTTTGACTGATATGGACAATGTTTATTGAGCTACATGTACAGAAGTAGTGTCTCTCAGTAACACAACATGTCAAATGTTTGGTTCCTAATGGTGTCCTGTGATAATCCATGATTCAGGTTTCATGATTCAGGTTGAGATTTCCAAGATTTCCAATTTGTCCCTATAAAATATGCTCTATTCACGGCTGTGAAAGCACTAAATGGACCACTAGTGAGCATTTAGAGCTCTACGGCCAGAGTTCTTTCCACCTCTGGTCAGTTGCTTCTGTAGAGAGAGGTAGAGGATATACCTGCCTTTAGCCATCGTCAACTCACAATCGTCAAGATCGCTGGCTGGGCACACGGGGCTTCTTCTGAGGCTGGAACAGATTAGGCTAAGAGTGGGAGAAGGTGAATCCCGCTATAATTACTGCCTGAACCTTACTCCCCAAAATGCTTCCCGGGCTGGAGTATGAGTAGGGCCAGGGGCCCTAATGAGAGGGGAGGCAGTAGAGGCAGGGTGCATGAGTTGTTGTGCTAGTGGGGTTGGGGGGGTGGTGGTGGTTTGGGTTGCTTGACGGGGGCAGCAACAATAGGCTCTCTGAGGAGCAGCCCCAGAGTCTCGAGGGCAAGGGGAACTCGCGGCTAAGGAGATCACGATAGGCGCCCAGACACTGGGCAGCATTGTTTCCCTAACCCTCCTCTATGCTCCGCCATTATCGTAGCAGTTCTCCAGCTGCATAGGCTCCACAACCCCCCTACACACACACACATATGCACACACATACACAAATCCACACGCGCAGTTCTCGTCCTGATCGGGTGACATCATTAACAATCATTACTCGGACACCGGGAAGTGGAGAGATCTCCGGCCCTGAGCAGGCGGGATCAGGTTTGCTTGTCGCGGATGAAAGATCTGGAAACCGAAAGCGGGGCCGTTTGCTCGCATGGCCCTGCAGCACCAATGCTAGCAGAACCAGGCTGAAAATAAACACGATCAGTTTGCGTGCTGACCATGTCGAAACAAGACGTTTAGTCCAGTAGGGGCACCGTGAAGAGCAGAGACAACCATGAAACGAACACTGAACTTCGCTACTCGAAGTCCAACGACAAGCCCAGATTTAGATCTAGAAACATAAGCTGTGTCCGAAATTCCATACTTGCCCTGGATGGCGTGCCACAATAGCACTCCATGAAGATTAGTGCTATCACAAACACAGGATTCATTTCATACACCAAAAGTACCCCAAAGTAGGCGAACACTAGACTATTCAATCCAATATTTCCACTGGCACATGGTGGCGTGACTTCTGAAGAGGTTGGTCAACTTTAAGAAGAGTGTTGGTATTGTTAAGGTCGGATCATATGCGATTATTCACTTTTCGTCCGGGAACCAGGACCAGGAAACCACAGATGCCTCAACAACTAAACATCACATGATGAATTAAAAAATTTACACTGATATGATGATATATATTGAGCTATACATACAGAAGTAGTGTGTCTCAGTATGGAGTCGGGCCGCCATGTTTGCTAACTCAACTTGCCAGACATCTCAGCATGGAGTTGTCGAGGTTCCTAATGGTGTCCTATGATAGTCCATCCCATGCAGCTTGAATATCCTCACACAGTTCCTGCAGATGGTGCGGTAGTGGTGGAGAGGGAGTGGTACCAGGCCTTCTGGACGTGCTGACCATTGTGTCGCCACACACAAATTCAGTCGTTGTAGTGGTTTACATGCAACCGTCTGCCAGTCTGTTCCAGAAGCTACTTGAGGTCTACTCAGCACCGAATGCATCCCAAGAGTTCTGGACAATAGAGACCCCTGTAGAACATCATTGTCCTGACCACAATATCAACGTTTATGGGGACAAGAAGCGTTTTCTATACATTCTAGTCCTGAGGAATTACATAAACATGTGGTACCCGGAACAAGGACAAGATAAACATTTGTTGTATGTAACTCAGATCTAAGCCAACAGTGAAGATTAAATCTGCTATATCTGCTAAAGCTGCTATAGAACTCCTCTCTGATGTTCTACACAGAAAGTATGAGACACTGGTCCAGATGTGGTTCTACACTTTGCCCATCAATACCGTACAATCTCATTCTAAAGTGAAACCAGCAGTTTTCCCTTTTTTGTGAGCTCATGAATAATTACATGAGGTCTGCTCTGATTGGCTGGTTTTCAGCAAGACTCCACCCACGATGATCACACAGAAGACCCATGTGGAAATAGACTAAATAAAATGAGCCTCTGTGTAAATAAGCTCCGCCCTCATACTATTTAGCTAGCTATGCTAGTTACTTGGAGCTAATGCTAGTCGCTAACGTTACCTATACTAGCTACTGACTTTCCATCTGGACATCAACACACAGCAGATTAAAGTTGTTCCTCACTATGGAACTCTCAGTTTAAGATGATCTGCTTCAACACAGATACAATCACACAGCATGGCTGCCACTTACAGGCTGCTTTTGGGGATGTGGTACTAATAAAGGTGGAGCTGCTCTTTTTTTCAATCTCTTCAGGGTCAAACACTGAGCAACGCTGCTCCATATCGTTCAAGAGTTTGGAAAACTGTCCGGAGTGGAATGTGCCGACTGCAGAATTAAAGTTGCCTGGGATCCTGTTAAAAATGAGGGAGCTGAAGTTCCGGTTCTGCAGCTTGTTGTGCACATTTTCTGTTCCACCTTGGTGGTGCACTCTGGTGCCTGTACAAGCTACAGTATTTAAGGTGAAATGGAACATTGAATGAAGAAGCTGGTGAACCGGAAGCTATTTCAGCCCGGTTTAAAGATGAAGATCAACCATGAACCATCAACAATTGGGTTCCTTGGGAAGAGAATAAAGAGTACAAACCAAAGAAGTGTGAAGCGACCCCACCACTCAGGGTACTTTGTTTTGAGCTTGTGTTGACCTGTTGGACAGAGCTTGGTTCTAGCTAATGGAACCTGTTCTCCTTCAGTGTTCTGTGCTTATAATCATTTGAATAGACATCAGTGTCAGACTAATGATTGAGGTTCTATTAAAGACTGGTGGACTGAGAGACAGTGGAGTCTCTTCACCTACACTGAGCTGATGAAGAGTCGTGTTCCAGAAATGATAATGGGACATCAGAGCCATAATAAATCATACTACTGTTACTCTCCATACTTCAGTACATCTGAAGGTAAATACTTTAGTACTGTTACTCTCCATACTTAAGTACATCTGAAGGTAAATACTTTAGTACTGTTACTCTCCATACTTAAGTACATCTGAAGGTAAATACTTTAGTACTGTTACTCTCCATACTTAAGTACATCTGAAGGTAAATACTTTAGTACTGTTACTCTCCATACTTAAGTACATCTGAAGGTACATACTTTAGTACTGTTACTCTCCATACTTAAGTACATCTGGAGGTAAATACTTTAGTACTGTTACTCTCCATACTTAAGTAAATCTGAAGGTAAATACTTTAGTACTGTTACTCTCCATACTTAAGTACATCTGAAGGTAAATACTTTAATACTGTTACTCCAGTGGAGGTCTAAAGGGAGGAACGTCTACTGAGACTGAAGGAGTATAAAAGGTAACACTTTCTATGAATCAGGCATCTGTAATGCATTATAATTATATTATATATTCATAAAGATCTATAAAGCATTCATAATGTTTGATAATGCTTGACAAAAGCCTTTCTAACTGTCCATAAATGTTCATAGTCACACACATAAACTGGTATAATATTGCATTATGACATTGTTGTTGAGATCCATATCATAAAGCTTCATACATACATTCACATAATGCATTCATTCATAGACCTGATCAGCAAGGCCTGTGATGAAGGCTTATAAGTGTTCATTAGATGTTATGTGCACCTACAAGATCATTTTCATGTGGAGGATACTGAGGAGCAGTAGAGAGTGTGCGAGTGGAGACCTCACAGTGGATCCTTATGAAGCTAGTTATTAAGCTTTATAATGCTGGGTTCACTGATAAGGTTATAAACAAACTAATATATACATTATAATGCATTATGTCACTTTATGCGCTATCACGCCTGATACTGTTGCATTCTATCAGTTTATGTGTGTGATTATGAATGCTTATGCACAGTTTCAAAGGCTTATGTCTATTATTACAAAGCATTATGAAGACTTTATAGATCTTTATTATTGCACTTATAATGCATTATGAATACTTGATTCATAGAAGGTGTTACCATATTTTACCTTGGGGGGATCTCTATTTTAACTCCTACTATGTGGATTGGGTACATCATCTGCCACTGTTAGATACCATCCTATACCAAGTATACCATGGTATGTATTGCCTAGTAGCGGTAGTAGTGAATTAGCGAGATACCACAGAGGCAAACTGTACAAGTTCTGACTTTTTGGAGGCTATAGCGCAGTATGGATGATAACATAAGCACTAATCAAATATTTAGGTCCACCTCCTTATATTAAGCCAGGGGGGCCGTTGGCATGAATATTTGATGAGCGGCGTTATTTACAGTTTTGCAGAGGGCGATCCTTGTTGTTCTGCTGTTCGACTTTGAACTGGATACATGGCCTGTGGCTTTTGCGGCCCAGCGCGATGAAGCGAGGCCTTCGGGGGAGGGAGGGGGCGAGTGCTGCTGCTGCTGCTGCTGCTGCGCTCAAGGTGAAAAGCTTTCACTTTCAGGCCCCAGTAAGCCGACACCATCGGGTCTCTATCGCCAGCTCTGCTCCGGGAGCTGTCACTCTGCAGTGACATGAGCCACAGCCACCGCAACAACTCGTTGAAGAGAGAGAGAGAGAGAGAGAGAGTGCTGTAGGTTCTTGCTTTACACCCTGAACAGTGAGATACTGGTGGTGGTTGTTGTAGTGCTTTCAAGCACCCTTCTCAAAATGATGGATGTGATGTGCTGGGCATTGTGTATGTTCCTTTACCGCAGCATATGATAGGATGCTGATTGCACAGACAAACTCAGTTGGGGAGGATGCTTGCAGTATGTGTGGTGTGAAAGCGTTTCTGAGGCAGCCAGAGGGGGGTGGAGAAAAAAGAGAGGAAAGAAAAACAGAAGCTGAGAGCTCTGCCCGGTGACCAGAGAGCCTTCCTTATCAGGGGAAGGAAGAGCGACCCCTACTGCTGAAGCTGAGGCACGTCCAGCTCTTCACTGGAAAAGGCTCCTGCATTGTGGTTCACATGCATCAGAGGTTTTGGTACACAGTTCCATGAGCTATGGTTCCAGTATCATTGTCAGTGCTGGCAGGTCTCTGCGCTAGCCGCAGCCTTGCAAGCACTTAGCAAATAAGTACTTACGTTTTATGTGTATACAAATCCTGCCAGAGAATCGGGATTGGCAAATATGCTGTGAAAGGTACATAAAGGGGGAAAGCGCAGCCCAATTCACTTCAAATACAGATTCCCTGGACTCATATGTAACCAATATTTGACTGCAAATGTAATCTTGGAGTTTCCTTCATATTTAATCCCCTGCATGTTTATTAAACTCTTCGCTTTCCAGAGGGAATTAAACGTATCCACATTGTTTATTAGTGCTAAACATGGCAAATGGGATTAACCCAAGTTACCTCTGGTATTATGAAATGGGCAACACTTTAAGGAACTCCTGATTATTCCAGTGCATTGTAGTGGAATCAGGTACAGCTATGTTTGTAGTATTCACCGTAATAGTAAATAAGTCTTTATTTTGCAATGTCAAAAAAATTATTGTAGTATTTATATATATATATATATATATATATATATATATATATATATATATATTATAAGCACAGAAAATCACCAGTATATTGAAATATTGAAGTTCACAAACGATAATAATTATAATATAAAGCACATCTTATTATATATTATTACTATAATAACAATCATATCTAATTTTGCTAACACTCCCCCTAAATCCCGCATTTATAATGCTTCATGAGGAATTATATAGCATACATAACACTTTATAATACCTGGCAAAGCTTATTTAATGTCTCCTAAGTAGGTATAAGAAAAATAATGGCATAATAACACTTCATAATAATAATGCAAAAGTATACAGCTTTATAATGTCAGGATTCATAATGCCTTATAACATCTACCCATAAGAGCACTGTAGACACTAATGCTGTAATGCAGCATACAACTTTACAGAGATGTATGCCAGGTTATTATAGTTTTTAAGAAAAGTCAGATTATTTAAGTAAGGTCAGATGTTTGGGTTTATGTCTCTACATTACAGCTCACAGAGTATTGTAAGTGGTCTTTACGAGCTCCAAGTGAAGTGAGACTGCCTAGCTGGTAATACGGGACATACAGTGTGATTATGCGGCTCTGCTTTATTAAGACCTGAATAAGCAAAGCTTGGTTAAAGCCATAGCTGACCTGGTACAACATGTATGCTTATAATGCTCTTATGAACAGATGTTATATTGCATTATGAAGCCTTAGGTTATAAAGCAACATTCTCTTCTTTTATATAAGTGGTGTGCATGTCATTATAACTAGTTGTAAGTAATTATAAAGCTTCTGCCTGGTATTATAAGATATTATGTATGTCATATAACACTGTATAAATGTCTTTAGATGGTATTATGAATAAAAGATACATAAAAGTCTCCTAAAGTTAAACAATGTAAATGTACCTTCAAAGGCACAACATGGTCCAACGGTGTACCTTAAATGTGTAAAATGAGTAAAAAAAAAAAAAATGAATTGCCATTCAATTTCCAAAGAGGAAAATGGGAAATTCTTTTTCTGAATTATTTCAAAAATGTTATATTTAATTTTATTTATATATATTTTTATATTAGTTCTAGTATATTTATATATATTAAATAGATTTAAAATATTTTGGAATTAGTGCATGGTCAAAGTGCAGTTTTAATCATAAAGAAAAAATGATGTAAAGATGATGTAACTATTTATAATGATTCATAAAATATTTATAATACTGTGCAGAAATCTGAAATTACGCTTAATTAAGTCCATTTCTAGTTGAAACAGCTATCATGTCCAAGTTATTAATCTTGCAGGTGATATTTCTTATTAGATTAAATGTAAGATTTCCATAAAGAAGGGTAAAGGTAAACAAAGAAATGAATGGAATTTTAAATTTTAATTATTAAAATATGACAGTTAACAAAATTTCAAGACATGGTAATGCTTAAAGCTTTTAAAAGATGTCCATCCATCCACTGTGAGAAGTCACGTCAATGTCAATGATATGCAGCTGTTAAGAAGATTTTTACTAAATTACTTTAGTAAATTTTTTTATTTTGTTTCTTACAAACAATTGAAGTTGTAGGTTTACTAGACTCAGAAAATTATTGAAAAAATCATTTGTTTAAAGTTCTTTTATTAGGTTGAATAAATCGAATTCATTTGCTAGTAACAAGCTAAAGCCATTTTTTGGACCAGCGAAACAATTTTTTACAGCATATCCTGTACGTTTTCAGAGAGTGCCCAGGAGAATAAACAGTACACTGAAGTACTTAGTTTAAGTGTACTTAGTATATACTTCCTTGTACTCATGATTACTGTACTGAAAGTGTGTTATTGTCACACTTACGGACTATGTACTTAGTATAATACATATAACCATTAGTGTTATTAAAAAAATACATACTAACTGTACTTAACTGCAGTGCTCTGAGACACCACTAAGATTCACTTAGATGTACTTAAGGACATATTAAATTACATTTCTAGTATTTTAGTATACTTCTAAAGTACTACTGAGGTAAAATGTACTTGTGATTATATATATATATATATAATGCATTATACATTTTATGTTAGTGGCATCCCAAATAGTACAGTTAAGTACTAAATGAATACAAAAAGTTTTTTTTTACTCAGTATACTTCAATGAATTACTTCAGGGTACTTTTATTCTCCTTAGACAGTGAATAGACAGCCTAACTAATCATAAGTGCTATCAAACAAATACTATAAAACTAACTGTACTTAAGTGTACTATTCTGAGACACCACTAAGATTCGCTCAAATACACTTAAGTACATATTGAAGTAATAAGTAAAATATATATATATATATATATATATATATATATATATATATATATATGTATAGTTACTTAGTATTCTTCTATAATATTTGTAATTGCCATTAATATGTAGTAACTAAAATGTACTTATAATTATCACACCTGTAATATATACCTTTTGCATGTGTATTTACCACATAAAACAATAATGTGATTGAAATGTACATGCTGGTATTAAAGTACATTTCTAGCACATTATATACAATATACTTCAGTTTTACCTGGGTGTATAGTACATACTCTAAATATGGAAACAGTCCAAAAATAAATACTATGTATAGCCGTTTAAAGTTATGTGCCATCATGGGCCTATAACACATACTCCATACTCTTCTATCCCATAATAACCGAACACATCACTCCACATAGCACATAACGAAGAGCTAGCAAATTTCTGAAACTGATATTTAAAATAGAACATACTAGCAAATTTCCAAAATCAATATTTTAAAAAGAACACACTACAAAGATGCACAAAATTCTCAGTAGACTCATCTGGCCTCAATCCGGGACCACAAATGAGCTCACCCAGTCCTTTTACCCACTTTATTTAGCATCAGTGGTGAAAGCAGTGTCCAGCCACGCTCAGGTGTTGGCTGAACTGCTGCTCTGCTAGCAAAAATAACATGATTAGCTCACATTTCCTCTTCCTAGGTTACTCTGTGCAAGCATGCTTTGTTTTGCCAGCCCGGGCTGACGTTTCTCTGGCGTCCGCCCTAATTGAGAGAGTGCCTTTGGACGGCGTTCAGCGGTAGTTTCTGTTGTTGCATTTCGGTGTGTCGTGGCTTGCCTCTGAATGAAGGGAGTCGACCTCTGAGGCTTTCCCCCTCCCCCCCAGGTGTTTAACCGGGAGGGATCGGGCTCTTTCCATGAAGACTCTGTCATGATGGTGTTGGCCTGGATAGCGTCTCAGAGCACAGTTGAGCGTGTGGAAGGTGTTGAGTCACATGGCTCAGCTAGCAAAGCTTGTGTGCAAAAGTTTCGGCGCCCCTGGTCGAATTACATGGTATGTTGGCTTTCTGAGTGAAAATAGGAAATAGCTCAAAATAAGTGGGGAAAAGATAGATAGATAGATAGATAGATAGATAGATAGATAGATAGATAGATAGATAGATAGATAGATAGATACACAGACAGACAGACAGACAGACAGGCAGACAGATAGATAGATAGATAGATAGATAGATAGATAGATAGATAGATAGATAGATAGATAGATAGATAGATAGATAGACAGACAGACAGACAGATAGTAGATAAGTTGTATATGCAGCCTTGGCATTTTATATTTGATGCATAAATTAACAAAACATGTACTTTGGTGGGTTATGCTACATCATAGATATATTTCTGAAGCTCTGTAATTCATTTTGACGCTGTAAAGTGATGAAATCCGCTATCATCCAGATTCTGAAAGCTGTTCTAATCATTTTGCTCACTCAAGACATAATGGATACAGTCTTAACCCCTCCTAATGCTAGACACTGGCAATCCTCCAGGGGTAAACATTCATTCCTTGAATGACAATAAGTACCTTGCATTTTTGTATTCCTACCACCCTCGCTAATCCACCAAGAGAAGACTCGTAATCTGCAGCACGGAAACCGCAAAATCCCTCTTTTTAATATCAGATCTCTTAACACGGGATAAATGCAACTTGCTGTGGTTATCCAGGTCGCTCTGCTGCTGGGTCTGGTGAAAATCTGGCATACTTGTATTCCAGTCATGTGGCTGTCTATTCACTGTCCCAGGAGAATAAAAGTACCCTGAAGTAATTCATTCAAGTATATAAAAAATTGTACTCATGTACTTTTTGTATTCGTTTAGTACTTAAATGTACTATTTTGAGACGCCACTAAATTTCACTAGGAAAGTACATTTCTAGTACATTAAAGTATACTTATTTTGTTTTTGTTGTTTGAGTATATGACATATATAAGTATATGTATATATACATATATATGTATATATATATATATATATATATATATATATATATATATATATATATATATATATATATATATATATATAATAGCACAAATTATTATATTTAGTATAATACATACTACTAAGTACATAGTTAGTATTTGACAATACTGCACTTTCAGTATGGTAATCACAAGTACAAGAACATATACTAAGGGAACTTTTTTCTCACGGGTAAATGGCATGTTCCAAGATTTTTCAGCATTTCCACATATATAAACAAACTAATGTTTTTACAGAGCTTTACAGTGATTTGTTTTGAGATAACTGTTGTGATGTCAGGACTGTTCTGTGGTGGTGATATGAGCTAGACGTCTGTAAAATGTCCTTTAAAAGCATGTCAGTTATTGCCTAAAATGTTTTATGATAGTTCTGAGATAAGATTCTGGTCTAAAACAAGTGTTGTAAGGCATAATAGTCCCCAAAGAAAGCGTCTTCAGATGTTCCAACTGTTTTTCCACTGTTCAACCATAAAATGACTATAGTTGTGCTGTAAACTTTTGCTACCTGTGCTGCCTACATGGACAGAAAAATGCTACCGCCGTGTTCCTTCATCAAGGTACAAGCAGTGTATATGTACCCAAAGGTGGAGGGATGTCTATGGAGAAGAGCATATATGTGTGCCTTGTCATAACCAGGTGCCTTAAAACAGAACAGTATAAAATAGAAAGACTGGTGACAGTGATGATGGGGCTATAAATCCCTGCGGAGTGACGGGATCCATAGATTGAGAAGAGGTGATACAGTGCAGAATCTCATTCTATGGGTGGACAATGGCTCCAAAGCAGATGTTAATGATTGGCTAAAAGGAGTGACTGCATTTGGGCATACCAAAGACCATAGTGTGAAGAAAGTAGCTGAACCTGCATGTGTATGGAGGCGTATGGTCATGCAGGTCTACCAGCAGTGGCTAAAATCCCAGTCTACAGGAAATTCTCCTCCGAACTGTACCAGGAAAGGCATCCACCAAATCTGGCCCAACTACTCAATTCTTTGATGTAAGAGTGTCTGAACATTGATGTGGCCTATATCCAGAAACCTGTCCAGTCCATGTCCACGCCAGTCACAGCTGTAATCGCTGCTCATGGAGGAGTTACACACTATTAGGTACGGTTTAGTCACCGGTGACTCATCTGTGGCCGGTATTCCCTGTAGGCGATGTATAAACATATTTCCACTCAGAAAACCAAAATGCCCTCTATCTGACCGAAGCTGTCCAAACTTTTCCATACCACTCAATACGCAGTAAACCGGCAGACTTTCCAGAGGACTCAGATGCTGTCGGCCGGATCACACGGCCTCTGTTGCCTTTAGCAGGAACAGGTGTTTGGTGCCATACAGATCAGTGTCAGCTCCGGATTATGCATGTGTCTGAAGGATTGTGAACGGGCCCAAGAATCAGCGTGATGCCACCCAGATTATGCTTATGGATTAAGATGCAAACGGACCATGCTAAATTTGTGAGATAATCCTTCCTTTCATTCGGTGCTATGACTCTTCACACTGTAATCATCGTAACAGCAAGACAGAAAGAAAGAAGGATAATCCCATATACTCAAGTGTCTCACATGTACAGCAATAAGAGGAGCTCATTCTCTTGAATATTAAAGGGAATTCTATATTTATGTTACGCTGACGTTTGGGCTCCCTGGTCAAATAAGGTTTTATTGATCTTCTAAGTGCCAATTAGTGAACACTTTTGCATTCCTCATCTAGGAAACACATTTCTAATACACAGTTGCCGAAAACTGGAAACATGGCGACCTGACACCATACTGAGAGACACTACTTCTGTATGTGTAGCTCAATAAATATTGATCATATCAGTCTAAATGTATCATCATTTAAAGCTCCTGGTAACCTTTATCCTCCTTCCCAACAGCACTACAATCCCACATTCCCTTCTGGGTGCAGCTGTTCTTTTGATGATGAGTGTATGTTGGTGGTTTTCCTTATAGCTTGTGCCAAACCAGGTCTGGCCACCAAACCTGACAACTGAAAATCCTGGAAAACTGGGTTTGTTATTCATTTAAATAAATTAAATAAGTATTCCAACTGGACAGTGTTTGTCCATATCCTGCTGCCATATCAAGACCTTGCCTTGAACCCACAGATGTGCCATGGATAGCCACAACACTCGACTTATCCCCGATTGAAAAACGTTTGGGATGCTATTGGACACGCTATCAACACTCCACCCTGTCGTACAATCTACAGGAACTGCGTGAGGATATTGAAGCTGCATGGGATGGATTATCACAGGACACAGTTAGGAACCTCTACAACTCCATGCTGAGACGTCTGGCATGTTGGGTTAGCAAACACGGCAGCCCGACACCATACTGAGAGACACTACTTCTGTATGTGTAGCTCAATAAATATTGATCATATCAGTCTAAATTTATCATCATTTATTGTTCCTGGTAACCTTTATCCTCCTTCCCAACAGCCCTGCAATCCCACACCTCCTTCTGGGTTCTAAGATATGGGTAGTTGATATGGGTTGTCTCCCTTATAGCTTGCACCAAACCCGGTCTGTCCACCCAACCTGAATACAGGAAAACCTGGAAAACCAGGAAAACTGGGCTTGCTGTTCCTTTAACACCATCTAAATAAACAAACAAATAAATAAATCAGTAACTGCAGGCCTATTTAGGAGCTTTGGGGCTTAAATGTACACTTCATCAAATAGTCATGGACTTGTCAGTCTCGGATAGCGAGCTGCCATCCCCATTTCCAGTGTCCGGAAACGGCAGGCAGCCAGAGCGGCGGGCGCGCAGACATGCTGCAGTGATTGGAGCCCTAATGAACTTGGACGTTCGCTCGGTGTACAGCTGCTGTCCCTGCATGTCTGTGTGTGTCTGCGAGTCGATGCGAAACCTTCTCCAGCTAATGAGATCAATCCGGGCTGCTGCTGTAGCAGCAGAAGCAGCAGCAGAAGCAGCAGCAGCAGAGGCGCTTCACCCCGGCCGCAGAGGTGAACGGTTGGGAGAGAATTCATTAGCGCTGTAGACAGGTGGCTAGTGTTACAGCTTTCGATGCGAAAAGTCTGCAGCCTTTGGGCCACGTTCGGGACCGTGGCCTGTAAGCAATACTGCGGTATGACATTTCCTCTGAGCCAAGAGGGAGCTGATTAGAAAATGGGCTGTGATTAAACAACAGGGCCAAGATCCTTATCAGAGTTTAACATCCTCCTGCTCCTCCTCTCTCTCTCTCTCTTTCTCTCTCTCATTTCTCCCCTCGTCCTCCCACCCCCACCACATCTAGCTGCCTCTCCCGGGAGCTGCCTATAAGTACTCCATCAAGCCAACTGCATTATTGTAATTTCGTCCCAGGAAATTAGCAGAGCCGAGCGGCGCCAATTAGAAGTCAATAGCTGGCTTTATTAATCGAGCTAGCCATCGCACTTGATTAGATTATGCAAGGGGCTCGCTCGTGTGTGCGTGGGTGAGTGGGTGGGTGGGTGTGCTGCTGACTTGCTGATCCTGTCTCATTGCTACTGTCTGCAGGTCACTCAAAGCTCACTAACATGTTGATATTGACCCCTTTGACTACAGCAGTGCACCGAGATGGACGGCGGACGATGGCGAGAAGGGTGTGTCTCAGTGGGCAGGTCTAATTCAGATGAATATGTAGTGTCACTCATATAGCATAAACTTGGCTCTATTATTTATTTATTTATTTATTTGTTTGTTTGTTTGTTTGTTTGTTTGTTTTTTATTTATTTATTTTTTCACACTGTTTGAAAATACTGCATATACAAGTATACACCCACCAGCCACTTCATTAGGTCCACCTCCTTGTATCTCCACACACCGTCCATCTTATCAGCTCCACTGACCATATAGGACACTCTGTAGTTGTACAGTTCCAGACTGTAGTCCATCTGTTTCTCTGTATACTTTATTACCCTGTTTTTCAATGGTCAGGACCCCCACAGGACCACCACAGATCAGGTATTATGTGGGTGGTGGATCATTCTCAGTACTGCAGTGACACTGATGTGGTGTGTTAAAGTGTGTTGTGCTGGTGTGAGTGCATCAGACAAAGCAGAGCTGCTGGAGTGTTTAAACACTGTGTCCACTCACTGTCCACTCTATTAGACACTCCTACCTTGCTGTTCCACATTGTAGATGTACAATAAGAGATGATTGCTACAGTGTTGGTCATCCTCTAGTTCATCAGTAGCCACCGCATGCTTTCCACGGGACGCTGTCCACGAGACGCTGTGGGCTAAATGGTTTAGGTTGGTGGAGGATTCTCACCCCAGCAGGGTTCTCTTCTCTTCACCAACTTCTCTTGGTGCCCAGTGTTTGGTCTGGCAAGTCTCGCAGCATAATAGCTTTTCAGAGGCATCATATTCAATCCCTATCTGTCCTTTGTTGAACAAATAGGCAGTATTACTGGAATAGACATTCTTCAAAATATGGCTAAGTTAAGAAATGCCCTGTTTCTTACAGAAAGGTTTCTCTTCTCCAGTAGAGCAGGTGTTATTACTGGAGCAAAGTGGGGTCAAATTCCCCAAGACAAGTTGGACGGGCAGGCGTCTCCAAACTTTTGGACACATTGGCGACTAGCCCTGTTTAACATAAGCTATTTATAATCACTAACATTATTTCATCACCATGTTGCTGTCTGTAACATGGCACAGCGAACAAAGCAAACAACCCGGACAGCAAGCCTGGTGTCTGAAGTACCTCCTGCCTGTAACCCTGGTACAATGATCTTCATCCAGGCTCGAAGTAAACTAAGCCCTCAGCTCATTTATCATCATGATTTGCAATACACTTATGAAGCCTACAAGGGAATGCACCATTAGCTGCCTAACTAAGCCAAGTCTGTGAGCAGCATAGCATAGCAGCACCACCTGGGGTGGTTAACGGTTGAAGTGCCCTGCCCAACTGATTTAAACCCAGGACCTTGCAGTTGCTTGCAACTTAGCCACCTTGTTTCATAATTATTCATTTAACTTCTATGCTGCTTCTCGTTCTGGGTCGCAGGTGATTCTGAAGGCTGTCCCCGCACTCACTGTGCAGA
Source organism: Prochilodus magdalenae (assembly GCA_024036415.1). NCBI lineage: Eukaryota > Metazoa > Chordata > Actinopteri > Characiformes > Prochilodontidae > Prochilodus > Prochilodus magdalenae. The sequence continues at coordinate 254,597 of JAMWET010005162.1, forward strand.
AGGAAGGAAACACCCTCAACAGGCCAACCTGCTGTCAGGACAGGGCTTATCACTGTACCGCTGTACCAACAGCCACAACTGCAGACATGCAGCGAGCAGTGATGTCCTCCGTGGGTCATCCTGTTAGTGCAGCACCATGGGCAGACGGCTGCACCACGCAGATTTACATACACACAGACCGTTACAACGACTGTCCTTAACACTACGTCAGCGTCACCAAAGTCACAACCACCGTGGTCAGTGCTAAGATGAAGAGTTAGTTGTCACATGTCACACATCCAGAAGGCCTTTTGTCACTCCACCTCCACCCCTGCCCCACCATCTGCAGGAACAGTATGAGAATTTTCAGGCTGCATGGGATGGATTATCACAGGACACCATTAGGAACCACTAAAACTCCAGACGTCTGGCATGCTGAGTTAGCAAGCATGGTGTTCGACCCCATGGTGATGCCATACTGAGAGACACTACTTCTGTATGTGTAGCTCAATAAATATTGATCATATCAGTCTAAATGTATCATCCTTTATTGATCCTGGTGACCTTTATCTTCCTTCCCAACAGCACTGCAATCCCACTCTTCCTTCTGGGTGCAGCTACTCCTTTGATGATGTGTGTATATAAAGAACTTGTATGGATTATTGCAGTGTAGATTATTTACCTCCTGCGTTTGATCCTGGGTGTAATCCTTAAAATACTGTGTGATTTCTTTGACCTGTTTGTAACCCTCTGTAACACATTTCTAATCCCTACTTGACACCGATCTTCATTTCACAGCACCTGTTGTTCGTGTCAGGGAAAGGGACATGGCGATGGAATGGCGAAACAAAAATGAGACCTTTTGCCGCTTCTTCATTACATCTGTTCCTCACTTTGACCTGTTATCGCTCTTAGTTCATGGTTACATCCACTTTGCATTAATGGTAAAAGAACAAATATACATTGAGTCAGAGTCAAGGATGAGACCAGGACACATTGAGTCTGAGTCAAAGCCAAGATCAAGACAAGTTGAGTCTAAGTTATGGCCGAGACCAGGACACATTAGGTCAGAGTCAAGACCGAGACCAGGTCACATTGAGTCTGAGTCAAGGCAAAGACCGGGGCACACTGAGTCCTTGTCAAGACCACGACCAGGACATGCCTAGTCTAAGCCAATGCTGAGACCAGGACCCACAAGTCTGAGTAAAGGCTGGAACCAGGACATATTGAGCTCGAATCAAGGCTTAGAACAAGACATGTTGAGTCTGAGGCAAGACTGAGGGCTGGACACATCGAGTCCTAGTCAAGACAAAGTCTATAAAGACTCAGAGTCAAGGACGAGAACAAGACACATTGAGTCAGAGTCAAGGCAAAAACCAGGACACATTGAGTATGAATCAAGGCCGAGACCGGAACACATCAAGTCTGTGTCAAAGACGATACCAGGACATGTCAAGTTGCGTCAAGGCAGAGGTGAGGACATTTTAGCTCTAAGTCAAAGCCACTACCAGGACACTTTGAGTCAAGTTCAAGACCATGACTTATCGAGGCCAGTCACAGCTGAGACCAAGACACATCAAATCTAAGTCAAGGCTGAAACCAGAAAAAACTTAAACCAAAAAAAGACCTGCTGCAGCATTGCTCAAATTTAGGACTAAAAACAACATGGCTGCCTTTCTTTGTATTGTTTCTTTTCACGCTTAGCTGAACAAACTTGTGTAAAAGATGGTGCTCAGGATCTAATGTAGCTCTCAATAGCTTCAGCATGTGTATTTAGTTCTAGTCATTATAGAGAGGATTAGCCTCCATAGCTTGAGTTTCCCCTTTATTAGACTTGAAACTCTGTTGCATGAGTATCTGTCTTTCTCAGACAGGTAGAGGAGGCAGGGCTCTCTGATATTCTGTGTTCTATTGATGTGGTGCAAGCTTCCATTGCTTGTTAGCTACATAGCCTCATCACTTGAATGTAGACCTTGAAGCAACCTTCCTACACCAAGCTACATCCAACTTCAGTCAGGACACAGGGGTAAACTGCTTCAATAGTCTGAAGGTGATTGCCCAACCATTAAACACCTCTGAACACCACTGAGAGCTTTTCAACCCTCAAATGGACAAAACGGAAGCCTCACTACATTCCTCATGGCCTTAAACCCCAACACAACCTGAGAGCACGGCGAGGGCCACTCTTTCACCCCTGGTGCCCAGCCATGAGGACTAAAACAGCGGGATTTCACAACTCTTCCGAAAGAGACCTGTTTGAGGACATGCCACTGCAGCTCTTTTAACACCAAGCCGTGCGACAGGGAGTTTGGAGCAAAGGCCCCAGACGGCACCAGCAGCTTTTATTTGGATCCACTGGCCCAGAAAGGACAGCTCCCTGCGGGGCTCATCTGCGGGCTGCTAGCTAAGCCGCTGTGACAGTTACACAGTTTAACAGTTGCATAGCTCATCTCCACCGCCCGTTCAATGAGAGTGACTCGAGAGGGACAAGGGTCTGAAGCTGCCGCCGAAGCTGAGCACAACACACTGGCTGATGGGCAAACATTGTCATCTGTGATGGCGCTCAAACCGGCCTTTATGGCATGCTAATGATGAGGGGCTACTGAAAGGATAACGTTTAGAGGGGCTGGGATGCGTTTCGGGAAGAGTTTTGGTTTTCCAGGCTGACGGGCATCAAATGTACAAATGCACCGAGGGTTAAGCAATCCATGGCATTCTGTGCCAAGAGTGGAATTTCCTTAATAGGTTCCCGTGTGGTATAACGGGTGCACACGGCTGCATGAAAGCCATGCTACTGTAAATTCTTTAATTGATTTTCTACCACTCAGCTGTATGAGATGAAATGGAATGGCTTCGAACCCTATGGCTTCTTATTTCTCTCAGTTTTAATGTTCCAGATGAAGGAACCAATGGAATGGAGTCGTGGTTTATGCACATTGTGTCCAATTTTGAGAAGTGTAGGCATCACTGTAATCAAAAGCTGGATGCACATTGACTTGCTTCAGCAGTGCCTCGAATCACACGGGGTTGCCTCAGCGCTACCGTGTACTCCAAAACCATGTACTCGAAGGCAATAAAAAGCTGACCTGCATTGTGTTCCCTTGTGACCTCACTGTCACCGCGGTATTTCAGCCAATTGGCTTGACACCGCAGTGGTTAGTGGTTGGCTAGAAGGAGGGAAGCATCTACCTAAATCACATGTTCCCAGCACTGACGGATACTGCTCACGTTTATGACCTCCTCTGCTGACAAGCAACCATAACAACATTCCATGTACACTCTCACCTGAGTGTAAGCCTGTGGCCTTCATACGAGCTCCCATTCATCTTTTTTGGCAGCTTCGACTCGCAAAGTCTATATTTAGCACATTTAACGCTCAAGTTATTCTTGGCACAGTTTATCATTACTACATCCAGCACCCATAATTAACTCGGAGAAGCTGCAGTTATCGCCAGTGATAACAACAACAAGGTGTAATCCCATATTAAACTCAAACGGAAATTTTGTCATCACGTCATTGCAAAACATACTAGAAACTACAAAACTACAAGTATTGTGAGAGGAACACACAAAAAAAACCTAACAATGAAAAGTCCAATGTACCAACTCAAAAATAAATTAAATTTAATTTAGATATAATTAATTTTGTGTCTTTATGTTGTAACATATTGAATTATATAATGACATTACATCCACATTCAGCCATCATTAATATTCAATTGTGAAACTGACCCATCATTGAAATTCAGCTTTGAAACTGGACCATCATTGAAACAGTAACTATGTAGTAACATTTGCATTACATTGTAATTATTACATTGCATTAATATATATTCATGTTTTGTGGGGAAAAAAAATCTTCCTCTTTTTTATTACATGAAACCAACAGAATAAGCCACAAATCTGAACTTAAACAGGATGAAAACTGAATGGAGACATAAATAATTGAATAATTGCACAATTACACCACATCTGCAGGTTTTTGTTTACAGTTGGTGTGAATATGTTTCATAATTCTGGCCACAAAATAATCAAAAATGTCTCAAAGGGGGTCTCACATAGGATCTAACTTGTAAATTGAAGGAAATAACATGTAATTACATAATTACATCACATCTGCTTACACTCTGGTTTTGGGAAAAGAAAAAAAATGGGTTAGAGGATTTAGACGCCCCCCACATTTCTTTTTCTCAACACAACAGAAAAGTTCTGAACACAAACTGAAACATGATGGAAACTGAATGTAGATACAAATCATTGGGTAAATACATAATAACATATGAAATTACATAATTACATCACATCTTGAGGGAGGAATGTTTATTCCTAAACTTTGGAACAGCAGAAAAAAATACGAGTATGAATTCAACTTCAAGCAAATACAATTCACTGTGAAATGACTTTACATCTACTGTTAGATTAACTTTCATTTTTTTCATTTTACATACAATCCTGTGAGGAAAGACCCCACCCACGTCTTTTCTTTCTATCTTCACAGATAGATAGATAGATAGATAGATAGATAGATAGATAGATAGATAGATAGATAGATAGATAGATAGATAGATAGATAGATAGATTATGTAGATTATGTATTAATGTAGATACTGGTAATTGTGTAGATACTGTGTCTGGCCACGTTGGTCACATTTTGGACATCAAATGCCTGAAAATGTCAGCCTAAAGAACATAAGCTTCCTGTAGGTGTAACTGAGTGTGTAACTTACCATGTAATAACAGGGTAATTACACACGTCTACATCTACATATAGTCCTGTGTTGTGGAAGGAACCAAAGCCAGCACAGCACGCCAGTGTAAATGTAGCTCAGTGCTATGTAACTGAATATGCCTCCACATGATGATGTTTGAATGGCATGCCGAAACCGAAGCAGTAATTATTAGGCTTCACCCATTAAATATGGTCTTTATATCAGGTTTGTGATCTGACATATATGCCACTATGTCATATGTGTACACATACAGATATTGGTAGAGATGTGTTTTCAATTTAGGATGTGACCGTCTTCGTTCTGTGCAGCAACTCAAAACCTTGCCATAGTAAATTCAGCAGTGCAATATCTTTTCACATCTGAGACACGCGTTTGGTTGCATTCCAGTAAGACTTTGGCACCTGGCTTACGAAGGAAAGTAGCTTGCCGCTTGCCAAGACCCTTCCAGTGCCACAGCACTTAATCAGAGTATCCGCTTACTGATATGTCTATTCAAAATTCAATACATGCATTATTTAAAGACTTGATTCAGCGAGAACCTTGATTCGCCCGCTTTTGTTCGCTTTAATGGCAATTTGGAATGAAAGCAGAGCACCGTAATATAAATTGAATGTGTCTCATACATTAGCTCGATGAATACTCCCATACAAGCTGAGCCAAGACTGAGCCGAGCACCAGCACTGGAGGCGCTTTGCCCCTTGAGCATGCTATGGACTTATTGCACAAGTTGACTTCCCTGCAACACCTTAAAATGGGAGCCTAAATCGGAACACATGTTTGCGGTTCCCGAGTTCAAAATCTATTGTGCCAGCATGCAATCAGTCCGGCCAATCCTGAACTCTTTATGAGTGTGCTGGGTAATGAATAGAGATGTTAACACCCCAAATATGATGTCCTCACTTCTCATGAAGCTCATATGTGCCCGGCGCTCTTTGCCCGACCCATCAGAACAATGGCCGCCATTCAGTTCGGCCGGTCATGTGAGAGCGACTTGCCCCGCGAGTAAAAACAAGGACACGACCAGCTCCGAACTGTGCTGCCCTCAGGGCAGGCTAGAAAGTGAATCGACGGGGGCTCTGCGTAAACAAATGAATTGGTAACCCTTGCACTTAGGAAAATACCACGCTAGCCGGTCTCCTTGCTGCTTGCACTGTGTGTGTATATATCAGTCTGTTCACAAGCAAGGCTAACTCAAACAAGACTCGCACCATGCATGCAGTTCACCGGAGGGATTAGGTCCAAGGGAGAACAGCCCTGTGGTTGGCTAAATGCTAGCACTTCAACAAACTTTAGACTGAAATCAAACCCAGTGACCGCAGCCACAGGAGAGTAACTGCAGAGGCCCGTTTAGTTTAGCAGGGTCAGTGTTTGTTGTTAGCATTCTTTGGGAACCCTAATGCATGTTTACCAAGCACATAGTGTGGGTGGAGCCCTGTCAAGTGTCCTTTCAGCCACTGGCCTGCTAATGCTCAGGCCTCTTTACCTGTCACCAGGAGGAGGTCTACGAGATGTCTAGAGGCTCCAAAGTCAGTGAAAGCTTAACGCGTGTCTTCTTCGCCACTCAAGTAGTCAAGGGACATGAAGGATTACTGATCAACTGACCCCTGCTGCAAAGGTCTTACAAGATCATCGCCGTTCAGAGAAAAACATGCATCTCCATTTTTGAGGTCGTATACTGGAGGTTATAGAACCAGCCTTGGAACTGAAGGGTCACCGGTCTGATCCCCTGATCCAGATGGGCATTGCTGAAGTGCCAATAAGCAAAGCACCTATCCCACAACTGGTCGCCAGGCCCTCTGGATGGGGCTACGTAATGCTTCGGGAAAGTGTGCTCATGGCTCCGCTCAGGGTTCAGTGTGGTAGACAAATCCTTGGTGTGCCAACACAACTGGAAAATGGGTCTAAATGCTAATTTCCTAAATGCTAATTTCCTTTGTCTTGCAGTTTTTTACTTTAATGCATCATGTGATCCCATGAGCTCCAGTTTACATTGTGTAAGAATTTTATCAATGGACCCACAGAACTGGCCCAAACCTGCCTGCACAGACGTCTGGTTCCATTGACTTCCATCAAAATTCAATTAGTTTCATTGCCTCTTCTGTAAAGTTTTGTAAAAAAAGTTTGTAAAAGTCCTGTAAAGATTTGGAGATACTTGCTTTTCTTTAGACAGCAACTAGATGCATGTGCAGTCTAAACCTCTAGGCTGGTTCTCGTAATTCTGCCCGGTACTAGAGTTTATTTCTTAAAGTGTTTATTTTTTTAAGGAATCACGAGTGTTCCACCTTAAACAGCCGGGGTATCACTGTCACTGCCTATCACTCATCACACTGGGATTACGCAATGGTAGTTGCTCTTCTGGCACCAGGAATGTCAGAGCCACCCTAGGTATCCATAAATCTTAGGGCCAGGTTAGTATGTGGTTGAATGCAGGCCCTGACAGTGATGGAAACGAGCTGTTGGACTGGCGGCAGTTGCACGACAGGCAGTGCTGTGCTAGCTAACATGAAAAGCAGGGAGTCAAACATGTCAAGGCGATGAACAAGACTGCACCAAGTTGACGGGAACCAGGAGCCGTCAACTCTACAAGCCCTATGTTTTTTCCAGACCACACGACAGGCTAGATATTACAGAGTGCGTCCAAAGTGGCTATATGGGCAATAAACAAGCTCCCTTATTGTTGTTGTGACTTTGATGCAGTGTGTACATTTATGGTTTAATTTATACCGTTCATTTCCAGATCCATACAGAAACCAAGCTGCTTTTTTAAACAACAGCTCTTTTAAATTATCATAAAAAATAGTAGTTTTGTGATGTCAGCGGTTTATTATAAGGGGTGTTTCCTGTCATATGGATTTAGAAGAGTCTTTAATTGTCATTCTCAATGAAAATCAATCTGAATAAATGAAAATGATAAGGGATCAATTATAAGATTAAAAAGCTATTATCCTACAGTAGTATGTACTGTATACGCCCCCTGTGTGTGGTATACAGTACAGTAACAAGTTCTGACCTACAGTGTAGTATACTAATACAGTCACATGACCAGTTACTTCACATTTACCTCAGAGCTGTTATTACTGTATCCACTGTTTAGAGCTAGCTTCTGCTAACGCTGCTCAGTTAGCCTAGCTGTTAGCTCCCCTCCCCCTCTAAAGCAAGTTCATCTTTTATTAATCTTCAGACCTGTATATTTAACTTTCTGAGGCTCATTCTGATGAAAACATGCACCACTACAGTCACTACACCCACATTTACCTCAGAGTCGGCTCCGTATTTCACTAATATCTACTGCTAATACAGTAAATTAGCAGAGAAGTGCTAAGACAAGACTTTCCCCATCACTTTTGGGCCAGAAACAGAACCACTTGGAACAGACTGGTGGGCCAGTTGTCACATTCCTTGGAAAAGTCTGGTAGTCTAATTAGTGAGAGTCAGCAACTTTATCAGAATGAAACCACCATTTTTAAAACTAACCCCAGCCCCCGTGTGGAGGCTACACTTTAGCCTAGCTAGCTTTCTAGGAGTTTGCTATATGCAGGCTGTTTGGACAGATTTGGGTGGAACTCACATTCATATACCATTTTTGGGGCCTAACAGCACCACAGCCGCCATTGCCATCACCATCACCATCACCATCAGACATTTTTTCAGAATTTTCCAGACATGAGCCCCTTTCTGTTTCCTGTTGCATTGTGGGAACATAGTGTCCATCATTGCCATACTCAGAAATCAGCTGGTTCTTAGTGTGCATTGTGGAGTTTTGAGCTTACTTAACTCTGACATTTATCATTTATCGCTGTCCAAAGAAAAACATGTATCTCCATTTTTGTCGATTTTCACTTTCATGCATCATTTGAACACAGGAGCTGCTGTTTACACTGTGTGGGAATTTCCTGAAGAATGGACCAAAAGAAATGCATCAAAACCTCCTGGAAAGACGTCTGGTTCCATTGACATTAAACTTAAATGAGGTTTTTGATCTGTCCTGTAAAGTTGACGTTTTGGAGATACCTGTTTGTCTTTGGACAGCGACGATATACTACATACTCACTAGCACAGTTAATGTTGGCATTAAGTGCGCAGTTAGGACGCACCCAGTGTGTATAACTTCCAGGATGACCAGAGGAAAAAAAAATTTGCTCCAGAAGTAGTTACAGCGATTTATATTAAAAGTAAAGTACACCCTGTAATTTTGGAGATACAAGGCTCATGTACAAATTAGGTGTATTGTGATATACTAGATACATCCTTTAATAATAGCACATATTTAAGCACAGTATGGTGCACACACACACACAAATGTATATATTATCAGTGTCAGAATTACAAGTACATGTTTACCACATGTTTAATATGTACTTAAATATCTCTAAGTGAATCCAAAAGCCTTGGTAAAGACATTCTTCTGAGTTAATGTTGGCTGTTTGGCTGTTTGGCTCTCCACTCATACTGCATTTGAATTTCCTGATTAAATGCTAATGTTCTGAGTATACATACAAACTACCCTCACTTTCTGGTCTTAAGGAGTACTATATTTATTACAGTTCAAATCCAGTAGATATTACGTTCATCTTTTCTCCGGTTGGTTAAAGAGGCCCTGTGCATGATTTCTAAGTGGGGTTCATAAATTGAAGTGTTGCAAAACAAGACCAACCTCTATCTATCTGAGGAGGGACAAGGCTGAAGGATTTGCTGTTTGTTTCCCTGACAGGCCTTGGCCGTGCCCGGGGTACTGCGAGACCCTTGATAGATTGATCGGTGGTTCACCATAAACTCGCATTAATTAAGAGATTGTTTCGGTGGCCCAGGAGAACAGGCGGGCGATTGTATGCGGTGTGCTCGCTCTGCCCTGCAAAAATGTGTTTCTTATAAGAGGCTCTCATGAGAGAGGGCAATTGCAAAAGATGCCTTTGTTATGTGTCTTCTCGTTTCAAAGAGAGCATTCAAATCCTTTTGTTTAGAAACTCAGAGGGAACAGGCCAACCAATACTCTGCCATGGCTCAAATCACTTATTTGTCTTTTGTTTAACATGCGGGGACAACAAATTACTGTCTTAAACTCTTTTGACCTGGGATAACTTCATAGCTTCATAGTGTATGTGTGTGACCAGAGGTTGGTAGGTCAGGCCTAATCAACACTCCTTATGTAAAAGTGTAGTCGGAGCAGTTTGATAGCAGCCGACCTCCCAGCAACCGTTATGATATATACTGTAATGATATTCCATTCCTAATTTTATATAATACACTCATTATCAAAGGAACAGCTGCACCCAGAAGGAAGTGTGGGATTGCAGTGCTGTTGGGAAGGAAGATAAAGGTGACCAGTAACAATACATGATGATATATTTAGACTGATATGATCAATATTTATTGAGCTACACATACAGAAGTAGTGTCTCTCAGTATGGCGTTGGGCCGCCGTGTTTGCTAACCCAACATGCCAGACATCTCGGCATGGAGTTGTAGAGGTTCCTAATGGTGTCCTGTGATAATCCATCCCACGCAGCTTGAATACTCTCACACAGTTCCTGCAGATGGTGCGGTAGGGGTGGAGAGGGAGTGACACCAGGCCTTCTGGACATGTGACGTGTGACAACAAGCCGTTCATCTTGGTGCTGACCACAGTGCCCCCCACACGGACTAGTTGGTCATCTTCACAGAGACAATATCGCACCTCATCACTGAAGGTGACCTACTGCCATTCTGAGTCACTCCATGACAGTCTGGCACGACACCATAGCAGTCTTTGCCGACGTTGATGTGGTGTTAAGGACAGTCGTTGTAACGGTCTATGTGCATGTAGTCCTGCGTCGTGTATCCGTCTGCCAACGGTGCTGGCACTAATAGAATGACCAATGGAGGACATCACTGCTCGCTGAATGTCTGCAATCATGGGTGTTGGGTCGGTCAGGTAGAGTGATAAGGCCCGGCCTTGCTTACGTCACATGTGCTGCCGAGATTAAAACTTGAATCTTTAGCATGTCTCAGGATGCTAAACCTATGTTTCATCCCTGTGAGATGATTTCTTCTGGGTGCAACTAATTACAAAAGCAGCATGCCAAAAATGACTTAGTACCTGAGTACTGAGTAACTTAAATAACTGCAGTGGTCCACTGGATTATCATTTCACCCCACAAGCTCATCACCCTCTTCTAGTCATTATCAGGTGGTCCTTGGTGCATAAATAGTTGCACTAGCCAGTGTGTAGGTTCTCGTGTTTTGGCTTGGGGAAGCTGATTAATTGAAGGGAATATGTTACAATGTCAAATAGACTTGATCAATTGTCCAGCCCTCCACATAAACATTTAGAATGTAATCATGATATTTTGCAATACAGTTCTTCAGCTGTTTCATGCCAGATCCTACAAAGCATTACTCTCAGATGCCACTTTCGTTAACAGATGGTAAAGATTTTGCCAACTTTTGGCTTTTAAAGGATGGGGTTTGCTGCTGTTATGTGACGGCAGTGGAGATCAGGGTCAAAGGACACAGGTAAGATGGCGGAGGTAGTGCGTCCGAGAATGTGTGCATGCCATACTAACAGTACGTACTTCTTTAACGGCCCAGTAGCACGCACTAGATTGAATTCAGTATGTACTGCTTAGGTGTGCAATTTCAGACACAGTGAAAGACTTTGGGCTTCTTGAACCAGCATCAAATACAGATCGGAACTCATTCTTTCAGCGGACAATAGCTGGTCAGGTGATGTTAATGGGTGAGCTTTCACTCACTTTGTTCTCTGAACTCGGCTGGGCTTCCTTCAAAACTCTGGCATGACAACACGACAAGGTAGCGTGTTAACAAGAGCCAGGCGTGACGTTCGCCTTTAACTCACTGTATGCCAGTATGTGATATCAGTATGTGAACTGATTATGAATGGGTGTTATTACAGGAGACAGCTTGGGAACGGGCACACCTGTATAAGTTGTGAGGTGTTATCTTGTGAGTGAGGCTGAACACTGGCCAGTGTGCTCATGGCAAGGTAACGTGAACTATTGGCACACGAGCCACGATGGGGTGCCAGGCGGATGGGACATTCCATATCTGAAGCTGTGTGGCCATTTAATATTTCTTATACCGGTAATACGTCATGAAAAACATTACCACCCAGAGTGGACAGTGCAATGGTCACCTACGGGTGCTTAATAATGGTGACTGGTGGTGTCTGGCTAGAACTGTCACATCCAGATTTGGTGCTGGAGTCCCCACATGCATATACCGCTGGTCAATCCAATGTTCTTTAGTTTCCATGAGATATGGGAGCAGGGGACCCACCAGAGTGCCTCCCAGCACACAGCCTCTCACCTGGGCTTGTGAGGTTGCAAACAGGACCCTAGAGAACTGGCAATATGTGGTGTGATCCGATGAGTCACGGTACCAGGCTTGTGGTGTTTCCGTACTGGTGTGGGGTGTGTTCTCATGGCATGGTTTGGGTCTACTGGCCCCTCTAAACATGTCATTGACTAGTGCCTGCTATGTTTTACTGCTTGGTGACCTTTTCAGAACCCCACAGTTATGGATTATTTCAACAGGCATATAATCCAGAAGTCCAGAAATGGTTCAAAAGCATTCTGGAGAGTTTGGACAGATGGCGTGGCCTGCACGTTCATCCAACATGAACCCAACTGAGTATTTATGGGATGTGGTGGAGAGATGCTTTTGCACCCCAGATTCTACGCCCACAAATACCACAGAGCTAAGGATGATTATCCTGAGAGCTTGGCTGAACTTGTGGAATCAATGCTACGTGGGAGTTGCACAGGGCTAAAGGGGGTCCTACAAGGTGTTTGTCCTGTCACTTGACTTTTGGCTTATACCAGCAAAGCACACACCACCATGTCAGTATCTCTACAAAGGTGGCAATAAACTACCCCCCACATAATACCTGCTCTGTGGTGGTCCTGTGGGGGTTCTGAACATTGAATAACAGGGTACTAATGTATACAGAGAAACAGATGGATTACAGTCTAGAACTGTAGAACTACAGAGTGCTTGTATATGGTACACCACAATCATTAGCGCCAACATTGCCACACTATCTGTTCTAAGGTTAAAGGTAAAGCCAATACATGTGATTAAACCTCTCGTCTATAGCAGGTTGAAAGGCCAATCGTGAGTTGTAGTCAGTGCTGAACTAAAGAGAGACAGCTAACATGCTGAAAGAACATCTGTCAGAGCCCCTGCAGGCTCCTGGGCCAAAACAGTTCCCCAATTGATGAGCTCTTGGGTTGAGGCGATCTGAGGCAGAGGATGGCATGAGTTCAGGGAGGTGCCGGGTTTTGCCAGTGCTGCCGGTCATGTCCTCTCACCGCCCTTGTGCTTTCTCACCACTTTCTCTGAGCAGCATTTATCTAAGTCTCTGTCGTGAGGTTTAAGCGCTGTCTTTGTCGGTGACCGAAAAGTTTAATGATAGCCGCAGGGCCGAGACATTCATATCTGTCACTCGAAGACATTCTTCACCCAGAGCTCAAATCACTGCTCGCAGGAACGGGTTGAAGATGCGGTCGGGCTTGTGCTAAGCTGCCACTCAAAAGGACCTGGACCAGTTAGGAAGGAGCTTCCATGATGAAGCCCCGCCTCCGCTGTACCGGAAGATCTCAAGTGTTTAGAAATGTCTTACTATGATAACACCTGGTACATTATGTGTAGAAGTGGCATTATGTCATTTTTACATGGGACTGTACCGGATACTATGATCAAGTTACATTTCCACGAATCACCCATCAGGAATGAAGCTTGGTGGGTAGGTTTGAGATTATATGACATGCAAATGCTTAAAGTTTTACGTTTAGCCACGCATGTGACATAAGCAAGGTCGGGTCTTATCTCTGACTGACCCAACAGCCACGATTGAAGACATTCAGCGAGTAGTGATGTCCTCAATGAGTCTCCATGTTAGACGTCTACACCACATAGGACTACATGCACACAGACCACTATGTCGACCACGTCAACGTCACCGCAATGGTGTCAAACCCGACTGTCATGGAATGCCTCAGAATGGCAGCAGGTCATCTTCAGGGACAAGTCCCACTTTTGTCTTGGTGGAGACAACCAGCGAATCCGTGTGTGGAGGCACCGTGGTCAGCGCCATGAACAGTTTGCAGAAGCCAGAAGGTCTGGTCTTACTCCACCTCCACCCCTACTGCACAATCTGTGTGAGGATATTCAAGCTGCATGGGATGGATTATCACAGGACACCAGCAGGAACCTCTACAACTCCATGCCGAGACGTCTGGCATTTTGCATTGGCAAACACGGTGTTCTGACGCCATACTGAGACACACTACTTCTGTATGTGTAGCTCAATAAATATTGATCATATCAGTCTAAATGTATCATCAGTTATTGTTCCTGGTAACCTTTATCTTCCTTCCCAACAGCACTGCAATCCCACACTTCCTTCTGGGTGCAGATATTCTTTTGACGATGAGTGTATATGCACTCTCAGGCCAACGTATGAGGCCGCTCCATAACAACCTTGAACAGCGAAGGATAAACACTGGGGCCTGGCTGTGTCAGAGACAACTTTTCCATCAGGTAATGCACCTTACAAAGACACGTTTTCAAATGGCCTCGCACTCACTACCAATGTCAACACACACACACACACACAATCACTCATTCATGCAGGGAAAGACAAAAGGTAGAGCTTGACAAAGCCAGCAGCAGGAGCTATTGCCTTCACTCGTCCAGCAATTATCTCTTTATGGATCGGAACTCTAAAGCTAAGTGCCCTGCTGAAAGCTTGTGTACATAAACATCTCTGAGTGGGAGGTGGTGCGACGCTTCTCGCCGACGTTTGAATCGCTCGCTGAGATTTAAGACTTCGGCAAACTTTCGGCAGGCGCCAGGGACGCTCACAAACCTGACCTGTCGATGACAAAAGTCAACAGTTATAAAATTCATAAGTGTGCTTTGTGAATTGCCTGCACGAAATCACCTTAGCAAACCCTATATTTGGTGTATCGTGTGACGCTTCAGTGAAGAAGCCAGCTTCCTATCCCAGCTGTCACTTCAGACACTTGTTAGCTACATGTGTTGCATTAATTCTTGATTTTTGTCGTTATTGACAAATATGCAGTTATATTCCATATGCTACACGTAGTCCACTCAGTCTCCTCCTGAAAGTTGATCCAGCAATGGATTGCCATGTCAATTAATGTAATTTACAGTTTGCCTTCGTTGTTGCTGTTCATCATGCACATTAGCTGACTTGCTTTTTTACCTAGCAGTTCCCAACTGAAGACAAGCACCGCTCCTGATGAACAGACAGAGCGCAGCCTCTAAACAAGATACAGCACCCGTCAGAACTTTTACTGGTTTCATGAGACTCATCATATGTACGGCTGATGACAGTTCCAATTTACATTCTGTTTCTTGTGATATATTACACATATGCTAAGTGGCCAAAAGTATGTGGATGTCTATATGAGCTTGCTGGACATCATCTCCCAGATCCATGGACATTAATATAGAGTTTGTCCTCTCTTTTGCAGGACCCCCCACCCGCCTTTGCAGCTAGGCGGAGCAGAAAGACAGTACACTGAAGTATATTTAACTATAACATAATTTAGGTAAACTTCCTTGTACTCATGAATAATATATATGACTACACAGTTGAGTCACATTATTATGATATGATAATAATAATAATAATTCCATAGTAACCGTTGTGTGCGGCATGGACAGCGGCTAGCTGAGCTAGGAGTGACTCAGTAAGGTCACAGGTATCTGGAGCCATGCATGCTGGAGGGGGTGTGGGGGAGGATCCATAGAGTTAACACAACGATCAAAGTGGTCCCACAGATGCTCTACTGGGTTCAAGCCTGGGGAATTAGGGGGGCAGGGTAGTGCTTGGAAGTCCTGGTCATGCTTTTCCAACCAATTCTGGACATTTCTAGCCATGTGGCATTGCCTTGCTGGAAGATCCCATCCGCCCCAGGGAAGACAAACAGCATGAATGGGTGTACGTGATCTGCAGGGCTGGATTCATGCCCAAATCGGTTGGCAGTGTCTTCCACATGAATAAGTGGGCCCAAAGAATGCTTAAAAAGTAGGAAGTGGTCATAATAATGTGACTTGACTGTGTATGTACTTAGTATGCTAAATATAATCATTAGTGCTATTAAAATAGTATACTTATATTAAGTACACAGGAGTACTACTGAGGTACAGTACTTTGTGATAAGGCCATAGAACACACAGCAAACAGCTGATCCGTAATACTGCGTGCCAACACAAGGTACATATTTTGCACAGCTGAACCAGATTCCAAGTACAAACCTCTCTGCATGGATCACTCAATGGGTGAAAAGAATGGAAGCGAGTGATGGAGAAAGCGAAAGAGAGTGAGAGAGCAAGAGCACAAGAAAGACGGTAACCTGAGCCAGTGTGAATGGAGTCATTGTTTTGTTGGCCATAATTAGGCATGACAGCTGAGGCGTGAACAGATTCCCATCATTACAGCCCTAAAAAGCCCATTAGAATCGATGCCACGCTTCGGTCAGACTCCCTGTCTGCCTGAACCTAGGCCGGGCAGGCTGGCCCCTGTATAGCATTACATTAGCGCCGCTGCTAACGATAAGGCAACTCTATAGCCGCCTCTAACACCCAGCGTAATGGACTTGACGCCGCGTTCAGGAGCCGAGGTGGGATGGTAGGGTGAGGGTCGGGTTGTGTCAGGGGAACACGCTTTGGTGTGTGAGAAAAGCATTTGTTGAGATCACTCAGATAAAGTGGCTGGAAATGCTAGGCACTCCAAGAGCCTGCAAACTTGCATCAGTGGAGGGCCGAGGAAGCCTATCGAGGGCCATTGATCTGTTTTTCTAGGAGTGGGGACCGGGCTGTCCTGGTCCCCACTGGTGAAGGTCCCGGTATTAGAGGAAGGAGATATTCGATCTTCTATTAGGTGGACAATTTGAAAGGTGACTATTCTTAGGAAATAAAGTCTTTGGCGTAAGCCCCGTCCCTGCCCCAGGTCTTGAAGAGTTCGGACGTTTGCAGATCCTGCTGGATATGGGCAGCAGGGGCAGAGCCTACTCCATGGACAACAGGACTGGGGTCAGTCTGGTGGTTGGCGGGAAGAAAGGAGAAACAAGGTGAATCCTTTTACAGACAGGTGACGTACTGTGATTGGCCAGAGGGACCAATGGTAGACCAGTGACATAGCCTTTGTAGTTTATGAAACTTCACTTTATATACTTTTAGGTGTAAGAGTAGTATACTTTGAGTACACAACTACAAACTTACATCTAAAATTGAATTTTAGACTGTAACTATACTAAAAGTAAACTTATAGGTATATTGTTAGTGCACTAATTATATACTTCTATCCATTTAAAAGTACACTTTTAAGTATACACTCTAAATAAACTACTAGTTTGTTAGTTTTATTCTGCTTGTAGTTTTTAAAAGTACACTTTTAAGTATACACTCTAAATAAACTACTAGTTTGTTAGTTTTATCTGCTTGTAGTTTTTAAAAGTACACTTTTAAGTATACACTCTAAATAAACTACTAGTTTGTTAGTTTTATCTACTTGTAGTTTATAAAAGTACACTTTTAAGTATACACTCTAAATAAACTACTAGTTTGTTAGTTTTATCTGCTTGTAGTTTTTAAAAGTACACTTTTAAGTATACACTCTAAATAAACTACTAGTTTGTTAGTTTTATCTGCTTGTAGTTTATAAAAGTACACTTTTAAGTATACACTCTCAGTAAACTACTAGTTTGTTGGTTTTATCTGCTTGTAGTTTATAAAAGTACACTTTTAAGTATACACTCTTAGTAAACTACTAGTTTGCTGGTTTTATCTGCTTGTAGTTTATAAAAGTACACTTTTAAGTATACACTCTCAGTAAACTACTAGTTTGTTAGTTTTATCTGCTTGTAGTTTATAAAAGTACACTTTTAAGTATACACTCTCAGTAAACTACTAGTTTGTTAGTTTTATCTGCTTGTAGTTTGTAAAAGTACACTTTTATGTACACACTCTCAGTAAACTACTAGTTTGTTAGTTTTATCTGCTTGTAGTTTGTAAAAGTACACTTTTAAGTACACACTCTCAGTAAACTACTAGTTTGTTAGTTTTATTCTGCTTGTAGTTTATAAAAGTACACTTTTAAGAATACACTCTCAGTAAACTACTAGTTTGTTAGTTTTATCTGCTTGTAGTTTATAAAAGTACACTTTTAAGTATACACTCTCAGTAAACTACTAGTTTGTTAGTTTTATCTGCTTGTAGTTTATAAAAGTACACTTTTAAGTATACACTCTCAGTAAACTACTAGTTTGTTAGTTTTATTCTGCTTGTAGTTTATAAAAGTACACTTTTAAGTATACACTCTCAGTAAACTACTAGTTTGTTAGTTTTATACTGCTTGTAGTTTATAAAAGTACACTTTTAAGTATATACTCTGAGTAAACTACCAGTTTGTTAGTTTTATACTCCTTTTACATTATAAAAGTTCCCTTTCATGCATATACTTTCAGTAAACTAGTTTATAGTTTTTAAACTGCTTTTAGTTTATAAAAGTACACTTTTATGTACAGTATATACTCTCAGTTAAATACTAGTTTAGTAGTTTTTGAAATGTTTTTTAACAGTTTATAAAAGTACCCTTTTATGTATATA
The DNA here is from genome assembly GCA_024036415.1 of Prochilodus magdalenae. NCBI lineage: Eukaryota > Metazoa > Chordata > Actinopteri > Characiformes > Prochilodontidae > Prochilodus > Prochilodus magdalenae. The sequence continues at coordinate 272,944 of JAMWET010005162.1, forward strand.
CTCTCAGTATACTACGAGTTTAGTAGTTTTTAACCTGCTTTTAGTTTATAAAAATACACTTTTAAGTATATACATTTAGTATACTACGTGCTTAGTAGTTTTTAAACTGCTTTTAGTTTGTAAAATTGCACTTTTTAAGTATATACTCGCAATATACTACAAGTTTAGCAGTTTTTGAACTGTTTTTAGTTTATAAAAGTACACTTTTAAGCATATACTCTCGGTATAAACTGCTTTTAGTTTATAAAAGTACACTTTAAGTGTATACTCCTATATATATAGTATACTCTTATACTATATACTAGTTTAGTAGTTTTTGAAATGTTTATTTTTAATTATAAAAGTGCCCTTTTATGTATATACTCTCAGTATACTACTAGTTTAGTAGTTTTTAAACTGCTTTTAGTTTGTAAAAGTACACATTTAAGTATATACTCGCAATATACTGCAAGTTTAGTAGTTTATAAAGAACTTTTACTTCATAAAAGTAGTCAGTAAGTCATAACTTGTCAAAAGATCACCATATGTTATGTTCTGACCTATCAGCATAATAGACTAGAGTTCAGGAGTTCTGTTTCTGACATGACATGTAATGACAAAGTTATATAGGTTGGACAGCTAAATCAGACGAGACCAGGTTTTTATCTGTAAACTTTGTAATGCCAATGCAATAAGATTTTAAATTATTTTACAGGTGGTTTTTAAGCCCTCTTAAGGCCAACCTGGACCAAAATTCTCACACCTAATCGAAGCTGTGTGCTTGGACCCCTAATAATAGTTTTATGTATAGTATTAGAAGAAGGATGGTGTTCATACCACATTCAGATGGAGGGTCTGTATATTTTGAGAAACGTTAGCATGACATTAAATTAGCATGTACAGCATATTTAGTTTTAGCTGGTGTTACTAGCACAACAACACCTGCTAGTTAATTTAACAGGTTCAAGGTCAGTGTTGAGATGGTAAGCCCGAAGCAGCTTAAAAAAACAAACAGTGGGTCCCTCTTTACATTAGCCTTGTAGCTTCAGTGCAAAATTAGCTAATTATGCAAACTATGAAGACTAAAAGCTGTGTGACTAAGAGTCTTCTGGAGTCCTTCCAGTTTACATGGCATTGTTAGAGTGAGCTAATCTAAGATTATCAGTGCACAGTAGTGACGTCCACCTGGTATTCCTTTTTGTCATACAGAAAGCTACACAGTAGATAACGTCAAGCACCACTTTAGTCTGACAGCAGATAAGAGCCATTCAGACCAAGCAGTCCTCCCATAGAACTTACTAGACCATGAATTACAGCATATCAAGCTGGAGTCCTTCCAGCCATATAGCACAGGCTCCAGCTTAACCTCAGCTACCACCTGTAAGCCCGGTCTGCACCCAGCAGCAGTAGCGGCGGCTCTGCGCGCCAGGTAAAAGCTCTCTGTTGACACAGCCATAAAGGCGAGAAATCCTTTTGTTTGAGGTCCGTGGTGCATACCTCACCCAGGACTGCCTCTCCTCTCTTAGTGCCTTCAAGGGTTTATGCTGGATGACTGTAAAGGGGCAAAGATAGGTATCAGCAGAGAGCCAGACAGGAGGGACTGTAGTGCACACACTTAAACACATAGCTGGGTTCAGGGCGTATACGTAGTGCGGTACAGCATTCTCTGTATCTCTGCACCTTAGGCCTGCCTATGTTCAGAGTCTGAGAGAAGTGCTGAACACAGACTTAGCCTAAACCTTTTGCATATCTTGAAAACTTAGGGACTAGTTACATTTACATTTATGGCATATCCAGAGCGACTTACAGCCGTGATTAGTGTTCCGTTGGATAATGTTACCTAGCTAGTCAGTAAACAAAAATCTCTGAACAAAGAAAACGAGTATAAATAGGATAATCCCACTTTGCTATCACTTGGAGAAACCCAACGCAGCTGGAAAACCAATGTTTCTGCACTAGACCAGATGTTTCATCATGCAGAGCATTGTTTGTTAGGATCAGATGGAGGGGAAACATTTTCATTCCCACTACATCATCACTTATTTCCATGAAATTATGGTTTTGATCCAACTTACCTTCAGAAAAAACTTTAATTCTGAATTTTTCCCCTTTTTTTAAAATAAATGGGATGGAAAAATTCTAGCCAGCCTACAGTTCTTCTACTTAGCCGACAGACACATACACCATACATTCACACACACCATCTCAGGGCAGAAACCCCAAGCCCAAATTCAAATGTTGGTTCTACCTGCATCCTTCATCCCATTCATTTCTGGCACTACCCAAACCCTACTGTCTCCTTTGACCTATAGCCACCAAACGGTATGTAACCACTCCAGACAATCCCCATACTCTAATCCACTGGTTTGTTTTTGCCATATTTTGGCATTTTTTTAATTCTCTTCATTTTTAATTTTCTACATTTCCAAAATTCCCATTAAAGAGGTGGAAGGAAAAGCTTGATGTCATATAGTGTCAGATTCCCAAAACCTCTAAATGACCTGGGCCAAAGTGACCTCTTACTTTTAAACGGGGAAAGCAGGCCAAACGAAAGCAAAGCAGTTGTCCGACAAAGAAGAAGGGAGAGAGAAAAGAGCTACAAGGAAGGTAGTAAGACCTGTTCGGCGCCATCACTCTGGCTAGCGCCCCTGGTGAGGGAGATAAGGGCTTTCTGAATATTTCATGCCTTTGACTGACAGCTCCTTAGGGTCCAGAAAAAGCCATGGCGCCCACTTTACCGCCTGGAGGAAGCGCTGAGACAGCCTTGATGCAGCTCACATGACCACGCCTCCTCCAACACACACCCAAACAAGCTTTTACAACACACACACACAGACACACAGAGACACACACACAAGTGTAATGTAGAGGTAGTACAGCTCCTCCTATACGCCGCTTCCCTCGTCTAGTGCTTTATGATATTGATCCCTAAAAGCCACCGCAAGATATACATCTGATCCATAACATCGTTTCGGCGGGAAGTTCTCCCAGTTTCCCCCAGACCCTCACCCACAAGTCTCAAAATCATGCCAGCCACTAAGCCGCCCAAGCCACGGGTTGAATAAAACGCTCCGCATAATCTTCTACAGTGTAATCAAGTGTAACATAAGCGGTAAAACAGCCGGAGCTCCCGGTGCTCAAGGAGAATCAAACTAAACATGATTCCCAAGTCAAAAAAACTTCCTGTTGGAGTAAACGGCAAATAGAGTAGGTTTCCCTAGCGCGCTAGAGAGGAGCCTTCCAATTGCACTTGGCAAGCCAGCTCCATTTTCCAAAAAGGCCACTCTCCCAGCGGTGCTTGTCAGGAAGAAGCGTGTCCTCCTGACATATCCGATCCTCTTTCCTCACCGAATTTAAAAAGCCGATGATTAGCGTGCAGCAGCCAGTCAAGGATGTTCCTGACACGGTTGGCATAGCTTCACCTTCGAGGAACCTGCTATGAATCAGTACAAAGGCTCTAGCGCCAGCTTCCCTGGATGGGGCCAGTGCCAGGAACATTAGGATTCAGGAAGAACTTCCTTTTTACGGCTGTAAGAAGAAAGGAGGGCGGGGGGGGATATGGGGAAATCTGGCATATCATGTCACTGGTGAGTGAGCGGACTCCTTGATGAGCTCACGCTCCTCACAGATTGCTTCCCCATGATGCTCCCTGGCACACAGGCAGCATGGGGACAGGCTGTAATGAAGGCTGACGCGAAGTCCACGGCCCCCTTCAATCCGAAAGGTCGGCTCCAACCGCTCCCACTTGCGGTGTCACATGGGCCAGAGTCCCCCCCTATCCTTCCCCCCTCCACCGCCCAATCATCAGGTACGAGGGAGAAAATGGCTTCCAGAGCTGCGCCGGAGCAAGAAGAATCCTCCACATCTTGAGCACATCCAAAGAGGTCAGGAGAAATTGGAAGGATCGGAAAGGGCTAGCGTCGCTCGCTCCTCCTCCTCCAGCAGAAGTAGCGAAGATGAGGGGAAGTTGAAGTTGGGCCTAAACAAACACAGGCCCTCTGGGAGAGAGAGGCTTTTTCTTTTCAGACTTCCAACAGCTTGCAACCATGCCGCAGGAAGGTCAGTGCCATATGGTGCCGGGCCAAAACGAATCCCACCATAATCGAAACCAAAGGTTCCTTTATCATTGCGGCTGAGCATGCCTTAGCACATTAGCGTGCTTGTGTTCTAATTTGCCCGGTTGTTTGTTTTTCCTGCTAAATAGTGTGTCCTCCTGCAAAGACGTCCTCTAATTCCATATGAAATGTCATGTAGGAAGCTGTTTAAGCAGCTGAACCTTCAACACCGTGCCTTCTGCTCTGTGTTAGGTAGCTGTCATAAGGTAAAGATGGATTGCTGCTGCTGAGAAGTCACTGAACTTGGTTTTTCAGGTGTAAATCAGCTTCTAATTGAATGTCAAGAACCTGTAGGCTTCTGAGGCCGACCAGCGGGAAAGGACCAATCTTGAACCTGCTCAACCTGGCCCCCCTGCCTTTTGGAAGTCATGTAGATGGAGACGTATGTGTTGTTTGTTTTAGTTTGGGGCAAGAACGTATTTCACACTGAGGAGATGACAGGGCCGTGTGAGTTATGCTCTGCACGGGGAGGAAAGCAAAACCTTCTGAAGCGATTCCCTTCGCTGTCCTCCCTCTGAAGCAGGATTGGACTTGCTCAGACAGACACGGTTGAGGCCAGAGGAGTCGTTGCCTCGTTTCCAGGGTTGCACGCTTGTTGTTTGCGCATGTCTGTTGGAACGCTGTTCCATTGCAGATGCATGAGCACTTGTTAACGAAGACTTGAATGCAGGGCATTGCGCGATATGATTGCGAGGATGTGTCCTCGGTCACAAGTTGCACGAGCCCCCTCACTCAGTCATCCGCCCCTGAAGAGCATAACAGATCATAAGTTCTTCCTCCTAAGGAAGTGGCAGTCTCCGAAAGTGCAAGCTCATTGCTCTGACTGTAGTATGCATTCTACACGTCGCTGAAAACAAAAGCCCATTAACGGGGCCAGACCCCGCTCTCCCCATCCCCCTTTTCCAATTCTCCGCCATGGAACTGAGGATTTTTTGTGTGCTTGATTTCACAGTTTAACAGCTGGCCTTGTGTCTCGTGGGAGAGGCTTGCAAATCTTGTGCCGATTCTGGCTGGCATCCATCGAGCTATCAGCTGAGCGAGGGGTGATAAGTAGCTCTGCAGAAAAGCCTGAGTTGTTCCAGCTAAGCCGGAGTGCTCCGTTGTTCCCCTGATCCCATGAACAGGAACTGTACATCACCCATCCGCTTTCTCTCAATCGCCCTTTCTGTCCACCGCGGTCAAGGAGCGTAATTGAGAAGGATGGCTTGTCGGGTAGGTGCGTGGGGGCCACTGGGCCGATTCGTGTCTTCCTCTGGTCTCTGTCTGGATCACCTCATCGCCTTTTCCTGTGCAGTTCCTCCTGGAACAAGGAGGGCCTGGACATTGAGCCCTGGTTTGTTTAACAGCTCGCGTCCTGGAGTTGAAAGGAGAGCAGAGATCTGGATTTAGGATATATGGAGAATGGTGGTGGGGTGGGGGTGAAGGTGGTTGGGTGAAGCCACATATCTCTAATAGCACGTTGTGTCTGACATGGATGAGCAGGGGAGACAGGGTGAGGACGAGATGGAGGAGGTAGTAGGGGCAGCATGCCAGGCCGCTCCTTACCCCGCCCCTTTTGTTAAAGTGTGCACTCTCTCTTTGTCAGGGGGTGAGTGTTGTTGCGCTTTGATCTCCCTGCTTGCAGAGCAGGCGTGGAACCCACCAAAAATGTAGACCCCTTTCTCTCTTTCTCTCCCTCTCTACCTCCACACACCCCCAACAGCGGCTGTGTGCCTGGCAGGGCTCAGCCTCGGTGGCTTGCTTCAGGGTGTTTGGCTTTTGGAGGGATCCCAATTTCCTCCTCTAATCATGACATCATCCTGCCTGAATAGGTTAAAGATGTAGCCAGGATATTCCCCGCTTCCTCCGCCGCCAAGGCCCTCCCAAATTAGACACAATACTCTCGAGCCCCTGCTTAGCTGCAGCCTGCCTGGATCGCCGGATCCACGCCGCACATCCGGCCTGAGGCTGCCTCTAATGTCTCCCTTGTTTTGAGCTCTGGAGACTCTAGGGCTGTAGAACTGATATAATAATGATGATAATAATAATAATAATAATAATAATAATAATAATAATAATAATAATATTATTATCATTAATAATATTACATAATACATTTGTATTTGCCGGTGTGTTAGAGCAGCGACCACTCTAGGATCTCCTAGTACCCTCTATTATCCTCTATTACCCTCTCCATAAATTACCATGAAATGCCATTACTAACCCAACAGAGTACCCCTTCCACCTTCAAGAGTTCTCCTGCAGTGCTCGCACATGAAATGAGGTGTCCTAGATTTGTCTTGGGCCCCAACAGGCATGCCGAAGTACGCTCCTTAGGTACTCTCACAGAGTACTTTCTCACTCTGGTCTGGATAAGTTGGTCCACAGGCAGAACTCTCCTGCTGGATGCTGCAGCCTCTTGATGCCTCTAAACAACCTGTAGCTCTGTATCTACTATCCACTCACACAGCTGGAGGGTCAACTGAAACGGCTGTTTAACACACCTGTGTTTATACTGCTGTGTACACTACTGGACCATCCCAGACACTACTAGACAGTTCTAAACAGATCTCCAAAGTTCTAGAGCATTCTGGATGGTTCTATGAACTTCTGGAGAGTTCTCACAGTTCCAGAAGCTACCTGAGGTCTACTCAGCACTGAATGTATCACAGATGTTCTGGAAAATGGAGAACTTTTCAGAACATCCTGAACACAAAAGCAAAGTTCATCTGGACCGAACGCCATTTACTGGACGTTTTAGGCCTGAGGAGTTAGGGGAACACACTTAGCACCCGGGATGTTTGCCTTTGTCTGAGTATTGGCCCCATCATTATCCCTGACTGGGAGTCCAGGAGTGCATAGTTGGCCCTGCTCTCTGTAGGTGGTGGGATTTTCCTCCAGAACTCTACACAGTTCTAAACAGTTTTCCAAAGTTCTACGGATCTAGAACATCCCGGACAGTTCCATAAACTTCTGTAGAGTCCTTACAATTCCAGAAGCTACTGGAAGTCTACTCAACACTGAAGGTATCGCAGATGGACATCATTGTCCTCAGCACCAAAGCAAAGGTTGTGGGGATCAATAATAGCATTTTCTGCATGTTCTAGACAGCTATGCATCATTTCAGAAGCATAGGACGGATGGATGGACCCGCATAGGATGGATGCTCCTCTGGTTCATCCATCTCCTGTGAAAAGGCTTCTCATCCAAACTCGTATCCGCCAGGCTGCGTACCATATTGCACATTGGCTTCTCCACCCCCACATATTAAGTGTCCACACGTTTATAGCCGTGTGGCTCCTTGCCGGTGCCCATATGTTCCGTCTTGGACGTGGGGGTAATTCAATAGTGCAGGGACGAGTTGGCTTGAAAGCCTCCTTCCTTACTGACATGATTAAAGGCTTGTTCTGATTAGAGCTGAAGTCTCGATGTGGACCCGGGCTCCTGTCAATAGCAGTTAAGTTCACGTACCTCAGGCCCTAACCCCTAATGCTTTACTAAGAACCCCTGCACAGCCAGACAAGGCAGGGCCCGGTCAAAGCGCCCTGTGCTGTAGTCGTTAAGGTTGTAGCTTTATGTCCTACACAGTGCACGCCGGCTCAGTCTTGTAGTTATAGGGTCTTACTGTTATAGAGGCTTTAGGAGACGTCTGTGAAGGCTTGTGACTGATACTGGAAGTTGCTTTAGCGATAGGACTAGCACCTTGTTCCTTAACCTTAACCTTAAATGCTAACTATGCTAATTATGCTAATTGTTTAGCACTAGTTTATGATGGTCAGCTAATACTGTATATTCCCTATTGCATCAATTATAATATAGTAGTAGTAGGACTAGTAATACTTTATTATGGCTTATAATTCTATTTTTCTTAAATTGGAATGTTATTATGTGCCAAAGTCAATAAATAAACAAAAACATATCATCACTGGCCAATGAAAAACATGTTTTTTCATTTTTACTGATTTTGACTTTTCTGAATCATTTAAACACAGCAGCTGCTGTTTACACTGTGTGAGAATTCTATGAGGATTGGACCCACAGAAGTGGCCAAAAATGACTTGGATAGACGTCTGGTTCCATTGACTTACATTAAAATCCAAAGAGGTTTTTGGCCTCTGCTGAAAAGTTGCTGGTTTGTGGATACATCCGTATTTATATTCATTTATTTATGTTATATATTTTTTTTGCTATGTATAGATCACCACATATTTTAAGCAAGCAAAACTTCTAAAACATTTCTATTAAAAGAAACTAAATGAAGTGAAAATACTCTCATATTCTTATTGATAAACCTATAACCTTATTTAACCATCATTATTTATTAAAGTATCCTTTAAATGTTTACTATTTAGATTCAAACTCTGCATTTCTTCTCTGAACTAGTCAGTTTTTAATAAAAAAAAATTAAAAAAAAGCAAAAGACAATTATTAGCAAGTGAGCCTCAGCATCCAGCTATTCACCAATCATCTCAAATGTCGGTTCAAGTCATCAACAGCTTGCATGTATGGTATAACAATACAACATATGCTATAATTTCTGCTCTAAATATTTTTAATCATGTCATTTAACCCTTAGTTTCTCTTACTTTTTAGGAAATTTGGCCAGATTTTATTGGTAAAATAACATATTTAATATCTATGGAGGTCCCTGCTATAATAATAATAATAATAATAATAATAATAATAATAATGCCTGAAATACACACATTTTCAGTACAAATGAAATATATTAATAAGTAATTATAAGTTGTCTCGGTCGATTAACTGTTCTTACATAACTTGCTCAAAATTGATAAACATAATCATGCAAAACTACTGTACATGTGGGTCACTGATTAACCACAGCCATTTTGGACATCTCAATTAAAGGCCTTCTGGTGCCTGCAGTGTGCGAGTCTCCCACCAGGGGGCGAGTACAGGTATCTGAGCTTTATTCATTTATTTCATTTTTTTGAGACAGAAATGTTCACCCTGGTGATACAGAGGTCTCAAAACCTCATGCATGGAATATGGTTGTCTTGGCGTTACAGGGTTATTAGTTTTATTATAGGAAAGTGGGAATACAGGTACACACCGCACCTGACCTAAATCTCAGACGGCTGGAAAAACATGCCACATGATATTTACTAGGCTAAGGATCCATCACGATGACTGCACATTGATTTGACAGTTTTCAGCACAGAGTTAGGAGTTATTGGATCGTGGTGAACCTGTGCTGTACACAGCTAACAGAATCCCGAATGCCGGAATAATATCACCCTCTCCTGAGTGTTCGGAGTGTTCAGAGTGTTCTGTGGTGACGAATGGCATGAGAGAGAAAGATGAGTATGTGCAGGGGAGCTGAGGGATGGCCATGGCGAGAGCATTCATAAAACCGGAAAAGCCGAGCTGAGCATAACATGTGTTTCCTATCAAACCATTCTACCGAGGATTTTACACGTCACTCTATCTATCTATCTATCTATCTATCTATCTATCTATCTATCTATCTATCTAACTGTCTGTCTATCTATCTGTCTTTCTATCTATCTGTCTTTCTATCTATCTGTCTTTCTATCTATCTGTCTTTCTGTCTGTCTGTCTGTCTGTCTGTCTGTCTGTCTGTCTATCTATCTATCTTTCTATCTATTTGTTGTTTGTTTGTATGGTTACTTTGCAAAATGCTAACATGCGCCACCATCTACTAAATTCTTTTGTTTGTTTGTTTGTTTGTTTATTTATGTATGTATTTGTTTGTTTGTTTGATTGTCTGTTTGTTTATTTGTCTGTTTGTTTGTTTGTCTGTTTGTTTATTTGTCTGTTTGTTTGTCTGTCTGTTTGTCTGTTTGTTTATTTGTCTGTTTGTTTGTTTGTTTGTCTGTCTGTCTGTCTGTCTGTCTGTCTGTCTGTTTGTTTGTCTGTCTGTCTGTCTGTCTGTCTGTCTGTCTGTCTGTCTGTCTGTCTGTCTGTCTGTTTGTTTGTCTGTCTGTCTGTCTGTCTGTCTGTTTGTCTGTCTGTCTGTCTGTCTGTTTGTTTGTTTGTCTGTCTGTCTGTTTGTTTGTTTGTTTGTTTGTCTGTTTGTCTGTCTGTCTGTCTGTCTGTTTGTTTGTTTGTTTGTCTGTCTGTTTGTCTATCTGTCTGTTTGTTTGCCTGTTTGTTTATTTGTCTGTTTGTTTGTTTGTCTATCTGTCTGTCTGTCTGTTTGTTTGTTTGTTTGTTTGTTTGTTTGTCTGTCTGTCTGTCTGTCTGTCTGTCTGTCTGTCTGTCTGTCTGTCTGTCTGTTTGTTTGTCTGTCTGTCTGTTTGTTTGTTGGTTTGTTTGACTGTCTGTTTGTTTGTCTGTCTATCTGTCTGTTTGTCTGTCTATCTGTCTGTTTGTTTGTCTGTCTGTTTGTTTGTCTGTTTGTTTGTTTGCCTGTTTGTTTATTTGTCTGTTTGTTTATTTGTCTGTTTGTTTGTTTGTTTGTCTGTCTGTCTGTTTGTTTGTCTGTTTGTTTGTTGGTTTGTTTGTTTGTTTGCTCACTAAATGCAATTTTCTTTACATCAGTTCAGGGTATTTCTAGGTATGTAAAGACATTGATAACCTGTCATTAGGTTTCTTCTTCTTCTTCTTGAGTTCTTTTCCAACAGGACTTTTGTCAAATCTCTTTTTGTCTTTTTAGTCTTCCATATTCACGTAATAAAGTGACACCTGAGGGGAAAAGCTTCAGGCTGTAAATGACTTCCTTTGAGCTGTCAAAGCCAGTAAAGCCACATCTGATATCATCCCCCTTCTAAACAGCGTCAGCGACAGAACATGCAGCAATCAAATCACTCAGCTCACGTAAAGTCATATGCAGCATGTGAATACAGCGCTCCTGTAAACGCACAGCGCGCTGCAGACAGCGGAAAGCTCCCCATCTGTGCGGTGGTGCGGTATCTGGTGCCTGGTTCCCGGCGGAGGGAAAGGTAAACTAGTCAGGCGGAATTTAATTCTTTACAGCCTGCTGTTCACAGTTTGTATGGCGTAGACAGCTGGGCGCCCCGGTACAGTTTAGATCAGAGGCCTTGATAACCTGGCCCTTGATTTATGGACACCGTGGCTCTCTGCAATCACCTAATGAGGTGAACTGGATTGTTTACATGTTTATTAAAAACCCAGAACCAGCTGCGACCGGCTCAGGCATTTGTCATCAGGCCTATCTGTCAAAGTTCACCCAGACCTCTGAAGAATGTCTTTGTGAGCTCCAATATCCGCTTTAATTTTTGCTTGGTTTGGTTTACGGCCGTGCGAGCGGTGCTGACTCACTGCTTCTGGATGTTCGAGTGTGCAGGAAAGAGGGAACGACTTTCTTTCTTTTCATGCTTCTATTTACTTTGAACTGATTCTCCCATGTCAGTGCCGTGAGCTAGCCGCCGCTAATGACCGCACTACAGTTAAACCTCTACTTCGCCCAGTTATGCAGCGCGGTATGCTGCCATTGAACTCATTACCTCGCCTTCTTATGAAAGGGTTAACAGTTTTATGGACTGTTTAGAAGAGGTTTTAATCAGCACTGCTTGTCTCTTCTAATTCTAACAACCCTTCTCATGATATATAACGCAGTCTGGACCTAAAGGGCAAAGTCCACCAGAGTCCTGCACTCATAATGCTATCTAAATGCATTTATAAGCTGTTATAAGGCATGCATAATGCCTCATAAATCCAGGCATAAGCTTTTATGATTGCTTACAACTAGTTATAACTACATACATACAATGCTTTATTAAACAAGACTTTGCAGCTTTATAATCTCAGGCTTCATTATGCACTATAACATCTGTTCATAAGAGCATTATAAGCATGAATGCTGTACCAGGTCAGCCACAGCTTTAAACAAGCTCTGCTTTTTCAGGTCTGGTATGCCCTGTATTACTAGTGAGACACTCTCACTTCACTCAGAGCCTGTAAAGACTGCCTATAACGCTCTATGAGCTGTAATATACTAAAATCTCACTTCACTTAGAGCCTGTAAAGACTGCTTATAACGCTCTATGAGCTGTAATATACTAAAATCTCACTTCACTCAGAGCCTTTAAAGACTGCTTATAACGCTCTATGAGCTGTAATATACTAAAATCTCACTTCACTTAGAGCCTGTAAAGACTGCTTATAACGCTCTATGAGCTGTAATATACTAAAATCTCACTTCACTTAGAGCCTGTAAAGACTGCTTATAACGCTCTATGAGCTGTAATATACTAAAATCTCACTTCACTTAGAGCCTGTAAAGACCGCTTATAACGCTCTATGAGCTGTAATATACTAAAATCTCACTTCACTTAGAGCCTGTAAAGACCGCTTATAACGCTCTATGAGCTGTAATATACTAAAATCTCACTTCACTTAGAGCCTGTAAAGACTGCTTATAACGCTCTATGAGCTGTAATATACTAAAATCTCACTTCACTTAGAGCCTGTAAAGACCACTTATAACGCTCTATGAGCTGTAATGTCCTAAAGTCTCACTTCACTTAGAGCCTGCATAGGCCACTTATAATGCTCTATGAGCTGTAATATACTAAAATCTCACTTCACTTAGAGCCTGTAAAGACCACTTATAACGCTCTATAAGCTGTAATGTCCTAAAGTCTCACTTCACTTAGAGCCTGCATAGGCCACTTATAATGCTCTATGAGCTGTAATATACTAAAATCTCACTTCACTTAGAGCCTGTAAAGACCACTTATAACGCTCTATAAGCTGTAATGTCCTAAAGTCTCACTTCACCTAGAGCCTGTAAAGACTGCTTATAATGCTCTATGAGCTGTAATGTACTGAAATGTCACTTCACTTAGAGCCTGCAAATACCACTTATGATGCTCTATGAGCTGTAATATACTAAAATCTCACTTCACTTAGAGCCTGTAAAGACTGCTTATAATGCTCTATGAGCTGTAATACACTGAAATAAACTTTGCACTAAGGCTTCTCACCTAAAGCCTGTAACCTGGCGTAAAACTCTATAGTGTGTTAAAGTGCATTACAGCATTAGTATCTACAGTTTTATGATGTGCAGATATTATAAGGTGTTCTGAAGCCTGATGTCACGAAGGCGCATTATGCATGTCATTATAGCCACTTAAGATTTTAAGCTTGTGCCAAGTGTTGTAAGGTGTTATGTACGCTATGTAATACCTTATGAATGCATTTATATTGCATACTGCATACAGGGTTCAAAGAAAGTGTTTTCCATTCGTACTTACTGTGTTCTTATGAGCAAACATTATAAGGTGTTATGAAATCTGACATTACAAAGTTGCATATTCTTGCATTATTAAGTATTATGCATTTCATTATAACCACTGAAGAGACATTAGACAAGCGTATGCCAAGTGCTCTAAAGTGTTATGTATGCTATCAAATGTCTCATAAATGCATTTTAGTGCATTATGAATACAGGATTCACAGGAAGTGTTACTGAGTTTTGATAATTGGAAGTGATGGGAACCAGGAGTCATGATGACTACAACACACATATAGTCAATTTTTATTTACCATATATAAACCACCATCGAAACTGCACGGGTCTTCTAAGTTTATATGCGATTATTTATATGGATTATTCAAACTGACTGGTTCATGAAATGTACTGAAATGAAAAGTATTAAACATTTAAATTGTTATAAAAAACCAACTTCTATTAAAGACTTTAATGACCTGTCATAAAACATACGTTTTTATTATTCTATTAAGTATTGTGCATGTCATTATCATTACCTAAGAGACATTAGGCAAGCTTATGCCAAGTGTTATAAGATGTTATGTATGCTATATAATGCCTCATAAATGCATATATACTGCATAATGCATACAGAATTCATTGTGTCATATGGGCATAGTTACTCATACATGCTCACAGTGTTTTATGGACAGATATAATAGTGCATTATGAAACCTGACATTAAAACGTTGTATACTCTTGCATCATTAAGTATTATGCATGTCATAAATGACATGGCTTAAATAAAGATCTGACTATGGATTAAAACCGTTTTGATGGTGACATGCAAATTTGAAAGAGATTTTTGAATATTTCTATTAGAAATTAAGCTCAATTAAAATTTTTACATTCAAAAAACGTTTACAAAAACAAACCTGGAAAAAAACATGTTATTCAATTATTATAAGTATTATTTGTTTAAGCTGAAATATAGGTGTTATGGACAATCACATCCCAGTAGATGCTTTTGTTTATATTTAACTTATTAATGGGTTGGATTTAAATAGACCATAACATAATCTCTGTAATGTCGCTGAATAATTATCCAAGAGATAAAAAAAAACACTGAAGTACTGTAGTATTTAAGCATACTTATAGCCAACTATGCACTTAGTATCCTGAATATTATCATTAGTCCTAATAAACATATACTTAAATATAACTGTACTTAACTGTGCTATTTTGAGACACTCAGATATACTTAAGTACATATTAAGGTACATTTCTAGTACATGAAAATATATTTCATTTTTACTTGAGAGTGTAAATTAGTATACTATGTTAAGTACACTGAAATATTACTGAGATACAATGTACTTATACTTAATAAATATAAGAAACAAAGTTTTCAGCTCATAAAATGACAATAATTATTTGTAATAAATAATAAGTTATGTAAATATGCAGCCTATTTTATGTTTATGCACTGTAAAAAAAAGTTGTAAATAAATAACCAGCCAAAAATTTTAGAAAATGTAAGATGAAAGTGAAAGATCCTAATTGAGAACAACAACAGTACACTTACAGCTAATTTCGTTACCAGTTCTGCAGATAAGAGCTGATATTTTAAAGGGTTTTCCTGAATTATTTTGATCAAACACCATATTTTTTTTGTAAAACCACAGTAAAATACCGGCAGCAGGGTTTCAGCATTCCCATTGGCCCCTGGCTTCGTCTATTTGCATATTACTTTACTCATCCCCTTTGTGTTGCTTTCCCCGCTGGCCTAGCTCCTACTGTACATCTCGTTCTAAAAGGTGCTAGGGGAACGTCTGAGTCCCGGTGCTTTTTGTTATGCATAAGCAGGAAGCCGCCAGACTCTACCTGTCCTGATACCTTTATCAGCTTCAGGTCGTACACTTTAAAGTCTTCCGCTGCCTGGTTGTCTGTTTTCTCCCCCCCGAGTACAATCCTTTGCCTTACTCATTACGGGAGGTCAGGCAAAGTTTCCTCAGTAGGGGCTTGTCTGCCTGCAGGCAGCCTGGATCTCACATGGTACTGTACTTACAGCCAGGCCCTTTGGCTTCAGTTACTGGGACTTAAACATTTAACAGCTCTCAGTCGACCAACATAAACAAGCTACTTGCAAGCCCCCCTAGGTCCCCCCAAACAACCCCCACAACCCCCTTTTCTGTGCGAGTAAAGACACTTTCAGGAGGCAAAGGCACTTGGTGGAAATTAGATCTTGTAATCCCTGCCATTCCTGCTCTCTTAAAAGTGCGAGGAGGGACAAGTGGGGGTAATGCCTTTTACTGCGGTGGCGACAGGGGGGCTTTAGCATGCCTCGCTCACGACCATCTGAGCCCTTACCTGAGCAAAAAATAGAACATAATAAGTCACTGTTCCTAAACCCCTTTCCACTCAGCTTTCTGGAATACTGCAGTACCTGGAAAAGATATGGCCAAGGAAAGACGGCATGTGCAACCGAGCTCTAACGCCCCCCAAACCCCCCACCCCCAACCCAACCTTTTCGTTTTAAAGCTTGGCCTTGTAAAACCTTCGCACACCAGCTCCTCTCCTCCGTCAGAACTGTGTAATTGTCAGTTTGCTGTAAGGGAACAGAAAGCAGCCAGACTTCCAGAACTTGTTTTGCAGTAAGCCAGAACTGCGGGCCGTGCCAGTGCCGGAGCGGTACTGCTGGCATGGCAGCAGCTCTGGATTCTTCTCTGCTTTTCTATTTGTGTGCAAATAAGGTCCCATGATGGTCATAGTCATTAGGTATTAACCCAATGAAAGGAAATGCGTGTTTGTGCCAGGATTAATTGGTGTATTGTCCGTCTGTGAAGAGTGAAAATGCATCAGTCGGAGCTTTCAGAGTTTTGGAAAGTTTTATGGGGTCAGCTTTTGTTTCACAAATGACTAATGGCCGCACATCGACAATGCTGAACGTTTTTATTTATCCGTCTTTATCCCCAACGGCAACGGCAACAGTCCATCACCCATACGCTGTCCATGACGAAGACCAGAACATCCTGACCACTATGGAATGTGGAATTAGCCTTATTTTTAAAACACAACTTCCAGAAACTTCCAGCAGCCTGTCATACTCTACATATGTCACATACAGGACAGACACCACCCTGTACTTGTTTCAGTCATTCACCTTCTCCCTCAGGGGCATGGAAGGTGCTGGAGCTTATCCCTGCACTCACTGGGCAGCAGGAAACACCCCGTATAGGCTGCCAGTCCATCACAGGGCAGACACGCACTCAATTCAGCATCTCCACCTGACTGCATGTCTTCAGACTGTGGGAGATAGACAGCACCCCAGACACTTGAGCTGGAAATCAAACCCAGACCCCACCGTGCTGGCCCCCTTCTCTTGTTATAGTCAATTGCCTTCACCTTCTGGGTCAGGAGGTGCTGGAGTCTATCCCAGCATCCACTGGGCAGAAGGCAGGAAACACCCTGGACAGGCTGCCAGTCCATCATTGGGCAGACACACACTCACTCCCACCTAGGGGGCAATTCAGCATCTCCAGTTCACCTGTCTGCACCTGACAGACACCAGGAGACCATGCACACTCCACACCCTGGAGACTCTGGCTGGGAATCAGACCAAAACTGTACTTGCTGTGAGACAACGGCACTACTCATTGTCCCACTGTGTTGACCCCTGGACAGTTAGCGGGTCAGTTTAGCATCACAGCTTCACCTGACTGCATGTCTTTGGACAGTGGGAGGAAACCGGAGCACCCGGAGAAGGAAAGCCATCACTGGCCTAGCTCCTACTGTACATCTCGTTCTAAAAGGTGCTAAGGTTAGCGGCTGAGTCTCCGTGCTAATCACATCACAATCACATCACAACTTTGGGAGTATGAGGATTGTAGATAGTGGTTTGCTCTCTAAAGTGAACTTTGGGAGTAGCTGTGTTGTAGAAACCTAATTACATCCAGTTCAATATCCTGACCCAAAAACACAGGTCAGTCTCAATAAGTTCTAAAATAAACTTTATTAAAAAAAATTAAAAAATCTAAAATAACTTTGTGTTATCATTTTATTATTTGATCATAATAACAGATAATAAATATGTAATATAACTTAACAAAATTTTCTGGTTTTTGGGTTGTTTTTTTTTTTGAGAATTAAAACACTTTACTTTTATTTTACTTTGTTTCTCCTTTTTTAGTGTTCCTTTTTGTTCGGTTATTTTTTTTACAGTGAATTACCGTGAAACAAAACAATGGAGTGATGAAAAACCCTAATTGATTGCCTGAAATCGAAGGGAAGTGGAGAAGGCGACGGCGACAACACTTATAAAAACATGTTCATACGTTAGAACACACCGACCCACACCCAACCACCTCAGCACAGAATCTTAAGCCAGGCCGTCTCTCCACACAATGGGCCCTGTCTAAAAGTGACCTTTGGGACAAGCCTCAAGCCTGGCTCCGTCCAGCATGGCGTGGAAGGCCAGCCGCCGCTTCTGACAAGTCTCCGCGCCGGCAAATCACTCATTTTCATACAATCACCTCCCGCTCCCCTTCCTGCGCAAGGCTGGGCGCGAGGGTCGCCCGTCTGCCTGCTATTGTGTGCTAAATTTAGGCCCCATTATTCGGCCGTAACAAATGTCCGCCGGGGTAGTCACTTTCACATTAATACTTTGCGCCCCGAGGGGAAGTCTTCCCTTTGCAATGGATCAAAGGTCCCCTCTATTGTAAGGCACTTCCTCTTTTTCCTTTTTTAGCTCCTGGGGTTTGTTGTTTTTTCTCGCCCTGGACGCTGCCCTCCTCCCTCCCTCCGCATGTTGGGCCGTAGCTGACCCTCCTCTGGACAGGGTGACAGGCAGGCGTGAGAAGATGACCTTTCACCTTGTCTGAATTGGATGCAGGTATGATCTTAAGTTTTCAGTTTCTTCAATATCAGCAATAACAGTTCAATGACATTATTGATTAGTGTGCTAAATACAAATGTATATGTATAAGTGTGTAAATATGTATATAATTATATATATATATATATATATATATATATATGTATATATATATATATATATATATATATATATATATATATATATATATATATATATATATATATATATATATTCCAATTTTAATACATACTACCTCAGTAGTACTTCAGCGTATTAGAAATGTACTTTAATATGTACTTAAGTATCTCTAAGTGAATTTCTGTGGTGTCTCAGAATAGTACGGTTAAGTACAGTGAGTTCTACTTAAGTATATTTTGATAGCACCAATGATGTTCCTCACATGGAACGAGACTGCACTGTAGCACCTCTTCTCAATCTCTGGATCCCGTCACTCACCACCCCCATTCTCTTTGTGCAGCACCAGCCTGACGTTACAACAACCTAAAATACACAAGGGGACTCATTTACATTAAGACAGGAGCCCATGATTATAGAACACACTTCTGTCCCTTATCTACATGCTAAGTGAGACAGTATGCCCACACTGGCGTCTGTGAGCTAGTATACAATGTGTGTGCATGGCTGCGTTTTGTACGGGAGGGTTGACTGAAGGTCTGTCTTTGTATAGCGCTGGTAAAACTAGCGTGGAGCGCGAGCCTTTCGTGACATCACTCATTAAGCAGGTTTATATTCTCATGTTTATGTTCTGTCGTTGAAGAACAAAAGCCTAAATGAGGTTGAGGCGACCACTTGAAAGGGCTGCCCTAAACAGATCATGATGTTCGTCCCGCTATTAGGCTTCTTTGCTCGTTAGACCAATACATTCGAGGCATAACGGCCTAATTTAGCCTTATTAAACAAGCGCAGGAAGGCTCAGGTTCAGGGACAAGATACGAGCGCATTCTAGTCCAACGCAGGAGGAAAACAAGCATTCCTGCTGGAAACGAGCGCCTACTAATAAGAAGGCCAGTCCCCAGAAAGCCGAGACGGAGTTATAGCAAGAAGCAGGCCTACCGTGACAGCGCATATCCTAACAGGCCGGCCTAAATTCAAGGAACTAATCCCTTTCTGCTTAAGTCTGTAAACATACTACAGTCTACAGACTCTGGGGACTGATGTCATTGACTGTGAGCGAGGCGGTTGCAGGCACCAAGGGTGTTTCATTAGGCTTGCATGGCAGAACGGTCATTCCCAGTCGTAGCTAGCCGCAGTGAGACATTCTCAGCTAAGCCACGAGCTGCTCAGCTAGTGTTCCCTGCCCACAGGAAATGGCATTGACAAATGACGGTTATATGAAAGAAAGGAATGAACAAATGTGGGCGGCAATGAAGGTTTAGGAAAGTGACTAGGCCTGTTAAAGCATCCGGAGCAGACAAACGGTTAACCTTCATTTGGTTTTGGAGAAATATGAATAATAGTTCATTCATAAGACGCTACCCGCAGTTTATTTGGGGTACCGCCATCCACGTCGTGCGCTTTTCGCTGCAAAAATAGCCCTGATGTTTCTTCTACGTAAAGGATTTAGGATTTAGGACTTGCCGGCACGCAATCTCCCCACCTTGTCAGGGTTTGGATGCAGGCCCTGTCACTGTGACAGCTTTGTCTGAGCACAAAGCCCGTGATAAGTTCGCAGCATGCAAGGAAATCCTCCATCACTCATGTCATCCTACGATAGCCTTAAACATTCATCGGCAGGGGAGCCAGAGGAAGCGCACAGACAGTCTTCACCCGACACGTGCCAGAATAATAACTTAGGAATAGTCCTCTGCTGAAAGCAGCCTTCTGTTAATGCTACAGTGTTAATGGTGTATGTAAGTCCGGGTCAGGTTTGGAGTTGGTGGGGTGTGAGACCAGGTCAAGCCTGGAGCTTAGAGGGTGTGAATCAAAATCAAGCCCAGGTTTTGTGCTGCAAGTCCAGGTCAAGTTTGAAGTTTATGGGGTCTGGGCTGGTCAAGGAGTTCTGGAGTCTAAGTCTGGGTCAAGCCTGAAGTTTCTGGGGTGTAAGTCTGGGTCAAGCCTGGAGTTTCTGGGGTGTAAGTCTGGGTCAAGCCTGGAGTTTCTGTAGTACAAGTTTGAGTTAAGCCTGGAGTTTCTGGGGTGCAAGTCTGGGTCAAGCCTGCAGTTTGTAGGGTGTAAGTCTGGGTCAAGCCTGGAGTTTCTAGGGTGTAAGTCTGGGTCAAGCCTGGAGTTTCTAGGGTGTAAGTCTGTGTCAAACCTGGAGTTTCTAGGGTGTAAGTCTGGGTCAAGCCTGGAGTTTCTGTAGTGCAAGTTTAAATTAAGCCTGGAGTTTCTGTAGTGCAAGTTTAAATTAAGCCTGGAGTTTCTGGGGTGTAAGTTTGGGTCAGGCCTGGAGTTTCTGGGGTGTAAGTCTGGGTCAAGCCTGGAGTTTCTGGGGTGTAAGTCTGGGTCAAGCCTGGAGTTTCTGGGGTGTAAGTCTGGGTCAAGCCTGGAGTTTCTGGGGTGTAAGTCTGGGTCAAGCCTGGAGTTTCTGGGGTGTAAGTCTGGGTCAAGCCTGGAGTTTTTAGGGTGTAAGTCTGGGTCAAGCCTGGAGTTTCTGTAGTGCAAGTTTAAATTAAGCCTGGAGTTTCTGGGGTGTAAGTTTAAATTAAGCCTGGAGTTTCTGGGGTGCAAGTTTAAATTAAGCCTGGAGTTTCTGGGGTGTAAGTCTGTGTCAAGCCTGGAGTTTCTGTAGTGCAAGCTTAAATTAAGCCTGGAGTTTCTGGGGTGTAAGTTTGGGTCAGGCCTGGAGTTTCTGGGGTGTAAGTCTGTGTCAAGCCTGGAGTTTCTGTAGTGCAAGTTTAAATTAAGCCTGGAGTTTTTAGGGTGTAAGTCTGTGTCAAGCCTGGAGTTTCTAGGGTGTAAGTCTGTGTCAAGCCTGGAGTTTCTAGGGTGTAAGTCTGTGTCAAACCTGGAGTTTCTAGGGTGTAAGTCTGGGTCAAGCCTGGAGTTTCTGTAGTGCAAGTTTAAATTAAGCCTGGAGTTTCTGTAGTGCAAGTTTAAATTAAGCCTGGAGTTTCTGGGGTGTAAGTTTGGGTCAGGCCTGGAGTTTCTGGGGTCTAAGTCTGGGTCAAGCCTGGAGTTTCTGGGGTGTAAGTCTGGGTCAGGCCTGGAGTTTCTGGGGTGTAAGTCTGGGTCAGGCCTGGAGTTTCTGGGGTGTAAGTCTGGGTCAAGCCTGGAGTTTCTGGGGTGTAAGTCTGGGTCAGGCCTGGAGTTTTTAGGGCGTAAGTCTGGGTCAAGCCTGGAGTTTCTGTAGTGCAAGTTTAAATTAAGCCTGGAGTTTCTGGGGTGTAAGTTTAAATTAAGCCTGGAGTTTCTGGGGTGCAAGTTTAAATTAAGCCTGGAGTTTCTGGGGTGTAAGTCTGTGTCAAGCCTGGAGTTTCTGTAGTGCAAGCTTAAATTAAGCCTGGAGTTTCTGGGGTGTAAGTTTGGGTCAGGCCTGGAGTTTCTGGGGTGTAAGTCTGGGTCAGGCCTGGAGTTTCTGGGGTGTAAGTCTGGGTCAGGCCTGGAGTTTTTAGGGTGTAAGTCTGGGTCAAGCCTGGAGTTTTTAGGGTGTAAGTCTGGGTCAAGCCTGGAGTTTTTAGGGTGTAAGTCTGGGTCAAGCCTGGAGTTTCTGGGGTGTAAGTCTGGGTCAAGCCTGGAGTTTCTGGGGTGTAAGTCTGGGTCAAGCCTGGAGTTTCTGGGGTGTAAGTCTGGGTCAAGCCTGGAGTTTTTAGGGTGTAAGTCTGGGTCAAGCCTGGAGTTTTTAGGGTGTAAGTCTGGGTCAAGCCTGGAGTTTTTAGGGTGTAAGTCTGGGTCAAGCCTGGAGTTTTTAGGGTGTAAGTCTGGGTCAAGCCTGGAGTTTCTGGGGTGTAAGTCTGGGTCAGGCCTGGAGTTTTTAGGGTGTAAGTCTGGGTCAAGCCTGGAGTTTCTGGGGTGTAAGTCTGGGTCAAGCCTGGAGTTTTTAGGGTGTAAGTCTGGGTCAAGCCTGGAGTTTTTAGGGTGTAAGTCTGGGTCAAGCCTGGAGTTTCTGGGGTGTAAGTCTGGGTCAAGCCTGGAGTTTCTGGGGTATGAAAGTCAAGTCTGGTGGTTCTGTTTGCCAGTCCCAATCAGGCCTTGGGTTTGTGGATTGCAAGTCCGGGTCAGGCTTGGAGCATCTGGGGTGTCTGTTCATTTGGTCTGGGGCAGAAGTCTACATTTTATTTTATTTTATTTTATTTATATAATTTCTTTTATTTCTTTCATATGAAAAATAAACATGTTATTAATTGACTATTTTTACTGATAATTCCTTAATTTAAGGGTGGTCTCTGACTTTTCCACAGTACTGTAAATATATGATATTTTCATAAATTATTTAGTTTTATTATTCATATTTTTTTTAATAATTTGATTATTTAATTATTCTTTTATTTTTACAATATAACTGTTATTTATATTTATATATTTATTAAAGAACATGGGTGTGATGGCATGAGCATGTATTCTTGTGGTGTGTGTATGATTGATGAAAACGCATAGAGAATATACAGTCCATCCTCCAGATATGAAACGCTTCCAGACTTATAGAATGACCTATTCGCCTGCGTCCCCGTCTGAGTCGTATGTGTATGGTGTGTAAGTGAGTAAGACCACCGTTTCAGGGGGGAGACGGAGTATCTGCAGGCTGTGGTTCAGTAATTAGAGACACTGAAGGTGAAAGGGACTCCACAGCCCAAGTTCTCATTAAACCCTGGACATACCCAGCGGTGGGAGGTTGGTTGAGGGGAGTTTGGGGTGGAGTACTGCAGTAGTGCCTCTACACTGCCTCCAGCCTGAAGCTACATGCTAATGTGTAATAATTCCTGTGGCCTTTATTTCTCCAGGGGCTAATGACATGCAGGGAATGGCTTGGTACACTCAAAGAGCACCACAGTACAGAGTCTAACTCCAGTTAGCTGCTCCACAGAGTGGCCATCAGGATCGGAGCAGCCTGGGACCTTCAGAGGGGAGAACCTGGAGTCGCTCTGGAGGCCACACACATTAATGCAGCACAGTGCTATGGTTGGACAGTGTTTCTATTCTTCTCTTTCTTCTTCTCCTCCTTCTTCTTCTCCTTCTTCTCCTTCTTCTTCTCTTTTTTCTTCTCCTTCTTCTCCTTCTTCACCTTCTTCTACTCCTCTTCCTTCTTCTTCTTCTTCTTCTACTCCTTCTTCTTCTCCTTCTTTTTCACCTTCTTCTCTTACTTCTTCTCCTTCTTCTTGTTCTGCTCCTTCTTCTTCTCCTTTTTTACCTTCTTCTCCTACTTCTTCTCCTTCTTCTTCTTTTTCTCCTTCTTCTCCTTCTTTTTCTCCTTCTTCTTCTCCTTCTTTTGCTTCTTGGTACACAATTTTTAACCACAGTGCCACCATTTTCAAGATATTACCATCCTTCCAGCTCCAGAATGTTTGGTGTGATCAGGAATGGTATGCTGGTATACAGATTTTTGATCTGATATATGGTTTCCACAAAACCCCCCAAAAAATGTTCCCATTAAGAATGAATGGGATGGAAAAGTGCACTCCCATCTACTGTACTTCTGCTCAACCGTCAGTTGACACTTTCTCAGGGCAGACCCCGACCACAAATTCAATGCTGCTCTTACTCACAGTCTCACTGTCTTTTTTCCCCATCCCTCTTTTCTCCTATAGAATCCCATTCATTTTCATCCCCATTAAACTCTAACACTTTTAACCTACAGCCACCACATTGCATGTACTCACTTAGGACAGATACCCAAATGCTAATCCACAGCCAGGTCAGTCCTGCACTTCTCTATGTGTCATTTATTCATCCCTCGTTCCTCCTATAGACTCCCATTCATTTTTGTGACTTAGCAACTGGCTAGCTACAAGCTTAAGATGCACAAAAAAGACAAGTGCCATTCCTCGCTCTGCTTGTTTCTGTTTGATCAGAGTGATATGCTTAAATGTTCTCTGGGAAGACAAACTCAAACCATGTTTAGCAATGGTGCTGTTATTATACGTTGGGGACTATACGGATTATCCACCCATATGTCCTCATACCTAGTTAGTGCTCTGATAGCTGAACGACTGGAGTATTGTCCACTGCTCCCCCCTCAGCAGGCTAACGTCCTCCTTCATTTTGGATATTTCTGCTTGCTATTCTGTCTGGGGTAAAGCACAAAATTGACTTCATCCTTTTGCCGTTAAGTTTGGAGGCCTGACATAGACTGTGGGGACAGTGTCCCTGATCTGATGCATGCCATGAGAAGGGGGTTGTGGGGCATGGAGGAGGGGGGAGTGTGATGGTAGTGGAGCGGCGGTGGTGGTTGTAGGTCATGGTACCCCTGGGGTGTACACAGGCCATGGGGCCGGTGCAGGGCCAGCGCTGGGGGAAGTGGGACTTGGAGAGTTAATTGCTAGTTTGGGGGTGCACTGACGGTAAACCGGACTGACAGTCTGTGTGGAGGGAGCCAGTGAGCTCCTGCTGCATATTCACTCTGTCTAAGTGGATTGCTGCATCTGTCATCGCTACCTAGCTCTGGAGATGCTAAGCTCGTTGCTGTTGGGATGCGGTGGGCTTCTGATGTGAGGTGAAAAGGGGCAAAAATCCGACATCACATTTGCAAGCCAATTATGGCCACCGCGCTCACTGAAACTGACCAGGGAAGCAGGAGATGATCCTGTTGTCAGGATCATGTTATGCTAACCCAAAAATATCTGCAGTTATTAATATTGACATGCGTACTGAATGTAATTGTGTAGTAATTTAATTAATTATGTAATAACTATATAATGACATAGTTGCTAACACATGATTTACATTCTGTAAATTGTCCAGCGGTATTACCTTCCTGGATCGGGGCCTTGGCATGGCAGAAAGGTTTCTGAAGTCTAGGGATCTTCCAAGGCATGTTGTCTGGAGCAGTATGCTTCTAGTAGGCTCTCCCAGGGTGAACAGGTCTGGAGTGAAGACCCAGACTAACTTCCCCAGCCCAGGAAAGGGTTACCTGAACCTGCTACTGAAACCAGGCCTGGGGGCAGTATTCCTCAACAAGCACCTAAAAGCCAAGAAGCCCACTTAACCCAGTCAGGCTCAGGCCAAAAATGCCATGTAGAGGGGCCATGTGGGTCCAACACCCACGAGATCCAGGATGGACAACTAGTACAGCGCCTTATAGGCAGCGAGGGATAGGTCCGTGGCAGCATGAATCCAGGCACCAGATGAGTTTAGTCATCCGGGTGGAGCTAATGTAGCCACTATTCCTCTAAAGCCAGTTAAGGTGGTTTGGGCATCTGATGAGGATGCCCCCTGGATGCCTCCTGTTAGAGGTTTACCAGGCACAGCCAAGCTTTGGATCTTGTCCCTGGACCTGCTGGAGGGACTATATCTCCGAGCTAGCAAGGGAATGGCTTGAGATACCTCAAAGGTTGGAGGAAATTGCTGGGGGCACAGCCATCTGGGCTTCTCTGCTGTCCCTACTGCAACTGTGATCCTAGACTGGATTAAGCAGATGGATGCTGTACTGTTACAATGGATTCCATAAGTACTACCATAAGTAATAACTATGTAATTACTTGCTCATACATCATATACATTAATCTGTCTGTGTGTTTCCATGTCAACAAGGTACAATTCAACCATAACATATATATATATATAGGGTGAATGTTAAAGCCCTTCAATTGTTCTACATTCCATACCATTGCATGCTCTGTCCTCGGTGGTTTTCAACAGTGCTAATAATGCAACAGCAGTGTTCTTCACTCAGAGAATTCAAACTCATGATGCATGCATGCTAACATGCATCGGTTAATCACATACAGTGCTAACCTTGTCCCAGGCTGGATATACTCCATAAGGGATGGCCAAACCTGGACACTCTATAAGCCGACCTGAGGCAAATGGTCCGGCCGCCTGATGTAGGGGTGATTCACTGTAGCCCCCTTGCTAATTAAAGCCCAGAGATATTATTCTCCCCTTCTCAAAAGCAGGTCGGGCCCAGTCACAGCAAGGTTAGAGCTGCCCCTTATAAACCTGTTGTTACTCTCCATAAAAATGACACCTCATAAATATTCCCTCTACTTAGGAGAGGTTGCGCTTGGGGCTTGAACTCTGACCCATTCCCTCTCACCTCCATATGTCAGGGAACAACACCTCAGGGAGTTATCTGTGTCCAGTGTGACTTTCCAAAGGTAAACAGAAAAACAACCTGCTGTGTTTTATCGTCACAATGAGGTCTCAGGACAGAAACCCTGGTAAAGGGGATGGTGGACCACTGTTAGCCTGCTAACGACAAAGCTGGCAGTCCACTAGTATGAGCCCTAGACAAAATGCCACTATCCATTGCTTGTTTACCACTTCTATTTTGTTTACCACTTCTATTATCTATTCTCTTCTATTTTATTTTTATAATATTAGTGTCAGTAATGATGAGTCATCCCAGAATATGAAAGTACAATGAAGTACTTTATTTAAGAGCACTTAGCATATCGTCGCTGTCCAAGGAAAAACACGTATCTCCATTTTTGCAGATTTTTACTTTTATGCCTCATTTGATCACATGAGCTGCTGTCGACCCTGTGTGGAAATTCCATGAAGAATGGACCAACAGAAATGGCCCAAACCTGCTTGGAAAGACGTCTGGTTCCATTGACTTCCATTCAAATGAAAAGAGGTTTTTGGCCTCTCCTGTAAAGTTGCCATTTTGGAGATACCTGTTTTTCTTTGGACAGCGACGATATACTTCCTTGTACCCATGATTACTGTACTGAATGTGTGCTATTTACATATACTATACTATGTAGTTAGTATACTAAATATAAACATTAGTGCTATTAAACATATACTTTAATAGAACTAACTGTATGTAACTGTACTACTTTGGGACACCACTGAAATTCACTTAGATATGCTTAAGTACATATTAAATTTCATTTCTAGCACAAAAATACTTCAGTTTTACCTGGTAGTGCACATTAATATACTTATATTAAGTTCACTAAAGTACTTTGGTGGTAAAACTTTACTTTCAATCATTACATTTGTGGGTCAGCACCCCACTGACTGTTTTTCCCTGTTGGTCCAAAAAAATAAACTAAGACAAACACTGCAAATGCCTTAGAGGAAAATAAATAAGGATGATACGCCATGTTAAATATATTTTTCAGTGTACCTGAATATATGATATTTGTATTATATATATTTAAGTACACTTAGTATACTTGTATACATGATTACTATACTGAAATATATTTAATATGTTAAGTATGTACTTAATGTGCCATCCATATATATGATCATTAGTGATATTAAATTATACTTACATAGAACTGACTGAACCAAACTGTATAATATTAAGACACCACTAAGATTCACTTAGATATAGCTAAGTACATTTTAAAGTGCATTTCTAGTATGAATATACTTCATTTGAACCTGGAAGTGCTTAGGTGCTTGCTAATATTAAAATACATTTGTAATACATGAAAATATACTCATTTTTTCTAGCATCTTAAGACGTTTGTAATGTTTGTCTTTTGTCTTTTTTTTTTGTTTGTTTTTTAGGAACAACAGTGGCAAACAGTCGGAGGGGTGCTGACCTGATCAAGCCAGTGGACAGATACGTGCTGGATATAGCCCACGTGAAAAGTAGGTATAGTTTTATGTGCTAGAAATTGACTTTAATATTGGCAAGTACAAGCTCACATATATATATATATATATATATATATATATATATATATATATATATATATATATATATATATATATATATATATATATATATACAGGGGTTGGAAAATGAAACTGAAACACCTGTCATTTTAGTGTGGGAGGTCTCATGGCTAAATTGGACCAGCCTGGTGGCCAATCTTCATTAATTGCACATTGCACCAGTAAGAGCAGAGTGTGAAGGTTCAGTTAGCAGGTAAGAGCACAGTTCTGCTCAAAATACTGCAATGCACACAACATTATGGGTGACATACCAGAGTTCAAAAGAGGACAGATTGTTGGTGCACGTCTTGCTGGCGCATCTGTGACCAAGACAGCAAGTCTTTGTGATGTATGAAGAGCCACGATGTCCAGGGTAATGTCAGCATACCACCAAGGAGGACAAACCACATCCAACAGGATTAACTGTGGACGCAAGATGAAGCTGTCTGAAAGGGATGTTCGGGTGCTAACCCGGATTGTATCCAAAAAACCACGGCTGCCCAAATGACGCTGTATTGGCCGCAAAAGGAGGCCCTACACCATACTAATAAATGATTGTGGTCTAAAACCAGGTGTTTCAGTTTCATTGTCCAACCCCTGTATATATATATATATACATAATAATTGCAAGTACATTATACCTCATAAGTATACTAATTTACACTCCCAGATAAAATGATAGTGTATCATAATGTGCTAGAAATGTACTTTGATATTTACAGTTAATTGTATTTAAGTATAGGTTTAATAGCACTAATGATTATATTTAGTACACTAAGTAGATAGTTAGTATATGACAATAACACACTTTCAGTGCAGTAATCATAAGCGCCAGGAAGTATATACTAAGTACACTCAATCTACTGTAAATACTTCAGTGTAGATTGTCCTTCTTTCACCTGGACTGGGAATTATAGATCTGAATGGTCCTACCTGACACAACTCATACCAAATCTGAACCAAAACCAAAACCAAAAACCAAAACCAAGCTCCTGAAAGCCTAAACTAATGCCATGACAGACACAGTTACACCATACCAAACTCTTCACACATCCATGCTAACATATCGATGTGATAGGCTTTTAACATTCTCATTCTCACTGTGATGATCAGCTGTTTGTCACCTGTTATCTGGTGTGGCAGAGGCAAGTCTGTTGGGGCCCAGGCAAAAATGCAAAGTGTGCCCCTCCAACCAGTGTTCATCACCGCTACATGATTGTGAGATGTAAACAATGTATCTCATAAGATCTTATTACTATTACATTCATCCATTCCACTTCATTCATCTGAACCGTATCCAAGCACAGTGGTGAAAATGATACCCAACCTAAATCTATTTGGGTCCACAAATCTACCGACCCTAAACACCAAGTGCAGGCCTAATAACCAGGTTTTCCCCACAGCACAGCAGGCCTGCACGGTCACGACAGCAAAGAACCCCACACAGTAGTTTCTCCATTGGGAAGATATGATTATACTCGGATCTCATGGCTCATTATCAGCAAGGAGTGGCCTCATTTGAGACCTAAGCCATTTCCTGGCCTTTGTGGCCCCCTCCCCAAGAGCTCCTCTTCCACTTGCTCCCCAAATTGTTAGCTTGCCTTTCCTCAAACTTCCACATTTCCCCTGTAACAACCCTGCCGGGTCTTATTTATCATCAAGGTGAGGTCGTAATAAGCCTGGCAGCGTGCGCGAGCCGAGGGGAGGCATCAAAACAGTTCATATTGTTTTAGAGTATATTTACTCAGCTGCAGTGGCCTCATTATGGAAGCCTATTTCCCCCTCTCCCCGCCTCCATTTTCTCCTTCTTCGCTGCTCGGGCGCTACACGGGAACAATAGGTATACAATTAACAGGGAGCGAGGCCAGGATGCTGAGCGTTTGATGTAGCGCTTGGAGTGCCTGTAGCACTGCGAGGGCAGGGGAGAGAGCCCGAGCCGAGGAGGGCTCCCACTCTGCAGGTTTTTTTGAAGCGTTATTAGCTCCCCCGGCACAAAAGGCAGGCCATAAATAAGCTGCTGGCGGCCACAATATGCCAGAAATAATGTTTATCTTGCTCGCAGAGACACAGACGCTCATTATCTCAGGGAGATTGCGGCATTCGGCCGCCATCGTGCAGCCACTCTGCGTCCCTCTGCCCTCTCCTCCTCTTGTGCTTTCTACCTCTTCAGGACTTGTCTTCATTGTTCTGCCGGCGAATCAGTAGGGGGGGGCAGGTGAGGCGTTTGCAGGAATGGACTCCTCCATCTCGGCATATGTTCTCAGAATTATGGTTCTCAGTGAGTCCTGATAATGGTGGTGGGTGTATCATGACCAGCAAAGCCGTTGTAATAGCCGTGGCTACACAAGCATTTGAGACTCATTGCCATTTCCGTTACCGCTTCAAAGACTCAGTAGGAACAGTAAAGTAGCATGAAGAAATGAGGCAAATCTCTGGTCAGGGTTCTTCTGCACTGGTCTGGAGGTGATCTGAGGCCTTTTATTGGGCTATACACAATGGAAGACGAAGTAGCCGAGCCGATCTTCAAGGTCAAACCTCCTCCAGTGTCAGTAGACGTTCCTCTTTAGACCTCCACTGGAGTAAAAGTACTGAAGTATTTGCCTTCAGATGTTCTCAAGTATGGAGAGTAATTGTAGCAGGTTTTGTTATGGCTCTAATGTTACATTTATATGCTCACATAAGCCAAAAGGAGGGACAGATTTGGCCATAATGGAGTAAACAGTCAGATATTAGACTCTGAAATTTGGTAGTCCTCCTACCACCCAGAAGGATAAGGAGCTAAGGAAATGAATGAATGAATGAATGTTAATTTCGGGGGTGCCAAAACTTTGGAACATGACTTTAGTCTAATAAGTTCATGAAAAAAACACATTGAAAATTAAGTGTGCTTCTACTTCTGAACCTCTAAAAAATTATACAAACGTACACAAAAGTTTTCAAAATTTTAAAGTGAAATGAAACAAAGAAACAGCTAGATATTTAAACTTACTAAATTGTGTTAAAAATCAGGTTTACTGACTATATCACTGGCAAACATGATCATCCCTGCATCTTCCTGGAAGATTGTCACAAAAGATACATGCTAACAAAATTTGTGAAAGCATATTAGATACAAAAATAATGCAGTGATAGGACAAGATCGTAAGCTCTTGCAAATATTGCGAATGGTTGGTTGAATTTGCACAGTAAACTTAGTAACCTGCACTGTAAACCTTTCCACTTTGACTGTGGTAGGACTGATCCAACATTTTGATCTGTTGCATGAGGTGTGTACGCAAGGAAAACAGCAGGACTAGGCTTCTCTAGGACTAAGAATGGAACCCACTCTGCTAGACTTCAGCAAATTCAACCAAACATTTGCAATATTTGCAAGAGATTACAGTTTTGAGCAATGACTGTAGTATTTTATTATTATTATTATTATTTTGGCTGGCCAGACTTTAGATATTGGCAAGAAAAATTATCTTTATTTTAAGATTAAAAATTGAACTTATTTCCAAATGTTTTTTTTTTTTTTACTTGCCCACTCTAAATGGCTTTTGCTGACATCTTGGCCACTAAATCATTGTAAAAAATGGTGCAGTTTCCATTTAAGACCGGCTGAGCAGCTACAAAGCCTCTACAGGGGTGTTGACAAATAATTTAGCCAGTTAATTTCTTAAAATAAGCCTCGGATTTGTTCTGGCAGTCTGAATGTAGCGACGCAACTCATCTGTATCTGTTTTGCCCCATAATGCCTTCTATATATACATAAAATAGGCCAAAGCTGCATCACAGTATTATTGGAAAACAAAGTCTCGGACCTGAGGGAGCATATTGGTAAGCATTTCATGTGACAACATACTGAGGTCTAGCATTTAGAGGCATTCATTTGGTTCCAGTCACCTTTAATGTGATCAATTCTGATTAAATTCTAGGGAAAGGTCTTTAGAACGGAGCCTTCGACTTCTAGCCCACTCTGAATGGCTTTTGCTGACATCTTGGCCACTAAATCATTGTACAAAATGGTGGAGTTTCCATTTAAGACCGGCTGAGCAGCTACAAAGCCTCTACAGGGGTGTTGCCACAGTTTTAAACCATTTTCAACGCTTTGGCATAGCGCTCTACATCATGTGAGACATAAACAGTTGCCTTATTAGTTCCATGTGGCTTATTACTGTTGTTATGAAGCTGGGAGATGGATCCAGACTCCACCTTGCAGACTCCACCGACTGTGTACTTTATACAGTCACAGCCTCGAATGCCGTTCATTGATCCTTAAACCACCCAAAAAAAAAAGAGGAAAAAAGAAAGAAATAATGGCATCAGTTCAGCTTAAAGGGCAGCCAGAAACCCAGGCGTGGGGCGGATTTCACAGATGGAAAAAGCGCATGGCGGCCAAACCGGTGCATAAATGTAAGCATGACAGGAGGAAATCTAATTGCATGCATGCTTTGTGAGAACACAATGGCGGTCTATAACATTTTAGGAGGCAGCGAGCGAACGTCCAGTTAGGCCACGCGAGCACGCGGCTTGTGAACTGCTCTTCGTTTCCTCCATTACGTCTGCACTTTAATAGAGCATGCGTTGCAGGGTCGGGGTTGCGCTAGGTTGCGTTCTTTACTTAGCTTTTCTTTTCTCCAGGCTTGTTTGAGCGCGCATGGGCCAAGCCATTCATCATTATTAGCGGTACGCTGGGCAACTCTAACTGGCAGTTTTATTGGCCAAGAAACCACATTATCATGAAATCATGGGAACATGTGCTGCACACGTCACTTTGGTTGCAAACAGATAGCGAACATGATGATATATTTCACGTCGACTAAATAAGCGAGAGTTAATGGTTGAGTTGTAGCTGTAATCCTGCTTTGGCCAATGACGCTTGACTTGAATCGACCACAGTTCGCCCTAAGATATGGTGCGGTGCTAATGCAGAGAGTGGAGGATGCTAACATCTCTGATGCTACTCCAGAGGCCTTTTAGAGAAGGCCGAATGATCCTTACAGAACATAATTATCATAATTATCATGCTTGCTGTATTTAAACTCTCCAGTGCTTTAACAGTCCTCATGTTTCTTTGTTAAGAGTTGGTTGGAAACAAAAAGGCTAAATGGCTAACCTCAACGTTAATCATTCAGGATGCTCAGTCATGCTAGCTCCTCCATTGGTTGGTTAGAACTTCAGCTAGCATGTCAGATTAACCCACTATATTGATTATATACATCAAACTATGCAATAGCACTCATGGAATTATACAGTCCACCTTAAAACCCTCCAGAATGGCTGAACCAGCTTTCTTAACCTGCAGTGGAGGCTGATAGAACATGGTTTATCTCTAAGCAGGTTTGGAGCGATTCTATTGGTCGGTCCATCATGAATATTCACTAACCTGAAAGGAGAGCTAGAGCTTTTACACTGTGCAGAAAAAGAGATCAAAGTTTTACACCACTAAATATATATTAGAGGTGGAGATATGGAGAAATATCATACTGTGCTACGTCAAGAGTATATGTGGTATATCAGGATATGTACTGTTTCAGACTCTCATAAGCTGGAGCTGTTCAGTGTAAGACTGTAGAGTCTTCAAGATCACCAACTACATCAATTTAGAGGGGTGTACCTAAACTATTGACTGATAGTATACATATCAGAAACCCACACTGGAATCTATTGTATTTCAAAGTCTGAAATCTGTACTTGCTTTCAGCTTTGAAGGTAAATACTAGTGGTACCTTTATACCAGTGGGGGTCTAAAGAGGTTCTTCTATGTTTTATGTTATGAATATGTTACTTTGGGGGTCTCTACTTTAACTCTACTAGCTGGTTTGGGTACTTTGTCCACAACTGGTCCTGGATAAGTCACCATTAGTAAATATTGTATGCGTGGTAGTCGGACCAACTAAAACTCTGTTACAATACTTAGCATGCTTCATTGCTAAGTTCAGGATGTAAACATAAGAGGTAAATTCCTCAAACATAGAATGGAAAACAGGCCAATTAGGAATTGTTCCCCTCAATGGTATCTAGGAAGACGACATTTCCTATTGGTTGGAACTTTAGCCGTAGCATCAGCATATAAGAATTGACCGAGAAATCAACAAATCATGTTTGTAGTTCCACAGTTAGAGACTGTAGTCCATCTGTTTCTCTATATACTGTACAGAGCAGGTACGATGTGGTGGTACCTGTGGGAGGACTTGAGGATAACCAACACTACGCTGTGCAGCAGCAGATGAACTGTCTCTGACTCAAGGTGGACCAGCAAAGTAGTAGTGTCTAATAGAGTGGACAGTGAGTGGACACAGTGTTTAAACACTCCAGCAGCACTGCTGTGTCTGATCCACTCACACCAGCACCACACACACTAACACACCACCAGCATTTCAGTGTCACTGCAGTGCTGAGAATGATCCACCACCTACATAATGCCTGCTTTGTGGTGGTCCTGACCATTGAAGAACAGGGTAATAAAGTATACAGATGGACTACAGTCTGGAACAGTACAACTACAGAGTGTCTTATATGGTTCTAGCCAAGTACTACAATTCCATAGGGACGTTAGGAGAAATTAGCCTTTATGTAGCTTTAGCTTTTTCGACATTTATGACTCCAAATGAAGGCAGGGATCTAACCGTCTGCGTTCGCCATTGCTCTATTGACTCTGTAAAAGTGCTACAAGGCTAAATGTATGTCTGTTACAAGCTTCAAATAAAACATGGAATGTCTTTTACAAGCTTCAGATGTCTGTGTTCAGTCTAGAACAAGCGTTAGCTTAGCGCGGTTAGCTTAGCGCTAAGATATTATTAGAAATTAGCATTTACTTTATTGCACATTCAGCCCGAGCTGAAGGCCTAGCTCTTATGGTTCGCCGCTAGTATATAGTGGGCCTTATTGTGTGCATTCATATGAACCCCTCAGCCCGGGCCCAGGTACAAGTGGAGAACAGCATTGTTGCGTTTATGCCACGACAGACTCATGCTTTGTCTGCTAATTGATTCCAATCATCTGCCCTGAGAAATGCGGCTGTTCACCTCAGGCTCTCTTTGTGAGCGAGTCTTCCCGAGCACTAGCTTTCCGTGTAGTGGGGCCTTCATTCTTCCGCTGGAATAAAAGCCGCGAGCGGCGGACACACTTTGGCCTTTAGTGGTGCCTGGGTGTTTGTTATAAATTTCCCTGTAACTTCATTCAGCCTTTGATCTCAGCCAAAGCTCAAGGGAAAGAGAGCACGAGTGAGATAGAGAGAGTGGGGAGGAGTGTTTGATTTGAGGGTGAGGGATGATATAGATTATGGCACATAAAAGGTTATTTCAGGCTGTGAAAAGAAGAGGGCATTATTGAAGTGGAGGATGATATAGAAGGTGCTGCGTGTCTTCTACAGGAAGGAGAGCTTCACAAGCATCTTTACAAGTCCCGGGAAGGCTTCAGGGACAATAACTTCCCGCATTTTTCCTTCGCGCTGCGTTGCAGCCAGACGGGCTAAAAGGAAAACGCCATGTAGGTGCGCGTATCTGGCACAGCGCTTGAAAGAATCTACACCATGATTCAGTGAGCAGCCTTTGTGCATTTTCTTTCGGCCAATTTGTAGGAGCGTCCTCTCTCACTTCTTCTGTCTCTGTTCCTCTTTCCGTCTTCTTGTCTTTGTCTACTGGAAATGTGGACGCCACCTCTTGGAGGGCTCTGGAGGACTGGATGCTAGAGATTCCCTAAAAGCTGCTGATGCCTTCTTTAGGGCATTTGTGTTTGCAACATAGGTGAAGGCTCCTGTTGGAGTTTAGAGCAAACTTTATTGAAGAAATGAATTAAATACAAATAGAGCATGGAATATACAAATTCCCAGGAATTCTCCAAAAAGCAGACATGTAATATACAAAAATAATACAATTTAAATGAACATCATTCAGTGGTCATTTTTGTTTTCCAGGTTTTAATCTACACCATGATTCAGTGTGTACATCTGTATATATCATAGTTTTTATTCATAACTTTTATTCATAACTGTAAATTATTATAAACAGAGATATGTGCTTAGTATTGTAAATATAGTATTTAAGAAGGTAATTTTTTCACTCACCTTCACACCTGTGAAAATGTGATGTGACAATAAAAGTGATTTGCTTTGATTTGAACACAAACAGGAAACAGGCTAATCAACCTTAATGCACAACTAGGGAGAGTGTTAATAGTGCACTTCCAAAGTTTCCCAACCCCAGCATGCAGAGAACTGGGAATATTGTGTATTGGTTTAGGCCATGAATGTTAAAATGAGGTCAAATTAAGACACATGACCATGCTAATCTCTTCCAGTGACCCTATGGGAATCATGTTCCTACAAAATGCTACCCGCGTTTTTTTGATTAAATGATCTGAAGTTTTGAAGGTTGCAGAATGCATTTCATATGTTTAATCTAAAGTATGTGCAGGACATATTTTATAAAATGAGTCCCCCTGTGTGTTTAAGGTGGTAGTAGGTGCATGATTATAGAGGAGGGCTATAAACCCCTACAGGGTCCGAGCGACGGGATCCATAGATTGAGAAGAGGTGCTACAGTGCAGGGAATGTCTTATTCCACGTGTGGAAAATGGCTCCAGAGCAGATGTTAATGATTGGCTAAAAGGAGTGACTGCATTTGGGTATGCCAAAGACCATAGTGTGAAGGAAGTAGCTGAATCTGCAGGTGTATGGACGCGTACAGTCATATGGGTCTACCAGTAGTGGCTAATATCCCAGTCTACAGGGAATTCTCCTCGGAATTGTGCCAGAGGATGCATCCAATCTGGCCCAACTGACCAGTTATTTGATGCAAGAATGTCTGAACATTGTCAAAGTTAGTGTCCAGAACTTTGTCCAGTCCATGCCAAATCCAGTCATAGCTGTTATCGGTGCTCGCGCAGGTGTGCTGACATTTTGTTAGGTACGTTTCATTTATAGGTGACAATTTTTTGTCTGGTCATATATATTTTCCTAAATGTAACCAACACGTAACTAGACCTGTTTGGAATATGGCTTGTGTTGGTTATATTACACCCTAATTCCAACTCCAAAAGCCTTGCTCAATGGGAAAGTTAGCTTGGCTAGATATCTACAGAGAGCAAACCTGATTGGAATACGGCTTGTATTAACAATCAGTGTTGTATTTAGGACTTCCGGTTTGGAATGATTGGAATAGCATTTGGTCCCAGCAACATGATTGGCTTATTCCATGCCCAGTTCCTGATTATATTTGGTTGATTAGCTTCTTCCATTGTTAATTCCTAGTTATATTTGGGTGGCTATTCCAACGTATTACACATATTTCAACTCCTGAAGACTTGCCAAAGGAAAAGTTAGCTTGGCTAGATACCTACAAAACTGTTTGGAATTTGGCTTGTATTCACAATCAGTGGCCATATATATATTGGACTTCCAGAAGGTTTGAAATGGGATTTGGTCCCAACCACAGGAAATGAAAACATGACTGGCTAATTCCACGGTTAGTTCCTGATTATGTTTGGTTGATTGGCTAATTCTTCTGTCAACTCCTGATTATACTGGTGGATAATCTGACATATTTGAAGCCTTGCCCGATGGTTAAATTTGGCTAGCTCAAAAAAACTCCTGATTGGCTAACTTTCCAACGTAATTGAGCTTTTGGGTCTTGTTTCCCACCAAAACTTACTTAGGATATGGGAGTATGTCTGCAAACTTTGCAGCTGAAGAATACATGATATTCAGTTCAGAATTTCAGGGACATCATTGGGCCCTTAGTTCTAAGGTCCTAAGATAAGACCCTCTCTCTCAGTGTTTCTCCTTGCAACTGAGACTAGCTTTCCATTGTTGTTTTAGACTTTGGCATTGATTCCCTTTGTTACTGGACAAGTCATGTAGGTGAAGGCTCCTGTTTGCTTTGGGAACAAACTTGAAGAATTTATTTAAATAGAAATGTATTATCAAACAGAGTCTGGAATGTTCACATTTCCACACACAGGAATTCTCAGAAAACATGCATATACATAAAATAATACAATTTAAATCAGCATTGTTCAGTGGCCATGCTACAGTGTGTGTTCCAGGTTTTAACACTAGGAGAGTGCAAAAGCTTCCCAACCCCCACATGCAGAGAACTGGGAATATTATGTTTTCCCGCTTCTCTGAATAATATTATGGCAAATCCTTTAGACTGGGAGCAAACAGTGTTTCTCCTTGCAGCCAAGTCTAGCTTACCATTATTGTTGTAGACTTTGGTATTGATGCACTTTGTTACTGGACAGGTCATGTAGCATCAGCACTGATGCCTTCAGTAATACTGGCTATGCTGTGGAAGGGGCTCACCGGGAATAGGCTACAGCCTGCACTCAGCAGCCCATGGGCTGCTGGCGATATTCCTGGGGTTGTGAGACTGCCGTGTATAGGAGGGATAAATCAGTGGTCAGATGCCAGAGTCTGCTCTCTCTCTCTCTCTTTCCCTCTCTTTCTCTGAAACAGAAACTAAAGAGGAAGTGCTTGGAGCGAAAGAATGTGAGAGAGATCAGCTTCGGTTTATGCCGTGGCAGTTAAATGAGGAAGAATTTGTATAGAGGCTCAGGGTCAAAAACTGAACCACCGTCAAACACTATTTGAGCACAGCCTATCTGCTTCTAATCACACTACACATAGCAGCACAGGAATGAGGCACCAGGCTCATTTGGTCAGGCG
This sequence comes from Prochilodus magdalenae, assembly GCA_024036415.1. Taxonomy (NCBI): domain Eukaryota; kingdom Metazoa; phylum Chordata; class Actinopteri; order Characiformes; family Prochilodontidae; genus Prochilodus; species Prochilodus magdalenae. The sequence goes on from JAMWET010005162.1 coordinate 311,439, forward strand.
TAAACACACCAGGTCTTCGGACAAAGCGTATTATTTTGTTGGCATTTGACGCACTTCACATGAAGCAATGAATAGGCCATAGATCACGGCCCTGTGCACGCCTGAAGCCTGGTCACTGTCACTCAACACGCACACACTCTGCACACCCCGTGTGATGAGGTTCAGACTCCAGCCAGAGCCGCGGTGTGGATGTGGCCAGGTAAGGACAGCGGCGCAGCAGTGACTGCCTCTCTTGTTTATTATTGCACCGCATAAATAATAAGAGCTTTATTGTGATAGTCCTCTGCATGGTCTCTTTATGGTCCCTACCAGCCTACAGTAGTCTACATATTTGCCATTTATGAGTACCCTACATCTTAAGGTGAGAGCTAAAACCAAGCTAGAGTATAGATCATCACTGTCTGAAGGAAAACAAGTATCATCAACATGGCAACTTTACAGGAGAGGCATTATATTCAGTATCATTTAATTAAAATGTAAGTCAATCAAACCAGATGTCTTCCCAAGCAATCAGTAGAATTTTTAAATTTTGAATTTCTGTTGGTCCATATGTCATGACATTTCCAGGCAATGTCAAAAGCAACTCATGTGTTTAAATAATGCATAAAAGTCATATTTGACCCAAAAAATCTATATACAAGGCTATAAATATATACCACAGTCTGTGTTTAGTAATAATAAAGTATCTGGATTATCTAATCTGATTATGGACAAAAAAAATTACACTTGGTAATCAGATACCATATTTGTGATTTGTATTTTTGCAAGATACTGTTTTTAATTAGACAGTGTCAATAATTCTGATAATTTCTAATTATGCTAGGTAATAACTGTGCAATAACTGTTTTATTATTACTAATAATAATAGCTGTATGCGGCCAGAGTTAATATCATAGTATTTTTGGTTTTATTTAACCAATGTTTCAATTATTAAACCAAATAAAGCAGGTAGTTGAGGAATCCAACCATGATCAAGATTACCTGCAATTTTGTATGGGATTTATATTATATAATGATATTAGTGATTATATTTTAGGTCATGTCATTTGTAATCAGGACCACATATGCTATGCACTCTTAAACACATTTCTACATAGTACCAGAAAAAGAAAAAAGCTTGTTCCAACAGCAGAACCTTTTTAAAAGGTTCTTTAAAATGGGCAAATGTTATTTTTCTCATTTCGTAAATTGAAAAAAATAATCTATTGAATTTTATTATTATTGAACTTCTTTTTTCTATTATAAAGAACATTTCATTTATTTAAAATTATATGGAACTATAACATGTTCTTTTGTCCATGCAATTTCTATATGACCATTTGAATACATGCATAGTTCTTCATTATGATGGGAAGCCTGTTCTATATTAATGTATGTCTATTGTTCTAAGTCAAAGAACCTTTATTTGGTGCTAGAACGTTTTCGCATTTTGGGAGTATGCCTAATCTACCCAAACGTCCTGTGTTTCAGACGTATCCCCATCTAATCTTCGAGCCTCATCTCCAGGACCAGCTTTAGCCTGAGCTGCCCTGACCTGCAGGAAATATCTACAGACCGTAAGTTCGGGAAGCAGTTTGATTTCAGGAGGCTCAGAGCGGAGCGGGCGTGTTTACCAGGCTTTAGTCAGCGGCGCAGCCCCTACAGCGGCTCGGAGGACGGAGGAGTACGGGCGTTATTGACCACAGGGAGCATTTGTGTTGAAGCTGGTTCTCCAGAGAAGACAGTCCTGTTTGCAATACTGTAAGATACTGTGCATCGATCTCCAGCACGTCACCAGAGAGAGAGAGAGGGAGAGAGAGAGAGGGAGAGAGAGAGGGAAAGGCTTTCGGAGTGATTCTAAAACTGCACTTAATTTTAATGCAGAGACTTTATTTTCTGTAACAATGATTCAGTCGTTTGTTATTATTTTTATAATTTGGCCACATAGTCTGTACTATATACTGCTCGAATTTCAGCGTGCTTAATGTGTTATAGCATTTTCATAACTTCTGTGTTTAAGAACTACTTTATTTAGTATGTGTTATTTCTCATACACATTCCACATTAGAGCTGCAGAGAGCCACACAGTACGATTAAATCACGTGACTTTCATATATTAAAAATAAGGACTTACAGAAAAAGGGCACGTGCGTTCCATATGTCGTTATATAGGAAACGTCTAAAAACGAGATAATATGAGTGACACGTGGGAAAAACGTTTTTAGACGTTTAAAAGTGAATATCATGAGAATATTCTATTAGATAATTAAACAAGAACAACAACAACAACAATAATAATAATAATAATAATAATAATAATAATGCTTGTTGCCCTTTCTTAGCCATGAGCTAAACGGCGGTCAGATTGATACAGGTCATAAGAATATGGGTATATAGCGCCACGCAGTGGCTGCTGAAGTGTATTACGTCATGAGCGCAGGTTAAGTGGACTCTCCATGCAGAGCTGCGCTCAGTGTTAGTCCAGGACCAGGCTCAGGCCTTACACCGCCTGCGCGTCAGCTCCTCTCTCACTTCACCGGCACGTGGATTTCCGGGTGTAAACCGGTTCCTGCTCCGCCAGTCCGGTCCGGTTACTCCGCTTCCTGACTGGTGTGAATTTGACTGTGCTGCCGGATGCGCGAGCTTGTTCTGGCCACAACGCTCGCGAGCAGCGGTGTACGGTGGAAAGGGTGCCGGTAAGTTAGAGGTTACAGCTGAGTGCAGGTTCTCCTGTGTGACCCGAGCAGCCGAACCGCTCTGAGTGTGATTATCCGGCAGGGAGCGGAAGTGTTTAGCCGGTGAGAGGGGCTGAGGGAGAAGCTCGGAATGTCCTGCCTGTCTGGATCGCTAGCCGTTAGAGGAGCTGTCACGTCTAATCACCACTGAAACAGGCCGGGCTTCTCCCTCTGTCATTCACTCTGGAGCAGGCACGGACTCTGGCACAGCAGCCTAATTCCTTAATGATCAGACGTTCATGCTGCTCATATGTATATGTATATAAACAGTGTGTATATATACACACACACACACACACACACACACACACACACACACACACATCCGTCTAAACGGACTTTTGGCTGGTACTGATTTACACTTTTGGCTGTTTACACTGGGGGAGAATCTAATGGTGAAGGTCCCTAACAGAAACGACCCGAAACAGAGACGTCTGGTTCCATTGGCTTACAATGTCATTACGAATGAATGGGTTTTTTGCTTACTTCTGCAAAAGTTGGCATTTTAGAGATACATGATTTGCTTTATACACAAATATATATTTTAAATCACGGCACTGGAGAAGTAGCCTGGCTGTGTTTCATTATACTGTACAGTACCGGTATCATGCCAATAAAACTGAGCTCAGTTGAATTAAATATGTAGTACACAGTACCAGTCAAAAGGCTAGACATGGCTGCTCTTTAGATAGATAGATAGATAGATAGATAGATAGATAGATAGATAGATAGATAGATAGACTGAATTAAAGAGGGATAGACGTGTAAATATATAATTATATATATGTGTTTTATATATATTATATATTTAGTTGCATCTATACATATATATGGTTTCATTCATAATTAATTGATAATTTCAGTTAATACATTTTACATTCTGGAACATAAGTACAACATTAGTAGTTTTAAGGAGTTTTATGCTGCACAACATTTAACAGAATTATTTTATCAGTGTTTTTCCTGAGGGGACAAATATAAGATAAAATATTAGAACACATACATACATACATACATACAGTACATACATACACACATACATACAGTACACACATACATACATACATACAGTACATACATACATACATACATACAGTACATACATACAGTACATACATACAGTACATACATACATACATACATACATACATACATACATACAGTACATACATACATACATACATACATACATACATACAGTACATACATACATACATACAGTACACACATACATACATACATACATACATACATACATACATACATACATACATACATACATACATACATACATACATACACTTATATCTCTACACTGACATACATACAAGTACATACATACAGCATACATACTGATCTGCCCCCCATACATACACTTATCCCCACTGACTGAAACTGAGCCCTCCAACACTTCCCCAGATCAGAAAGCATTAAGATGGCAAATTAAGATGGCAAAGCCGGCCGGCAGAAATTGGATTAAAGCTCATTTGGGAAAGCAAAAGCTCCTCTGACCCTCCTCAGGAGAAAACAATGCTGATTACAGCTGCGGTCATACAAAACAATGAGCTGAACTGGGACTCAGCAGAACCCAGCAGCCTAAACACTCCGAGCTGAAGGAGCTCAGTGTGCCAGAACATCAATTACATATCCCAGAATTCCTTCACAAACCACAGTCAGCAGACGTCGGCACGGAATCCAGCAAGCCGGCCCTTTACCTGCATCTCGACGGACCTGGCCTTCACTCACAGGCTGTACGTGAGCATGAGTGCTGCCATGTTGGGTCTGAGAGAGGATCCAGCGTCGCTCCAGTGAGGTGTAGGTTTCCGCTGTTATAGGTGCAGTGGGGACAACGGACCTCCAGCCCTCCATATGCGAGTGTTTAGGCGCTCCAAGTCCATCTTTTTCCTTCGTCTATTTTTTTCTCTCTCCTACTGACAGTGGGAAACATCTGCTGGTCCAGAAATGGTGACTGATGACTGACATTATAGGCGCTGCTGAAGGGGGTGGCGGCCTTTGAAGACCACAGTAATGTGCGGGTAAAATCGCTCAGTGTCTGCACTCGGCTGCTTGGCTCCTCCAGGGGTCGGGGGGCAAGCTGTGTCCAGACCCACCAAGCCTTAGCCCTCTTTTTCTTTCTCTCTGTCTCACACTCTCTTTCTTTTTCATTTTTTAACTCTCTTTCTTCTTTTCCCTATTTCTATCTTCCTTTTGTCCTTCCTTTCTTTCTTAATTTTTCTCTCTCTGTGTTTCTTTTTTCATTACTTTTCCTTTCTTTCTTTCTTTCTTTCTTTCTTTCTTTCTTTCTTTCTTTCTTTCTTTGCGCTGCCCAGTTAGAGCTGAGGCCACTAGAATATGTGTGTGTATAGTCTGAAGGTGTGTGAGCATGTGTATAGTTTGTAGGGGTGTGTGTGAATGTGTGTAGTTTTCAAGTGTGTATGTGTGTGAGGTTGTGTGTAGTTTGAAGGTGTGTGTGTGAGGATATGCGTAGTTTGAAGGTGTGTGTGAGGATATGCGTAGTTTGAAGGTGTGTGTGTGAGGATATGCGTAGTTTGAAGGTGTGTGTGAGGATATGCGTAGTTTGAAGGTGTGTGTGTGAGGATATGCATAGTTTGAAGGTGTGTGTGTGAGGATATGCGTAGTTTGAAGGTGTGTGTGAGGATATGCGTAGTTTGAAGGTGTGTGTGTGAGGATATGCATAGTTTGAAGGTGTGTGTGTGAGGATATGCATAGTTTGAAGGTGTGTGTGTGAGGATATGCATAGTTTGAAGGTGTGTGTGTGAGGATATGCGTAGTTTGAAGGTGTATGTGTGAGGATATGCATAGTTTGAAGGTGTGTGTGTGAGGATATGCGTAGTTTGAAGGTGTATGTGTGAGGATATGCATAGTTTGAAGGTGTGAGGATATGCGTAGTTTGAAGGTGTGTGTGTGAGGATATGCGTAGTTTGAATGTGTGTGTGTGAGGATATGCGTAGTTTGAAGGTGTGTGTGAGGATATGCGTAGTTTGAAGGTGTGTGCGTAGTTTGAAGTTTGAAGGTGTGTGTGTGAGGGATATGCGTAGTTTGAAGGTGTGTGTGTGAGGATATGCGTAGTTTGAAGGTGTGTGTTTTTGGATATTTTTATTTTGTGTGTGTGAGGATATGCGTAGTTTGAAGGTGTGTGTGTGAGGATATGCGTAGTTTGAAGGTGTGTGTGAGGATATGCGTAGTTTGAGGATATGCAATAGTTTGAAGGTGTGTGTGTGAGGATATGCGTATAGTGTTTGAAGGTATGCATAGTTTGAAGGTGTGAGGATATGCGTAGTTTGAAGGTGTGTGTGTGAGGATATGCGTTTGAATTTTGTGTGTGAG